>OW443350.2:2670000-2986334 GCA_937001555.2 Hypsopygia costalis
GTGCTGAATTATTGAAATAGGTATATATATATGTTTTATATATGGCAGATAGGGGAGGAAAGTCCTAGAATGGAGACAACGTATGCGGCGACGAAGAGTGGGACGTCCTCTTTCTAGATGGATCGAGGACCTCAAGAAAGCGACTGAATGCAGAAAACGACGATTGTGGAAGGCCTATACCACAGTAGTAAAAGTATCCTCTTAAGACTGTGCCTATACCCAGCAGTGCTTAGATACAGGCTGATGAAGATGATGATGATAATATTATCATCATAAATATATATTTATTGAGAATCTAGTCTATCTTATTAATTATTTTTTAAGAATGTCCTTTACTGCGCTCGAGAGACGACCAATTTTGGGGTGTAAGTGGTTCATCAACATCTTTGAACCAAAGCCAACTTCACCTGCACCCTGCTGACTGACAAACGAAGCTATGGCGAAAAGAGAGGTAGGGAGCGTAATTGTAAGCTACCCGACTGGGGAATGTACCTCCACCTCACAGAATACCGCAGCCAAATAACGGTTCCCTTGAGGGCTGTTGTGTTCCTGCGAGTGAGTGAGGTCACCAGAAAAAAAGGAGATGCTGCGATGGCAGCGGGGGTGGCGGCGCGCGAGCGATATTTTATGTTGCGAGCGTTAATATGGCTACGGTAACCGCTTTACATCAGGCGGGCCGTATGCTTGTCTGCCACCCAACGTAGTATAAAAAAAAAATAAAAAAAAATAAAAACAAAAGCAGTTCTTTATTCTCATTTTATTCCTGTAGTCTATAGTTTGAATAGATAAAAAATATATCAAAATAATAATTGTTATTAAGTATGGGAAGGCTCTTAGTCTTCCATTTTCATCAAGCGAATATTCGCTTTTTACGTTAACGTAAAACCTTTGAAATCAAAGCTCGCGCCCCTGAGTACATTTTGAAGGTTGCAAAGTAACATACGGTCCTCATAGTAAGCAGTCATCATAGATAAGGTATCATTATAGACGAGCTTGGTGGTCGAATGGTTAGCAATGGCCACTTTGACACCGAGGTCGCGGGTTCGATTCCCGCACAAGACAAACATTTGTGTGCATGAACATGTCTGTTTGTCTTGATCTGGGTATTTTCTATGTATTATAAGTATGTGTTTACAATAAAAAAACATGTATTTAAGTACATTTTATCAGTTGTCTAGTACCCACAACACTAGCTTTGCGTTTAATTTGGGACTAGATGGCGCTGTATAAATTGTCCAGAAATATTTATATTTATTATCACCAATTTGATAACAACAACATGCCTTCTTTAAAGAATCCCATGCTGTAGTCCCCTGGGACTAGTCTTGCTACTTGAACTGCGACAAGTACACCTTAACTAAATATTTTAAAGGAAGTATAATGTGCCCTGCATTTGGATTAATGATTGTTCTACTTTGAACCGAAGGGCAATTCTCCCCCACAATTTTCCTTTCAGCTACTATGGCCATTTTAAAATATCCAACAAGGAATATTCCGCCATTGTAGAGTTCGTTAAATTATTACGAGCCGTTACCCCCGGGAATGCAAAAAATAGAATAGGGTAATATTGGATCGGCATTTTCTTTTCCTTTTTATAAGGGCATTGGGTGCATCGTCCAGTAATTAATGATGCATGTGTAAGGTTAAATCTATTTTCGCATATCATTAAGTTCCAATTTTACAAGCTATTATTGAATTATTTTACTTTAACAGTCACTCAACAATTAATTTAATAAGTTGCTCAACGAATTTTGCAATTATTCTACTTTAAAAAGTCGCTCAATGATTATTATTTTAAAAGTCACTCAATGATTTCGAGAAAGGCGGTTGAATGGAGGGGAGCCTTATGCTGGGCATCTATCGGCTGGCGAGCGGCAGGGCAGTCAGTTCGAGAACGGCCAACGAGCCACAAGTTGGCATATTTATGGTTGTCAGTACAAAGCGAAAACGAACAAGTGAGAATTAATAAAATACGTTGAAACTGCTATTGGTGTTTTGGTGTCATTTTACATCTCAGAAGTGGAGTAACGACGAAAAAACTGCTTCCAGGCGATGGACGATAACGCTAAATCTGTTGTCGATCGACACAGACTTAAGACCCCCGAGCGACGGCATGTATCTCGCCAACATGCATCAGATACGCGACACAGTCGGTCCCGAAGCCGCAGCCGACTGAGTGACCACAGCAGTAGACGGAGTCGAAGTTTAATCCAAAAAGAAAGAGAATTGGAACGTGAAAGAGAACGACTACGTTGTCTAGAACGAGACCTGGACAGGGAACGAGAGGATCAGTTGCGGAGGCGCAGCCATCGAACATGCAGTAAACGTCCCGCCCGCCGTAGCCAGAGTCGTGGACTGCGGGGAAATGAAGATTGGAGAAATAACCGCGACGTCGGACACCAGAAAAGGTCATGTAGCCCTTCTTTCTCTTCTAAAGATCTTGCTAATATATTGCTTTCAATTAAAAGTGGGTTTGCGTCACAATCGTCAAATCAGAATGCACATACAAACAAAATAGATTTTAAAAACATTCTCCCAGAATTTGATCCGTCAACCAAGAATCAACGCATTGATTCTTGGATCAAGAAAGTAAATGAATGTGCTTCCGTCTACGGTTGGGACGAGAAAACCACAGTACATTTTGCAATGCAAAAACTGCAAGGACTGGCCAAAACCTGGTACGAAAGCTTAACTTCCATTTTGTATACGTGGCCTGAATGGCAGCAAAAATTACTAAGTGCTTTTCCGTGCGAACAGAATTATGGCCAGTCCTTGGAGGATATGTTAAGAAGGAAAAGTCGTTTCGGTGAACCAATCGAAATCTACTTCTACGAAAAGCTTGCACTTTTGAACCAATGCGAGATTACGGGGAAACGTGCGGTGGACTGTATTATTCATGGTATTACCGATAGAACAGTAAAGTCCAGCGCACTGGCATTACGTTGTACTGTGCCTGATCAACTGCTGCAATTTTTGCTAAGTAATAAGGAGATTGTAAATCCTCAACAGGCAGCTTTTAATAAGACCCGCATAGGTAGCGTGAATTCCGGTACTCGGGATAATACACCATATAATCGGCCTAATTTAAAGCCAATACATAATAATACTGGTTTTTGTTACAACTGTAAAGAAAAGGGGCACTTTGCTCGATTTTGTCCAAAACCCATTGTCAAATGTCGCCAATGCAATAAGATAGGTCACGAGAATTGTGGGCAGGAACGAGGGGGTGCAAAAGTCGATACAGCAGCCGCACAGAAAACAATGTGTATTTCAGTTTCTAACCCCAGTGCCAAATTTAACAAACAAGCCACTATAAATGGCACGTTAGTAGATGCGTTCGTAGATTTCGGCAGTGAAATCACGCTAGTAAAAAAATCTTTTGTCGCTAAATTGGGAGTAACGCATGACGGTCAGGTCACCACTATGAAAGGTTTTGGTAACGGTTTGGTTTATTCCTGTGGTACGGTAGCACTTGACATAGTTATTGATGGGGTAAGCGCAACAGTTCCGTGTAGGGTGGTCGAGGATCACTTATTAGAGAAGTCACTGTTGTTAGGGCAATCTTTCTCGGAACAGCCACATGTAATAGTTTACAAGGATGCATTTAATCTGCAATTTCATAATATTTGTACAGAACTACCCATGAACGATAATGTAGATGCTGATAATCGCGAACGTGTGGTTAGAGTTAGAACTGTAGGACATACCGTTATTCATGGTGCGGCAACCGTGATTGCAGCAACCGATGTTATGTTTACTGGTAGCATTCTCCTAGATACTAAAATTGTAGGCAAGCCTAATGAACGATACATTGTCAATGGAGGGGTATATAATGTCAGAAACGGTCGGGTAAATGTTACTGTGACACCATGCGCTATCCCGTGCACGCTTCAAAATAATTTTATTTTCTCGCGGTCCGAACGGGTCGAAATAGTTAATAGACTCATTACGCCAGATGTGGGTGTTACATTAGATCCTGGCTTTATCGATAGAATTGATCCAAGCGAAATAAAGCTGGGCGAGTCCGTCTCTGAAGAAAACAGAAACAAATTGTTTGATTTGCTTCAACGCTACGGACACTGTTTTGCTAGTGATATTACGAAATTAGGCTGTACAGATGTTACTGAAATGAAGATAGAGATTAATAGCGATCGTCCGGTCGTATATCGACCTTACAGGCTGTCGCACGTTGAACGGGAAACAGTACGAGGAATGGTGGGGGAAATGCTACAAGCTGGGATAATAAGAGAATCTGTTTCTAATTATGCTAGTCCTATTATATTAGTGCGCAAAAAGGACGGCAATATACGCATGTGCGTAGACTACCGAGCACTGAATGCCGTTACCGTCAAGGAACGTTACCCTATGCCTATTATAGAGGACGAAATAGCTCGCTTGTCTGGTCAGGCATGGTTCATTACTTTAGATCTTATGTCTGGGTACTATCAAGTACCTATATCCGAACAATCTAAACATTTGACAGCATTTGTCACACCAGACGGACAATATGAATTTAACCGTATGCCGTTTGGTCTGGCAAATGCACCTGCAGTTTTTCAGCGAATGATGAACCATGTACTGGGATCGGCAAGATTTGATAAAGCTACTGTTTACATCGATGATCTGTTAGTATTTGGTAGAAGCCCAGAGGAATGTTTAGATAGATTAGAAGAGATATTAAGATTATTAGAAGGTGCTAACTTAAAACTTAACTTATCTAAGTGCAGTTTTCTTCGGAACACAATCGATTATCTTGGTTATGAATTAAGCATGGAAGGAATGCGACCGGGTGAAGGAAAAATCCAGAGTGTGAAGGATTTTCCACGTCCCGTTAATGTACACGGTGTTCGCCAATTTTTGGGGCTCGTGAGTTATTTTAGGAAATTTATTCAAGGATTTGCACAACTGGCCCATCCTCTGACCCAGTTATTAAAAAAGGATGTACCATGGGAATGGGCGGTTACACAGGAGAATGCATTTAATGACCTAAAGGCTAGACTAGTAAATAGACCGGTGTTAGCTATTTATGATCCATTTGCGGATACAGAGCTCCACACCGACGAGAGCAGAATTGGTATTGGAGCCATTTTGTTGCAGCGACCAGAGGGTACTGATTCTTTTAAACCCGTAGCGTATTATAGTCGGCAAACGACTCCTGAAGAGAAAAATTTCCACTCGTATGAGCTTGAAACGTTAGCGGTGGTGTGTGCTCTAAAAAAATTTCGGGTGTTTTTACTCGGTAAGAAGTTCAAGATCATATCCGACTGTAGCGCGCTACGGTCCACGTTTCAAAAACGAGATCTCATACCCCGGATAGCCCGATGGTGGCTAGCACTGCAGGAATTTGACTGTACAATAGAGTATCGTCCTGGCGTTAGGATGTCCCACGTAGACGCGTTATCGAGGAATCCAACTTCTAATGAGACACCTAACACAGAACCTATTTCGGGAGTGATGACAATCAGTAACGACGATTGGCTGCTTACTCTGCAGCTAGGTGATACAGAACTATGTAGAATTCGCGACATTCTCGGCAGCGAATTAGATTCAAAAGCATTGGAGTATATCAGGGACAATTATGTTATTCGAAATAATAAACTCTTTAGGTGTATAGGAGGCGACAAAAACAACGTTCGTTGGGTCGTTCCAAAGGGCGCACGGTGGCAGGTGTGCAGGATGAACCACGATGAGATCGGGCATGTAGGTTTTGAGAAAACCATTGAAAGCATTAAAAAGAATTACTGGTTTTCTAAAATGACACGTTTTGTAAAAAAATATGTTGGAGCATGCATCGAATGCGCATATGCTAAAAAAAGTAATAATTCACGGGAAGGTTTGCTACACCCGATCCCAAAGATTGAAACGCCTTTTCATACACTGCACATCGACCACCTTGGACCGTTTGTTAAATCGAAAAGAGGTCACACACATGTGCTGGTTGTGGTGGACTCTTTTACCAAATACTTGTTCCTGAAGCCCGTGCGTAACACAAAAACACAAAACGTTATTCGGGCGCTCGATGATATTTTCGATACTTTTAGAGCTCCAGATAGATTAATCAGTGACCGTGGTAGCTGTTTTACCTCGAACGCTTTTAAGAAATATTGTCGTGATAAAGGTATCAAACAGATATTAAACGCAGTTGCGAGTCCAAGAGCTAACGGACAGGTTGAGCGCTACAACCGCACTATACTGGATGCTCTTACGGCACAAAACCTTAGGGATAATGAAAAGGACTGGGATACAAAATTAGGTAGGATCCAGTGGGGTCTAAATAATACGGTACAAAAAACCATCGGCAGAACCCCAGCTGAGGTCATGTTTGGTACGTCTATGAACGGACAAGTCAATCCAATTCTTAATGAAATAATGGATGAAACTCGCGAAATTAATGATTTGACAAACATACGTAGTGAAGTTAAAAATAAAATCGATAGGGAGCAAAATAAACAAAAACAAGCATACGACAAAGGTAGGAAGCCAGCACGTGAGTATAAGCACGGTGACTTGGTTAAAATTGCCAAAACAGCATTTAACAATCAAGGCAAAAGTACAAAACTTCTACCCTCTTATGAGGGACCATTCCGAATAGTTAAAGTCTTGGGGAACGATCGATATAAATTATCGCCTATTCCTGGATTCGAAGGAATGAAAAATAGACGTAAGACAACAGTAGCTGCAGATAGGATGCGCCCATGGATTCACTTAGCGTCGTTAGAAATCGATGATGATGTATCTGATGGTGATAATGAAAGCGATACCGAGAGTATGTCAAACTAATTGGTTAAACGTGGATTGTAGTGGTTGCCATTCTGTCATACATTTAGTGACTGGAGCTAATGAGTTTTACATCTCGAAACTGATAAACTGACGATTGTTTCACTGATATTATTAGTTTATGTAAGATAGTGTTCTATACAACGTTTAAGATTAGAAAAACAACCTTACAATTTCTGTAGGTAGTTTTCTATAATGTGAGTCGTTATGAGTATCTAGTAGCTAATGTATTGTTTAATGAATAATGCAATATGTAAATAATTATTCCGAGATTAAATTAAATGTTTTGATTGTAAGATGCGACGAGGCATCCAGTAATAATTTCTAAATAAGATGTTTGTTCCATGGTACAATTTATGTAGGTTCTTTAATGTGAGTTGTTATGTATAGCTAATCTGGCGTTTGATGAATAAACCAGTATGTAAACAATTGTTTTGAGATGAATATATAATTTTGATTGTAAGATGTGACGAGACATCCCGTAATCATTTTGAGAAATAAGATATGTTTGTGACATGTGATATGACATGATCGTTAAGATGGTACACGATGGTCAGATGAGAAATTATCACATTCTGTTTGTAAAATGTGATGAGATGCTTGAATCAAAACTGTGATTGTAAGATGTGACGAGACATCAATAACAAGCCTAGAAGTTTAAGGCGTTTTAGTAGAATACATCTTGTATATAATGTCATTAAGTTAGATAAATATTCTAATTTTGATTAGAAGATGATTTTATTGCCATTATAAGATGAAGTTTGAACCCATTTACATTATATAGTATAAATTCGAGTCAAGCGGCCCAGTGTAAGGTTTCACCAGATGCGTGTATGAGGACATACACGTCGTCAGGATGGACGAGTGTAAGGTTAAATCTATTTTCGCATATCATTAAGTTCCAATTTTACAAGCTATTATTGAATTATTTTACTTTAACAGTCACTCAACAATTAATTTAATAAGTTGCTCAACGAATTTTGCAATTATTCTACTTTAAAAAGTCGCTCAATGATTATTATTTTAAAAGTCACTCAATGATTTCGAGAAAGGCGGTTGAATGGAGGGGAGCCTTATGCTGGGCATCTATCGGCTGGCGAGCGGCAGGGCAGTCAGTTCGAGAACGGCCAACGAGCCACAAGTTGGCATATTTATGGTTGTCAGTACAAAGCGAAAACGAACAAGTGAGAATTAATAAAATACGTTGAAACTGCTATTGGTGTTTTGGTGTCATTTTACACATGTATTTTGCTGCACTATACGTATGAAAGCACCATTGAGTTTTTATTACACCCACGTCGGATAGCCAATACGCATACGATTCACATGATGTAACATATGCCTATATATCGACGGTCCCTACGTATAAAGCGACATGTCAAAAATGACAATTTTTTTTATTGCATAAATTGCTATAGATTGCCCCTAAAAACATTTTCTTTTTTATTTTATTGATTGTATATAATTAAAAAGTAAGAAATTAACTCATTTGTCCAATAATAGTATTCTTTTAATTACCATATCGTAGTATAAGCAGACATGTCTGAAATGACATGTCGCTTTATACGTAGGGACCGTCGATATCTTGATACTAAATCTTGATACTAAAGTACCATTCACCCGTTGCCGCATCAATCCATAATTTATGCCACTATTGGGAAACGGGTCCTCAATCGACGGGGTTTAGATCATACTTCATCACGCTGTTCAACTGCGGATTGGCGGAGGCCAGTGTTTTCAAAATGACTACCTCGGCTTACCAACTATTAACTAATGACAACAACCGGAACAGACGGATTAACGTGCCCTCTGAAGCACAGAACTGACTTACTGGTTGGCTTACACATCAGGCGGGCCGCATGCTTGTCTGCCACCCAACGTAGTATAAAAAACCGGCCAAGTGCGAGTCGGACTCGCGCACGAGGGGTTATTACCGTTTACCATTATCTATAAAAACGGCAAGAAAATCATATTTGTTGTATAGAATCCCCCCTTAAATATATGTATATTTTATTTTAATTTAATTATTTATTTTTAAAGTGAATAGTATAACTCAATATTCTATGAATATTTCAAGTCTACCTGTTGCCATTATCAATATCGAACAAAAAAAAATCACGTTTGTTGTATGGGAGCCCTCCTTAAAAATATTTGTTTAAATTTTAATTTAATTATTTATTTTTAAAGTGAATATATAACCAAATATTCCGTGAATATTTCAAGTGTCTACCTGTTGTCGTTGTCAATGTCATAGTCAATGTCGAGCAAAAACGAGCAAAAAAAAAATCACGTTTGTTGTCTGGGAGCCCCCATAAATATTTATTTTATTCTGTTTTATAGTATTTGTTGTTATAGCGGCAACAGAAAGACATCATCTGAGAAAATTTCAACTGTCTTTTCACGGTTCACGAGATTCAGCCGGGTGATAGACGGATGGACGGCGAATAGGGTCCGTTTTACCCTTTGAGTACGGAACCCTAAAAATTGTAGAATACACTAGATATGTTCTTCTGCTAAAATAGACTCGCCACGATTGCCAAAGATTTCTTTTCTAAGAAATGGGTTCTAATGAGTGATTAATATGTAAATGACAACAAAATTTCTCATGTTCACAACACCATCAAAGAAAACAGCTGTCTCATATAACACCATTACAGCGACTTTAAAACAAAATGGCGTCACGTAACTTGAAACTTGAACCGTTTAATTTATTAGGGATGTAAACTGAGGTCGTAGACATACTTACGTCTTAAAGTTTAGCAATTGACAAACTGTCGTAATTTGGTGATACCCTCCTGCTAAGTCTTAGAGAAGTTTACTTTAAAATTTAGAACGAAATGTGGAATATTATAGTTGGAAAATGACTTTGACATAGTTGAAATAATTCTTATCTATAATAATAAAAGGCTTTGTCCTCACTGACTGACTGACTGACTGACTCACTAATCAACGCACAGCACAAACCGCTGGGTCTAGAGATTCCAAATTTGGCAAGTAGGTTTCTTATGACGTCTAGGGGTGCACTAAGAAAGGATTTTTCAAAATTCATCCCCTAAGGGGGTGAAACGGAGGTCCTAAGTTTGTATGGGGAAACAAGATTAGTTGGACTATTTTGTTCGAAACTTTACACGAGTACTTCTATAGATAAATGAGTAAACACGTGTTTCAGGATTTTTCGAAATTCAACCCCTAACAGGGTAAAATGGAGTGAAAAAGTCTGAAAATCGTCATGTGTATTGTTTTTATGGTTTATCGCGTCGCTGATTACGAAAACAACAACTATTTTATAATCCAACATAGCCGACGTGACATAAAATCACCCCTATGGGGGTGCGAAGGAGTTGAAATGTTATAATATCAATAAGGGTGTTGATTTTATGGTTTTCTGGGACGTCAATTACGAAAATGGCATCGATTTGAAAATATAACATCGTGTCCAAAATTACTTAAAAGGATTTTTAAAATTTTACCCCTTAGAGGGTGAAACAGAGGTTTTCAGTTTGTGTAGGGAAATGAGATTAGTTAGACTATTTTATCCTACACTTTACACGAGTACTTCTATAGATAAATGAGTAAACATGTTATTCAGGATTTTACGAAATTCAACACAAAAAAAAAGGACTAAAATGGGGTGTAAAAGTCTGTAAATCATCAAGGATATTATTGTTTTTATATTTTATCGGGTCGCTGATTACGAAAACAACAACGATTTATCCTTTTTAAGCTGATGGAATAAGACTTGTGTGTTGACTGAAGTGTTATCTTAATAGGTTTTATAATTTGTATTTGGCGTCAATCAGTGCGTATATGTGTGTGTGCAATCGCGGGCGGCCGGCGCGGCGTTCTTGCATCCGTATTTAGTACAATTAAAAGTACTACTTGAAGGTGGTTGCGTTGCGTGTTAGACTTGACTTGGATAATCTAAAATGCGCGAATTTCACGCGAGCGAAGCCGCGGGCATAAGCTAGATAGTAAAAGGCTTTGTCCTCATTGACTGACTGACTCACTAATCAACTCACAGCCAAGACCACTGTAGCTAGAAACCTTTGGATATGTGTTCCCTATACAATTTAAGCGCGCGAAAATAGAGGGTTGAAAAAAACCCTCTTTTTTGGAAATCGATTCACCTACGATTTTGAGATTTGGTGGAATTCATAAAAAAGGGATTTATGGGTTACTGACTTTTGCCCAGCCAAGAAATGTCTAAAAATGTTATATTTATATTTTAATTAACTCATCACTAGATGGCGCTATACCTAGTATTTGTACAGCGCGCTATGGTATCGTTATTAAGGAAAGGGGAAAAATATAGGAGAGATTATTTCAAACCATGGGGTTATCCATGACGGTTTATCGCTCACCTCATCCCATTAGTTACCCCCTGAGGTTGTCAATCGCGCGCGTATGTATGTATGTACGAGTATGTATTGTTTTTATGGTTTATCGGGCCGCTGATTACGAAAACAACAACTATTTTGTAATCCAACATAGCCGACGTGACATAAAATCACCCCTATGGGGGTGCGAAGGGGTTGAAATGTCATAATATCAATATGGGTGTTGATTCTATGGTTTTCTGGGACGTTAATTACGAATTTTTTTTTTATATGAGAGGGGGCAAGCGAGCATGTGGGTCACCTGATGGAAAGAAATCACCACCGCCCATAGAAATCAGCAACAAAGGGTCACCGTTTGTCATCCGTTGCCAGCCTTTTAAGGGAAATATTAACTCTGTTCTTGAAGGCCCCCATGTCGTATTTATTTGGGAATACCGCTGGAGAAAGTTGATTTCACAACTTCACAGTTCGTGGTAGAAAATGTCTTAAAAAGCGTACTGTAGTAGATCGCCAAATATCGAGATGATGAGGATGGAATTTTAAGTTATGGCGAGTTGTACGATAGTGGAACTCAGCGGCAGGTATCAAATCAAATTGCTTATCCGAGCACTCCCCGTTGTATAATTTATATAGAACGCAAAGAGATGCAACATCATCAACAATTTGGCCTTGCACTCCAATGGCATCGATTTGAAAATGTAACATAGTGGACAAAAAATTACCTAAAAGGATTTTTCAAATTTTAACCCTAAGAGGATGAAACGGAGGTTCAAAGTTTGTATGGGGAAACGAGCTTAGTTGGACTATTTTATCCTAAATTTTACATGAGTACTTCTATAGATAATTGACTAAATACGAGTTTTAGAATTTTTCAAAAGTCAACGCATAAAAGGGAAAAATGGGGACCCATTTTTCAAAAGTCGGAAAAACGTCATGGGTATTGTTTTTATGGTTTATCGGGTCGCTGATTACGAAAATAACAACTATTTTCTAATCAAACATAGCCGATGTGACAAAAAGTCGACCCTGTGGGGGTGCGATGGGATGGAAATGTCTAAAAGGGGGTGAAAAAGTCTGAAAATCATCATAGGTATTATTTTTATGGTTTATCGGGTCGCTGATTACGAAAATAACAAGTATTTTCTAATCAAACGTAGCCGACGTGACATAAAATCCCCCCTGTGGGGGTGCGATGGGGTTGAAATATCATAATATCAATATGGGTGTTGATTCTATGGTTTTCTAGGACGTCAATTACGAAAATAGCATCATTTGAATTTGAAAATATAACATAGGTAGTGGACAAGAAATTATTTAAAAGGATTTTACAAATTTTACCCCTAAGAGGGTGAAACGGAGACTCAAAGTTTGTATAGGGAAACGAGTTTAGTTGGGCTATTTTATTCTAAATTTTAAACGAGTACTTCTATAGATAACTAAACACGTGTTTCATGATTTTTCAAAATTCAACCCTTTAAAGGGTAAAATGGGTCCCAAACGTCATGGGTATTATTTTATGGTTTATCGGGTGGCTGGTTACGAAAACAACAACGATTTTAAAATTCAACGTGGCTAACGATTAAAGAAATAATTGGCCAAATCATTTTTTGTACATATTCAATGTGTTTGTTTAAAAAAAACCGACCAAGTGTAAGTCGGAGCCTACCTCGCCCACCGAGGGTTCCGTACGTAGGATCATTATAAATTAGATATTTTTCATTATAAATAAGAAATAATGCGTCGGAAAAAATAAATAAAACATATTTTGCAATGTGCACTTCAAGCCCTTTTATATGATACCCCATTTGAACTAGTAGCTTCAATTTGAAATTTCGACCTCCTATAAAAAATATAGACCCCCTATTTTTTAAGATTTAATTACAAATACATAGTTTTGAAATTTATTCTTGTACTTGTAGTATATACAGATGTTACTTGACAAATTTCATAGTTCTAGGTCAACGGGAAGTACCCTATAGGTTTTGATACCCTTGAGAATGTGTCGAAATATGCGTTTTTTGCTGAATAAACGGCCGTAACTTTTTTTACGTAAACTTAGCAGTTTGATTTTTTTACAACTTCATGGGACCGTAGACCTGAGTATACAGTTCAAATTACAGCTTGATACCTCCACGCATTCTCGACTAGAGGGTCTTGACAGACAGACGGACAACAAAGTGATCTTCTAAGGGTTCCGTTTTTCCTTTTGAGGTACGGAACCCTAAAAATGCTAAAAATTAATGATAAAGATTTCTTCACTGTACATTAACAATATGTCTAGATTGTATATAACAAATATTAAATAATCTCATTGTCTTTTTTGTCAAAAATATCCGTTTGTGTAACAAGAAAAAAAACCTATTTTATATCATACTTTTATCAAATTTAATAAAAATCATTGTATTGACTTAAGTGGTAAATATTATAGAGAATATCCTTTTTCACTTCTTTGTATCACAAATGTAAAGAAGCAAAAGATCTGCCTGTTGATAAGCTGTTATTTCAGTATATGAACGTTTGCAACACCTGTGTCATCGCTCATGCGCTGTCGACCCTGTAAAACCCTCTTTACATCTTTCAACTAATAAGCCATGGAGATGTTTGCAGATGCTAAGAAAAATTTCGGCAGAGAGTTTATTTCATAACTGGAGAGAGCACGGAAGAAACAGTTAAAAGAAAGGTTTCTTATGTATATATAAATGAATCCCTATTTCCCTTGGTCACGGCATCACGCGTGAACGGCTGGACCGTTTTCGCTATTTCTTTATATGTTGTATTTGTTATTATTAGGAGAAGAGTCGAGACGACACTTCAAAGGATTCACCGTGCGGGTGCCGGGTTCATCGTGTGGCAGAGAGAGAAACCCCAAGCTGATCCCGAGACTTGTGACATGGGTATACATAAGAAAGTTGTACGGAAAATTGGAAGATTTAAGAAAACTGAACCACCATATTAACTTTTCTAATGTAACTTTCTGTCGCTTGACAGAACTGTCACTCATTTGATAGAAAACGCGAAACCAATTCGAATTTAATATTCATTGTTAAAAAGACAGGACGTCTATCGGCTCAGCTAGTTATTTATAAAAAGAATCAATCATGTTAATTGCAAATCGCACGCCTCTTTCGGCGTCATAGATAGTTATAAAAAGAATCAATCAAGCTAATTACAAATCGCAATTAAGTTGTAATAACACAAATACAATTGGAATAATTAATTAAAATGTCACAATTATTATTTTAATCAATTAAATTAGCAATTTATATGTCAGTGGCAATAATAACATAAATATTAATACCACTATATAAATTTGCAAATGTACTTCTACTATCCGATCTATGCATTTACATTATTATTTATTTTACATTATAATAACATTTTTCAATAAGTATGTCGTTAACATATACGAGTATATAAAGCGTAATTAAATATTTTTGTAGCCATCTCAATGACACTTTTACGCATTAACGCGGCATTACATGTTACATTTGTCAAAATGTTACAGCTCCTAGTAAGCTTTTTTTTATGATCAAACAGGCTCAGAATTACATTTTACAAAAAGCATTGATTCTAGGATTTATAGGCTGGGCAGTGTGAGCACTATTTCACAGATAGCTCTGATACACTTAGATTAAAACCAATTTTAATATAATTTTGAATTCTATTAAATACTTACGCATGAAAGGTAATTCCAGTTGCCTTTTTTTATTTCCCTTAAATCCTTGAGGCACTTGTCAAATAAACAAGAAGGCATTCTGACGATTGGAGACGCATTAAAAGTGTTCAAACGCGCAGTGAAACGGGACGTGTTCACGTAACAAGGTTATGCTAATGACTGACGATAGTGCGTCAGCTAGACGCAGTTTTGTTGTCTCATGCGCTGTGACTAGGTACCGTAACTTCCCCTTTTTTGTTTTAATCTAAGCTGATACATCGTTTCTGAGTTACCTCAAATTATCACTCCATATCGTAAATATGATACAAAAAAACAATATGAGTACCATACTCAGTCAAGATAATGCGATAGTCAGCAATTTTTCAGCTACTTTATATAGAACTAGCTTTCGCCCGCGGCTTCGCTCGCGTGAAATTCGGGGCAAACACTTGTTTACGCATTCATCTATAGAAGTACTCGTGTAAAGTTTACGATAAAATAGTCCAATCTTCTTTCCACAAACAATTTTTGGATCTCCGTTTCACCCTCACCACTTAGGGGTAAAATTTTAAAAATCTTTTTAAATGATTTCGTATTCACTACATTATATTTAAAATCGATACTATTTTCGTAATTGACGTACCAGAAAACCATAGAATGTTGGTTCTATGGTTTTCCGGGCATCAATTGAAAAAAAGGGGTTGAAATGTCATAATAGCAATATGGGTGTTGACCCATATTCATATTATGACATTTCAACCGCATCGCACCCACACAGGGTTTATTTCATGTCACGTCGGCTACATTTGATTATAAAATAGTTGTTTTTTCGTCATCACCGACCCGATATAATAAATCATAAAAACGATACCCATAACGATTTTCAGACTTTTTCGCCCCATTTTAGACATTTCAATCCCATCGCACTCCAATAGAAGCTAATGGTCACGTTAGCCACGTTGAATTTCAAAATCGTTATTTTTTCGTAATCAGCGAACTGATAAACTATAAAAACAATACCCATGACGATTTTTGGACATTTCGGCCCTTTTCGGGTTATAGGGAAATTCTGGCCCTATTTTACCCTTTTTGGGCTTGAATTTTGAAAATACGTGCTATACTCATTTACTCATTTACTCATTTACTCATTTACTCATTTACTCATTTACTCATTTACTCATTTACTCATTTACTCATTTACTCATTTACTCATTTACTCATTTACTCATTTACTCATTTACTCATTTACTCATTTACTCATTTACTCATTTACTCATTTACTCATTTACTCATTTACTCATTTACTCATTTACTCATTTACTCATTTACTCATTTACTCATTTACTCATTTACTCATTTACTCATTTACTCATTTACTCATTTACTCATTTACTCATTTACTCATTTACTCATTTACTCATTTACTCATTTACTCATTTACTCATTTACTCATTTACTCATTTACTCATTTACTCATTTACTCATTTACTCATTTACTCATTTACACATTTACTCATTTACTCATTTACTCATTTACTCATTTACTCATTTACTCATTTACTCATTTACTCATTTACTCATTTACTCATTTACTCAATTACTCATTTACTCATTTACTCATTTACTCATTTACTCATTTACTCATTTACTCATTTACTCATTTACTCATTTACTCATTTACTCTATAGAAGTAGTACGTGTAAAGTTTAGGATAAAATAGTCAAATCAGTCAGTCTAACCTCGTTTCCCTATACAATTTTTGGACCTCCGTTTCACCCTCTTAGGGATAAATTTTTTAAAGTCCTTTTGACAAATTTTATGTCCACTATGTTATATTTTCAAATCGATGCCATTTTTGTAATTAACGTTCCAGAAACCATAGAATCACCACCCATATTGGTATTATGGTATTTCAACCCCATCTCACCCCCACAGGGGTGATTTTATGTCACGTCGGCTATGTTGGATTATAAAATAGTAGTTTTTACCGTAATCAGCGACCCGATAAACTATAAAACAATACCCATGACGATTTTCAGACGTTTGACTACATTTAAGACATTTCAACCCCATCGCACCCCAATAGGAGATGATGGTCACGCTAGCCACATTGAATTTTAAAATGGTTGTTATTTACCAGCGACCCCTATAAACCATAAAAACAATACCCATGAAGTTTTTCAGGCTTTTGGGACCCATTTTACCCTTTTAAGGGTTGAATTTTGAAAAATCCTGAAACACGTATTTAGTCAATTATCTATAGAAGTACTCGTGTAAAATTTAGGATAAAATAGCCCAACTAAACTCGTTTCCCCATACAAACTTTGAACCTCCGTTTCACCCTCTTAGGGGTAAAATTTGAAAAATCCTTTTAAGCTATTTCTTGTCCACTATGTTATATTTTCAAATCGATGCCATTTTCGTAATTGACGTCGCAGAAAACCATAGAATCAACACCCATATTGATATTATGACATTTCAACTCCATTGCACCCTCACAGGGGGGATTTTATGTCACGTGGGCTACGTTTGATTAGAAAATAGTTGTTATTTTCGTAATGAGAGACCCGATAAACCATAAAAACAATACCCATGATGATTTTCAGACTTTTTCACCCCATTTTAGACATTTCCATCCCATCGCACCCCCACAAGGGCGACTTGTTTGTTACGTCGGCTATGTTTTATTAGAAAATAATTGTTATTTTCGTAATCAGCGACCCGATAAACTATAAAAACAACACCCATGACGATTTTCAGAATTTTTCACCCCATTTCACCCTTTTAGGGGTTGAATATTAAAAAATCCTGAAACACGTCTTTACTCATTTATCTACAGAAGTACTCGTGTAAAGTTTCGGATAAAATAGTCCAAGTAATCTCGTTTCCCCATACAAACTTTGGACCCCCGTTTCACCCCCTTAGGGGAAGAATTTTGAAAAATCCCTTCTTAGTGTACCCCTAGACATCATAACGAACCTACGTGCCAAATTTGGAATCTCTAGACCCAGCGGTTTGGGCTGTGCGTTGATATATCAGTCAGTCAGTCAGTCAGTCAGTCAGTCAGTCAGTCAGTCAGGACTTTGAATTTTATATTTATAGATAAATTAATTATGTTAAATAAAATATTATCAATAAATAATTTCAACATTACATTAACCTTTTCAAATGAGCATATAAGCATTGAATCCATATCCCAACGCACGCCTATCAAATGACCGGGCTTATAGGTATCAATGAAATGAATGTTCATGATAATGTATCTTTCTCACACCCACATACTTCTCTTAATTAAGCATATGTTGAGATTTTATCGATCGCATTTTAAAACAAATCAATAACGAAGAAAATACGATGCCTAGAAGTTTTTTAAAGCTAGTAAAGCACTGAATTTTAACCACTGCACAAAACAGCTTGATAAAGTAGATAATCTATTATAAAACGTAGCTCCGCAGAGCTTTGTTTAAAAAACAAGAAATATGCTACCATTTCAGGCAATGACTGTATAATCTGGAAAATGCAGGGCAAAATCTAACATAAAACCGGGTAAATCACTTGAAACTCGCTTAAGCTCCGTCTGGCACTTCAATTCGAACAAAAGCTGCATGTAAGATGACTTTAAAGAAATTCCTCTAATAAAATACACCCGTCCCAGTATTAATGCATTATAAATCTTGAAGCATTAATATTAAATCTTTATGCGCGACTTTAAAAGGACACCAGCCGCTAAGGTACTTTTCGTCCGCATAAATAGCATAAATTACAAAAATGCCTTATAATTAATTAATTTTTGAGAACCCTACAGACGTAATAGAGTATGCAAAGACAGTGGTTGGCCGTGTGGTTTCCGGCAGACTAGAGTAGAATCACTCCGTTTCTTCCCGTGGATGTCTTATAAGGCGACTCAGGGAAATACATTATCAAATATCGATGAAGCCTCCCCAACCCGTTTGGCCAGCGTGGGGAGTGTAGGCCAAATCCTCCTTCCGTCTAGGACGGACGAGAGAGGGTCGTGCTCCTGTAGTGGAGACTAAAATAGACCTGATGATGAAGACAATGGTAGACGGATGGAAATGTCCCAGAGACCGTAAATGACACTATCACAAAGCATTAAACTGACCACGCTCGTTAGAGCCAAAGCCACGTCACCTGTACGTGGTGCACCATACCTACTAGCGAAACAGAAGTAGGATACAGCGTATTTGTAAGCTGCCCGACTGGGGAAGTACCTCCGCCTCGCAGAATACCGCAGCCAAATAACAATTCCCTTGAGGGTTGTTGTGTTCCTGCATGAGTGAGGTCACCTGAAAGGAAGGAGTTGCTGCGATGGCAGCGAGGGTGACGGCGCGCGAGTGATATTTTATGTTGTATTTGATATTTTATATGGCTACGGTAACCGCTTCCCATCAGGCGGGCCGTATGATTGTCTGCCACCCGACGTAGTATAACAAAAATTGAGCATAATTTCTTCCTATTTATTGATTGAGCATAATTCATTCCTTTCTTCTTCTTCGCTTCACTTTCTCGCACATGACGTCTACGACCGCTCTATCAAAAGTGAAGTGAAGGAGATGAAGAAAGGGGTTATGTTCAATGCTTTGTAATAATGTTGACAGAGCGGTCGTGGATGTCATGGGCGAGATATGAAGCTGTCGTCGCTCGCTCCACGCCAGACTGGAAAATACAGTATGCGGATAAAGGGAGATCACAATGACATAATAGAAATAATTATAAAAAAGCGCATAGTTGCATACTTTGCGTGCTTCCGCCACCAACGGTGGTTTTGTGGCGGAAAGGTTGGTGTGAGGCTTGTGGTTGGTTGGTGGCGGAAGCACGCAAAATAGTGTAAATCAAATTGGCTGATGTATAAATTGTCCAGAAATATTTATTTATTTATATATATTTAATAGTCCTAGTACAATTAAATCGTCCCTAAGCCAGCCGTCTAGCAATTCACAAACGGTTTAATGTTACGATTCGTCTACGTAGCGACTCTAACTACTCTCATTAATTACAAGCCACAATTAATTGTCCTTATGGATAAAGGGAAGTTCATTTAGAATTCTGTTACTGTAGTTTCATTAGGGGATAATAAAATAAAAGATACGCGATACGACTACTTTGTAAGTTAAGAGTATATGTCGTTTCATCATTTGTATTGTACATTTCCTTCGCGTAGTAAAAAGTTTGGCAACTCCTATCTATGTCGCACTATTAAAAAGTGAAACGCGTTGCCGGCATATGCAATATCAACTGCATCAACTGCCTAGACATCAAGGTCTCTTGTCCGTTGCCGATGCGATTGGGGCTCCTCTTTTCGCTTATACTATCTATTAACAGTATTCTAGACGCAGATCTTAGTTTTTTTGCGTAGCTACATGTCTTCCCCAGTGGGGCAGCTTACTAAATACACTATGCCATCTCTCCCTTTTCGCCAGAGCCTCGATTGTCAGTCAGCAGGGTGCACTACGTACAGGTGAGGCTTTGATTCGAAAATTTTAAGAATCTACTTTTAACCCATTCTTACAGATTTCAAAAACACAACAATTGTTTCAAAATTACTATTTAAAACCCACAGACATTCAATATAGTAAGCAGACTAAACATTAGAAGTTTGAATGCACGTCAAAACAAACACACGAAAATATCACACACACAACCGCAAATACAGGGACGGAGTTACTAATCACGAAAAACATATTCACAAAAAAACGAAATCTAAAACAAATATTGCATTGTATCAAATCGCACATCAATCATTATAGGAATATCCTAATGCAATAGTGTAGTATTCCTATATTAAGCTAATTTATAAGGCTACAGCGCTGATTAATATTGAATCTGTCTACAGTTATAATCATTAACTATTAAAAGCCTTATTTTATAGTTATTATCAATGACTATTAATGTATATTTTTAATTATTCAACCAGGATTTCAAAAAAAATAGTAAGTACTTATTTAACTGTTTAATCACTGTTTTCCACTTACATTTTATTGTTAGCATTTAAGTTAATCTTGTAAAATGAAAATAAATATAAATAATGTACAAGTTCCTAAATACGTCCCTTTAACATTGACAAGTACATAACGGCAGTTTAGCAAAATGGCGACCTTTCAAAACATAGCGTGCGTCATTTTTTTTTAACTTGTCATGTACAGTGTTGGTATACGTGTAAAAACGGGATAGCAACATTCACTAACCCACAAGGGCGTGCGAGACGGAAAGATCAACTCACACTAATATACTTTAGGTTACGTCTGCTTACTATTGAAATTGAATGTCTGCGTTAAAACTCCACAATCACTGATTTCAGTTTTCAAAACCACTATTTAAAACCCCATAAACACTGATTTCAGTTCTAAAAACCACTATTTTAAAACCTACAAACACTAATTTCAGATTTCAAAACTACAATTTAAAACCCCACCAACACTGATTAAAATTTTTAAAACCACTATTATAAACCCCACAAACACTGATTGCAGTTTTCAAAACCACTATTTAAAACCCCACAACACTGATTTCAGTTTTATAAACCACAATTTAAAAACCCACAAACACTAATTTCAGTTTTCAAAACCACTATTAAAACCCCACAAACACTGATTTAAATTTTCATAGCTACTATTTAAAACCTAAAAATACAAATTTTACTTTTCAAAGCTGCTATTTAAAACCTACAATGATTTTAATTTTCAAAGCTGCTATTTAACCTACAAACACTGATTTCAGTATACGATTCCATTAGTAATGTTAATATAGCATTCAGGAATTCACCAATTCGAATTTCTCTGAAAACACAACCGGTTTTGGTAGTCAAATATCAAAGTTCGTTAACAAAGTCGTACATTTCAGCTTCAGCATGCTGGTCAGAAATTGGGTTAAACTTCATTGTTTCGCGAAACTAGGTTTACCGCAAGCTTTGTTTGAAATTTGGTAAAATACTGAAAGAGTGTTAACATATTATGGGTATTTGTGTTAGTGGTTTACCCCGACTTTGGCTGGTTGAAATAAATATATTCTTTTAGGTTATGTTATGTAATGTAAAATGACTTATGATGCAGAGACTTGGACACTGACCATCGGACTGCTCCACAGGCTAAAGGTCGCGCAGCGAGCGATGGAGAGGGTTATGCTCGGGGTTTCTCTGAAAGATCGAATCCAGAACGAAGACATTCGACGGAGAACAAAAGTTGTTTGAAGTGGCAATTGGCCGGTTACACATTTATTATTTAGATTTTGTTTTTTATACTACGTCAGGTGGCAGACAATGATATAGCCATAGCCATTTTAACGCTTCTAACATGAAATACCGCACGCGCGTCGCTATCCCCACTGCCAGAGCAGAGCTCCTACCTTTCTGGTGACCTCATTCACTCACGGGAACACTACAACTTTAAAGGGAATTGTTATTTGGCTGCGGTATTCTGTGAGATGGAGGTATTTCCCCAGTCAGGCAGTTTATAAATTTGAATATGTGGTACCCTACTTTTGCCAGAGCCCCATTCGCTAGTCTGCAGGGTGCACCGCGTGCAGGCAAGGTTGGCTTTGGCTCTAAGTCACTTACACCCCAAAAAAAGAAGATATTTGAAACTTACAATTTTCTTCTACGTTAATACAGTCTCCTATTATACCTTCATATTTCTTTATTAAAACAAAAAGGTCTGAAATTACAAAATATTACCTCTTCAGTTTCCATAAAGTACGTCCAGGGGTTACTTTTTAGGGTTCCGAACCTCAAAAGGAAAAACGGAACCCTTATAAGATCACTTTGTTGTCCGTCTGTCTGTCTGTCTGTCTGTCTGTCTGTCTGTCTGTCTGTCTGTCTGTCTGTCTGTCTGTCTGTCTGTCTGTCAAACATTTCTATGTCGAGAATGCGTGGAGGTATCAAGCTGAAATTTGAACTGTATACACAGGTCTACGGTCCCATGAAGTTAAAAAAAAATCAAACTGCTAAGTTTACGTAGAAAAAAGTTACGGCCGTTTATTCAGCAAAAAACGCACATTTCGACACACTCAAAGGAATCAAAACCTATAGGGTACTTCCCGTTGACCTAGAACTATGAAATTTGGCAAGTAACATCGTTATAGACTACAAGTACAGGAATAAATCTCAAAACTATACATTTGTAAATAGATCTAAAAAAATAGGGGGTCTATATTTTTTATAGGGTGTCGAAATTTCAAATTGAAACTACTAGTTCAAATGGGGTATCATATGAAAGGGCTTGATGTACACATTGCAAAATATATTTTATTTATTTTTTTCGACGCATTATTTCTTATTTATAATGAAAAATATCAAATTTAATAATGATACTACGTACCTACGGAACCCTCGGTGGGCGAGTCCGACTCGCACTTGTCCGGTTTTTTATATTAAGGGAAGGTAAAATCGTGGTAGATATTAAAAATCCTTTCTGCATGATATTAACAATGCAAATAATTAATGAAAGGCGGAATTAGCACCGAGAAACTTGACTAGTCTTGTGTCTAATAATAATTTGGAGAAATAGATAAATATTCCTGGACAAATTACACACAGCCATCTAGTCCCAAATTAAGCAAAGCTTGTACTATGGGTACTAGTTAACTGATATTTTATTTAAATACATTTTTTTGTCAATATAATGCATGTAATACATAGAAAAACACCCAGATAAAGACAAACACACATTGTCATGTTCATGTATAAATGTTTGTCTTGTGCGGGGATCGAACCCGCGAACTCGGAGTCAAAGTGGCCATTGCTAACCATTCTACCGACATTGCCGCACATTGGCTTTAATACAATCTTTAATTAGTTGCAACTATCCCGGTGTCGGTAATCAAGTTTGCAGGTAAGGAGGCCTTCAAGAACAATGTATTTATTTCCCTTAAACATGAGAGAGAGTGGGTCACCTGATGGAAAGCAATCACCACCGACCATGGAGACCAGTAAGTAAGATTTAAAAGGCACTCGTTGGTTTATATAAACTTATTTTATTTCACGGCTTTGTTAAAAAAATATAAGATATATACTTAATTGTCTACACTAGATTCGTCTCTATTCCAGTCCCGTCGTGGATTGTCCTTTTTTTCAAGTCATTTTCTTTTTAGTCTTGTCAGTCTGTTCTTCGTCGGTGGCCAGTTGCGAGGCTGCCCGCTAAAGAGTCAAACACCAAGGGGTCGCCTATCCGTTGCCTAAACTCCTTCCTTTCTTTCTTTCTGTTGATCTCACTCACGTGCAGGAACACAACAACCCTCAAGGGAATTGTTATTTGGCTGCGGTATTCTGTGATCTGGAGGTATTTCTCCAGGCTCGCAAAACTCGCTATGCCCTACCTCTCTTTCCGCCAGAGCCTCGTTTGTCAGTCAGCAGGGTGCACTACGTGCAGGAGAGGTTGTCTTTGGTTCAAAGATATTTATGAACTACTTACACCCCAAAATATTTTTAATTTTATGAAAAAAAAAAGATTTCATTAAACAATATTTTATTAGTCGTTTTTAGTTTAGTTTAAATAATAATAATTTGCAGAAGTTTTAAATTGCATATTTTAGGCTTTTTTAAATCTAAAGAACAAATTATATAAATTTGTTGTCGATATCAAAGTCAATTACATTAACAAGATGTTATGAAAGCGTAATAAATATTTTTCCGTACCTAATACAAATTAATTTTAACTCTCTCTCTAAGCTTTATTGAATTTAGACTCTAATAAATCTCATATAAATTGATAAGTAGATTTCATTTCGTTTTTATTTTATTATATTTGAAAGTATGGAGCTGCAGTTATATTAAAACATCATTGTTCAAACAAACAAACATACGATTTGCCTAATATTGTTTTTACTAAAACTTCTTTTACGCACGCTGTGTTTTGTGGCTATTAGTGATGATTTATTTATTTATTTATAATTTTTATATACCGACGGGCAACGATTTGGGGAACCCAAATCCTTGCCCATTTTGCTTATAGTTTTTGTTTTGTTACATTTCTTCCTTTTTTTTCTACCTCTTTGTAAATATTTTATTTGTAAATATTAAGTTTAGTAATATAGATCACAGCATAGTTTATATTAAATGTATATATTTGAAAGCTGAAAAAAAGTATTATTATTGATTGAAAAATAATAAATTATAATTAAAACAAATAAAAAAAATCTTATTATTTATTTCTTCTTCTTCACTAGGTCCCTCATTGCTGAGGATCGTGGTCACAGGAACCTCGCGAACGGACAATCTGTCTCCATCGATTCCAGTCCGAAGTGGCCCTCACTGCCTGATAGAATTTAGAAAAGGAGGCGGCCCCCTTCACCTGGTCAGACCATCTTGTTGGTGAACGGCCACGTGCTCTCTTGCCTTCGGTGTTGCCAACAATAACAAGCCTTTCCAAAAGGAGGCGGCCCCCTTCACCTGGTCAGACCATCTTGTTGGTGAACGGCCACGTGCTCTCTTGCCTTCGGTGTTGCCAACAATAACAAGCCTTTCCAGGCTGCCATCTCCTCTCCTCATCACATGGCCGAAATAAGAAAGTATCGGTTACATACACATGGTGGACAATCTGATCTCAATTTATTTATTTACACAGGTACAAATTTTGAGCCTTACACAAATATCCAATGTGCTCAATATTGACATTAAACATTACATAATAGGTAAATATAAATACATGTCATATTATTATGCTAGTCAAGTGAAGGACAACTGCCATGCACCACGGGTTTTAAGTTTCTAACTAACACTATTGAGGACTTGAAACATTGAGTTGTTACCTTCGATTTCAATAATATGAATTGCTAAAACAAAGTTCTATCCGTTAAAGAGCCAAAAGTGGGTGAAGGGCTTAAGGAAAGCAGTAGGTTTATTAAAAAAAAAAAACAAGTCATAAAACTTGCAATACAGAATAATATAAAAATGGCTATTAAATTTTAATAAACTTGCTCGAGGCGCAAAACATATTTTTTAAATTTTCATTTTGCCCATACAATGCTTGGCTGACCTAGTTTTACTAATGGTTCTCGAGTTATACTTACTTTAATTTTGTTTTAGATAAAATTATTGTGCATATGAAATTGAATCATGTAAAATATTTTATTTCGTTGTAAAGGATACAGACTATATTGGTGTAAATATTATATATGTATATAAGTACGGTTTCTTTTTTAGGTGATTCGATTTACACTGCTTTGCGTGCTCCGCCACCAATTAGTTGTTGTTTTCTCTTTATTGTACACCAAAAAAACCATAATTACAATAATTATAACGAAACGTTATGTACATAGGCGGCCTTATATTTTTTTGAGAACCACTTATACTACAAACGCCTTACAGTAAACTCAAAAATAGATTCCAATTTCTTTTACTTTGTCCGTCCGTCCCTCCATCTGTCACAGGGCTCTATAACCGTAATAGTAAGACATCTTAAATTTTGAGAAACGTGTTTTTGTACGGAGGCACGGAACACTTCATGTGCGCGTCCGACTTGCACTTGATCGGTTTTTTTTTTAATTCAATGTATGTACACATTTAGCACTGGCTGAATTAAAATAATAAAATATATTTAATAAAAATACTTAAATTTTTAATCATTTACTTATTCGGAAAAAAAGATTGATTCGAGAAATATTACAAAAATTCCTTCTTCCTAGTCATCTCGAACACGACTCACAAAATACAATGGTAGCTCACCGAAGTTCACAATTTATGCACCAAACGTAATGAGAAAAATCTCAGAATACGATTAAAACACTTTTGTTTCAGCTTTTATACATGAAAAAATTTCAGAATAACAACCAGATAGGTCCCATTTCTGAGAGAAATTATGGCAGTCATTTGAATAAAATGAGTTTAAGGGATTCATTATTTATAACTATTTTGATTTATAGATTTAATTATGTTGAATAATTGTTATATGAAATGATTTCTATCGATACTAGAAGTTACTCGTAAATTTACGCATATAAACTGACTGAACGGATTGTTTTTAGTCCAAATAAGGACTTATTCATTTGTACACAGAAATCCTGAATATTTTTGGGATATTTATCCCATTTTTAGGGTTCCGTATCTCAAAAGGAAAAACGGAACCCTTATAAGATCACTTTGTTGTCCATCTGTCTGTCTGTCTGTCAAGAATTTCTATGTAGAGAATGCGTGGAGGTATCAAGCTGAAATTTGAACTGTATACAGGTCTACGGTCAGGTCTACGGTCCCATGAAGTTGTAAAAAAATCAAACTGCTAAATTTACGTAAAAAAAAGTTACGGCCGTTTATTCAGCAAAAAACGTATATTTCGACACATTCTCAAGGGAATCAAAACCTATAGGATACTTCCCGTTGATCTAGAGCTATGAAATTTGGCAAGTAACATCGTTATAGACTACAAATACAGGAATAAATCTCAAAACTATACATTTGTAAATAGATCTTAAAAAATAGGGGTCTATATTTTTTATAGGGTGTCGAAATTTCAAATTGAAACTACTAGTTCAAATGGGGTATCATATGAAAAGGCTTGATGTACACATTGCAAAATATATTTTATTTATCTTTTTCGACGCATTATTTCTTATATCATTATTAAATTTTATATTTTTCATTTATAATGAAAAATATAAAATTTAATAATGATACTACGTACAGAACCCTCGGTGGGCGAATCCGACTCGCACTTGTCCGGTTTTTTTATATTTATAAAGCAGTTTACAGGGCATGGGATTTTGACGTGAATAGGTCTTTAAAATTGCTTTAATAAGTCTTTAAAATTAGGAGGCAATTGTATTTTGGTATTGAAGTTTCAATTCTATGCTCTACATCCAAAATTTAATAACACAAATGGATAGATAAAGGTTCAAAGAATTTATTACGCCAAGTAAGGACTATGGAACATCGCGTGCGGGGAAAGCGCTGCCATTTTGAGATAATTTTAGTACATATAACGTATTCACGTACAATACACGACCGTGTCCATGGAATTTTTTGTCCTAATTTTGTTCCTATGCCTTGTAAACTGCTTTATCAAGTGAAAATTTCTTTAAAAAAGAAATTCGAGCAGTGATAACGCTCTCCTATTTTTTAGGAAACTAATAATATCCCTCCATCTTATTTAACACATCCTTAATTTTATTAAGAAACGGACTGTACTCTTAACTTCATTCGAACACAAAACATAATTCAGGGGTGTAAGCGGCTTAAGTAGTAGTAATAGGCAAGTAATGGAGGAACAAGAAGATTCCTGGCAATATTTTTTGGCATCCCTGAAGCCGGGACTAAGATAAAGAAAAAATACAAAGATTCTAAAGAACATCGATTCCAGAGCCTGTAAACTATTTGATCAATAAAAATTAACTATATGTATATTTACAGTGCTACAAACTTATCTGACCCGGTGGCCAAATTTAGAACTAAAGCCGCCATCTTGAAATGTAGTATTGCCAGGTACAATTAATTTACTTACCGCGTATGCACATTCCATTGAGGTGTATTTTTTTAAATACATATTATGTTTTTCTACACATATTTCATTTATTACAATAAAAAAATCGTCAACGAGTTGTTTCTGTACAATATTATAACTCTCTAATATTATATAATAGCTATGATCGCGACTTAACGTGATGCATTTTTAAAACTAATCAGCAAAAAATAGAAGGCAATTGATATTTATTTGAAACACCACACAACACCGATTAATAAGTATATCAATGCTATTATTTTAATAGTGTATATATTTCTTTGATTTTTATGTTTCCTCTAAAACGGGCGGCATTTCGTTTAATAGCAACACTTAAGTCGATCGTACCGCCCCCGCCACCGGGCCAGATAAGTTTGTGGCACTATAACTCTCCTACACATGTTAATCCCATTTCTGATAAAAATCTTAATTAATCGAATAAAATTCCAAAAACTGTCGTTAAATTTTCATCCAATTAATTTTATAAATGCGTCAGCGGTTTTACCCTAAAACTAATATAAATCTTCGGGGACGTAATTTCGAACCCTTTATAACTTGCAGGGGATGGTACTTTAGGTACAGAAATTGATGTCGTTTGTTGAATTTCGTTAACTAAGCAACGTAAAATAATTCTAATCTCTTTGGCCAAATCCACTAGTTATTTTTCAAGAAAGAATAAAGTGGAATATCTCTAAGTGATGTATTTGACGAGCTTGGTGGTCAAATGGATTACAATGGTCACTTTGACACAGAGGTCGCGGGTTTGATCCCCGCACGAGACAAATATTTGCGTGCATGAACATAATATCTGTTTGTCGTGGTCTGGGTGTTTTCTGTGTATTGTATGTATGTATGTATGTATAAAAAAAAGTATTTATGTAATTCATCAGTTATATAATACCCATAGTACAAGCTTTGCTTAGTTTGGGACTAAATGGCGCTGGGTAATATAATATAATAATAAATAATAAATATTGTTAGACAAATTACACTGCGCCATCTAGCCCCAAAGTAAGCGAAGCTTGTGTTATGGGTACCTACTAGACAACTGATGAACATACGTAAATACATTTTTTTTTTGTAAATACCTACATACTTATGATACATAGAAAACACCCAGACTAAGACAAACAGACATGTTCATGCACACAAATGTTTGTCCTATGTGGGAATCGAACCCACGAGCGTTGGTGCCGAAGCCGCGTCATTGACCGCTACGCCACCGAGCTCGTCAAATATGTCCAAGAATATTTATTTATTTAGGTACGAGTGTATCTATAGGAGAACTAGAGTGACCAACATAGCTTTTAGATTCAGCAGATTGATGTGACAGTGGGCCGGCTACATAGCTCGTAGAACTGACAGCCGTAGGGGCAGAACCGCCCCCTTACCACCAACTCTTATTGCGATTCAATAACTAACTAGAATGCTTATTCATACCAATGAATAAGAGACTCTATATCAAATTAAATAGAGTCACTTATTCATTGGTATGAATAAGCATTCTATTCAAATATTGAATCGCAATAAGAGTTGGTGTAAGGGGGCTGGGGTCCTGCCGGCTCAGTTGAAGCCATATTCTCATCGGATTTTTGATTGTGAATATCAAACTTCAGGGGGCTACCGCCGAAGCTGAAGACAATTCCCATCGGGATTTTTAATTGCGAAAATCTAACTTCAGCTTAGATTGCTGATAGAAACCCGCTGATAGAAACCCTAAAGCTCTACTGACTAAGCTGAAGATGTTTGTTAATAACTGTAACGTAAGACCTATCGGGAATCGGGTTCGGCGGTAGGGTCCCAGCTTAGATTTATGGCACTTATGTTTAACTTATAAATAATAAATAAATAAATATTGTCACACAAACTACACAGCGCCATCTAGCCCCAAAGTAAGCGAAGCTTGTGCTATGGGTACTAGACAACTGATAAACATACGTAAATACATTTTTTTTTTGTAAATACATACTTATGATACATAGAAAACACCCTGACTAAGACAAACAGACATGTTCATGCACACAAATGTTTGTCCTATGTGGGAATCGAACCCACGGGCGTTGGTGTCGAAGCCGCGTCATTGACCACTATGCCACCGAGCTCGTCAAACTTAGCTGGTAGAAACTCTACCGACTAAGCTATAGCTGTTCGTCAATAAGTAAAACGTAAGACCTATTTTTAGAACATAGACACTCGATGGTAATCGGCGTCAGCTTCGGCGGTAGGGCCAAGGGCATCGCCACGGCAGGGAGGGGCAGCTGCCCCCCTCTAGAGATTCTATTTATTTATAAGTTTTATTTATTGTACAGTCAAGAACTCGTGAAGCTTTACACATTGGACTCGTAAGGCTCGTACTACAAGTGAAATGCTTCATGACTTTACCTACAATTCATACTTTTCTCATTCTCCATATCAACTTGCCCCGCTCTGGGCCATCGGCTGGCGACGACCTTGGGTAGGGCCCTGTTCTCGATTGTCGCCTAAGGACCGAAAAGTGTAAAATAACATGGCCTTCTAGATAGATAGACGATCTGTAACTGATCGACAAAACCCAGTAGATGCGAATGTCACAAAATCGATTGTTGTGGAAGAAGTGTTCAAGAGTGAATTTCTGCGGAAGGCGGAGGTCCATATTTTGTGGAAAGCATTAGGGACCTATATCCAGAACGGGACGTGGACCCACCACACATTTCCACCACTGTGTCCTGCTCCTGTGTAGCCAGGATTAACAGCGGCGATCGCCAAAAAAGGCAATGAACAATGAAGTCCATTGCAGTCCCGGGGGTAAAACTACGGCTGCCTTGGAACACAATGAATTTAATCAGAAGAAATTAGTAGGAGTAGGAAGCTTTTTGAATTTAAAATGGATAGAAATAGATGATGATATTGATGATGATATACAGAGATCTAATAAAATATGAATAAGATAGAAAGGTTCCATATTTTTTCTACGAAATCCTAAAGGAGATATTAATGAACCCAAATAATACAAATGAAGTCACAGCCTAGCAATATCAGTAGGTTAGTAAGTCGTGTTGTGTGGCTCTTCGCATTGTTATGCGGCATGTATTGCTCTGCCCCACATATCTCGCGAACTCATAACGCTTTATTGAGTTGTATTAAACTATACTTATATATGGCGTTTGTATGCGGATTCCATGTTTGCTTTGCAAGTTCGTTAATTAAAATATTTTTTCGTTATTCTTTTATTAATATAGCACTTGTACTGTTTCACGTAACTAAAGTTATTTTTTCCGTCCGGTTTCGCCTTAATGCATTTTCAAAGTAAACAGATGTTTTATTCAAAATGACGTAAGTTAATATAATAGGTATTAACATTATGGTGTATGCCTCTTCATCTATATACGTAAAGTAACATGTCCTGACAGATTCATCAACGCCGAGGCAAACTACTGAAGCTAGTAACGTGATATTTGGACCGTGGCTTCCTTGTGTGACGTATAGGTCTACTAAGGAGGGATTTTCCGAAATTCCCCCCAAAAAAGGTGTAAAAAAGGGTATCAACGTTTGTATGTAACTTTTGTGTTTGTGGTCAGATTTGTTTTGGAATTTTGTGATATTGCTCTTTGACATAATTTAATAAAACTCTAATTCAATATTTTCTAAAATTCTATCTCTTATGAGATAAGAAGGGGTATTAAAATTTGTATGGGGAAAAATATTTAATGGGCATTTCGGCTTGGAACTTTGTAAATGTACTCCTAAAAGAAAATAAGTAAACACGTATTTGACGATTTTTCGATATTCAACTCCTAAGTGGGTGAACAGGGGTATGAATTAATTACATACATCTACGCGTACGAAGTCGCCGGCAAAAGCTAGCTTTTTTTCTGCGATTATAGTCATCAGAGAGGAAGGAAATACTGCGTTGGTAACCCTTTCATTCTACAATTCCTAGGCTACGCTACGTTTTTTTTTTTTATACTACGTCGGGTGGCAGACAAGCATACGGCCCGTCTGATGTGAAGCGGTTACCGCAGCCATATTAATGCTCGCAACATAAAATATCGCTCGCGCGCCGCCACCCCCGCTGCCATCGCAGCATCTCCTTTCCTTCTGGTAACTTCACTCACACGCAGGAACACAACAACCCTCAAGAGAACCGTTATTTGGCTGCGGTATTCTGTGAGGTGGAGGCACATTCCCCAGTCGGGCAGCTTACAATTACGCTCCCTACCCATTTCGCCAGAGCTTGGTTTGTCAGTCAGCAGGCTGCACCGCGTGCAAGTGAAGTTGGCTTTGGTTCAAAGATGTTGATGAACCACTGACACCTCAAAAAAAGTTATTATCAACTACACTTTTACAAAAAAAAAAATCTCATTGCAGAAACTAACTCTCAACTCCAGCGCAGACTGGACATCCACAAAATGGACTATTGTAACTTTATTTAAACTATATAAAACTGTTTAAAACTTTCCAACGATAGCTTTTAGTTGGTCGTGCTGCTCCTGAGTTGTATGTACGAGTTAAATAGTTTATTAGGGTACTTCATTGTACCCTATTAATTCTGTTATCGTAAATGTCGAGTCACATAACACAGCCATGTTTGGTGGGAAGGTCTTTAAAATGGCCCCAAAATTTTATAATAATGACATTTGGGGTTTAAGTGGTTCAACAACATCTTTGATCCGTAACCGTAGTATAAAAAATGGTTATCTGTGGAGTCGGTTTACGGACAATAATTTTACGTGATAACGTCATAAGAAAACATCGGCCGATGGAGTGAAGGAAAGATAGATGCGTCACAATCAGAACGCTTAGGCCGATGGTGCCTCTCTATCGCTTGTTCCGCGCTCTCGCTTGCACTCTCGGCTCAGACGGAACGTAACAATGAGTCATGCTTTTCCGTGCGTGCAGCCGACGTTCATCGATTTACAGGAAAATGCCACACACAAAAATATTTGTGCGATTAGTGTCGCATAAAAAAATGTTTTGTGTAAAACTACAGTATAAGTAAAAGCACTAATGTGCAGTATGGCCACTCCCTGCCGCTCTCTCGTGTCGACCTCACCTCCCCTCTGAGACAAATCTGGAACAGATTGTATGGCGCCGCACGCACACAGGCTCATTCATGCACTGCATAGACGTCATTGTTTATGTAGTAGTTTACGAGGTGACATTTGTATGGAGTGAACTTAAAGCTATCTTCTAAGAAACTTAAAACTACATGAAAATAAAAAAGATTACCTTCGCAATTATTTTTTAATCATAATCATAAATCATTTATTTGCTAATACAGTTTTTTTACAGGTCTTATATCAATATACATAGTGCCGTGTATTACGCCTGATAGCAGGCATGCAAATCATTTGTATACTTTTGTCATTCGTCATAATACATCGTAGTCATTAAAAATAATATTCATTACATTTACGGTACAAATTTCATGTCATTACTAAAATTATTTACAAAATTTAGATAAGTTTTCATTATTATTATACATTGATTAATAGAATTTATTTAATTTGCTATTTAGTGTGGTCAACGTACTCTTTTATGGAATAGAAACAATGTTCCAATAGCCATTGCGAAGTTTCAATAGTTATTGCGAAGATAATCTTTTTTATTTTCATGTAGTTATAAGTTACTTAGAAGGTAATAAAACATTGTCACGTGAAAAAAGGCTTTTGTTATGTTACTATTGTGTTACTATGATCCTGTCATCGACGCACGTTGTATTGTTTCATATGAAACGTTTTCATGCAATTTCACAAAAGCTGCCTGCAGTTTTGTTTCAGATTGCAACTGAAATGGGCCAGATATGCAGTGAGAATACTAAACGAGTTTAATTTCGTTGTGTGCAAGATATAATCAGGTTTGCGTCATTCTGATAACTCCACAACGCCACATAAGTACTAGGACTGTAGTATTTTTTATACTACGTATTTTTTTTTTATACCACTAGAGTGGAAACAAGCTTACGGCCCGCCTGATGGAGCAGCTACCGCAGCCATTGAACGCCTGTGATACCAGGAGCATCACACGCGCGTTGCCGACCCTGTAAGAACCTCTTCACGCCCTTTTTGAAGAACTCCATGCTGTAGTCTCCTGGGAAAACCTCGACAGGCAGTTCATTCCACAGCTTGACAGTACGCGGGAGAAAACTTCTCTGGAACCGCACAGTACGCGACCATTTGAGCTCCAATGTGTGAGGATGAATTCCCTATCGATGGCGAGCGGTGCGACTGTAGAAGGAGGCCGTGGACATCATGTCAAACAACTCCTCTGAACACACCCCATTGTACAATCGGTAGAACACACAAAGGGACGCAAAATCTCGTCTCAGACGAGATTGAGTCTCGTTTGGTGGCAAGCATACGGCCCGCCTGATGAGAAGCGGTTACCGCAGCAATATTAGCGCTTGCAACATAAAATATCGCTCGCGCGCCACCACCCCCGCTGCCATCGCAGCATCTCCTTTCTTTCTGGTGACCTCACTTGCAGGAACACAACAACCTTCAAGGGAATTGTTATTTGGCTGCGGTATTTTGTGAGGTGGAGGTATATTCCCCAGTCGGGTAGTTTACAATTACGCTACCTCTCTTAAAATAAGTGTGTAGTATCAGTAAGGACAGTACAAATGGTATTGGGTAGTATATTGGGGTGTAAGTAGTTCATCAACATCTTTGAATCAAAGCCAACTTCACCTGCACGCATTGTACCCTGCTGACTGACAAACGAAGCTCTGGCGAAAAGAGAGGTAGGGAGCGTAATGGTAAGCTACCCGAGTATGAAAAAAAATTGGTAATTTACAAGGTAATTTGACAAGCCCGGTGATCGAATGGGTAGCAATGTCCACTTTGACTCTGGGATCGCGGGTTCTATAGGTGGTACAAATATTTGTTTGCATGAACTGAACATGTCTGTTGGTCTTCATGTGGGTGTTTTCTATACATAGTAATAATGTATCATCATCATCAGCCTATATCTATCCACTGCTGGACATAAGCCTTCGCTAATGCCTTCCACCATATGCGTTCCTCCGCTAGCCGCATCCTGCCACTTCTGGCTGTTCCCTGGCGGTCATCGGTTCATTTAGAGTACATCTTCACCTTGACCTCACTCGCACTAACACAATAACCTTCAAGAGAATTGGTATATAGCTGCGGTCTTCTATGAGATGAAGGTACTTTCTATAAGACTGTATAACCATAAAGTTTGTGAAATATTTTTACCTTCAATTAGTTTTGTATGACAAGATTAAAATTGTCACGGAGAAGAGGGGGACTCCTCTAATACAGGTTATTTTAACTTAACAGAGGAGATCCCAAATCATTGTAAACCAAACTTGTAATTACCAATAAACTGAATTTGAATTTGAAATTTGAATTTGAATTTGACTTCCCCCACCTCTATTTCGTCAGTCGCTCAGTAGGCTGCATCACTTGCAGGTGAGGTTAACTTTGGCTTAAGGATGGTGGTGAGCCATTTGCACGCCAAAAAGTTCAGTAGTAGATGAATAGATCGTAGAATATAGAGAAAATGGTAACTAGTCAAAGCGTTTGGAGAACTAACATTAATCTATATATAGAATTCCATCGCATTGTTTTCAATATTTGAATTCGGCAAACAATGGAGGGTATTGAAGTAGTATTTGTTGAATCGATAGTGTGCGAAGCGAAATACAACCTTCCTATGTTCATACATTTTACAATAGATCCTAGCCTAGAGCTTCGATCACGTGTATACTCTGAAATTATAGAGATAGTAATTATGTTTCATGTTGTTAATTCAGAGGGGCAATTCTCGTTATTAAAATGTAGTCAAAATTCAGTTTCGATCCAGTCTCAATCTCACAAATGTCAAATTTGGTATTCTCGTATCACATTATGTAACTTCAAAGTTTGATTTAAGTGGGATTCTATCGAAATATGACCGAAATATAAGCAAATTAAGAATGTTACTTTGTCAACAATAAGAATTGCTTATAATGAATTAATGAAATCAAGTGTATCATTTTAGTCAATTCACAATTCAATCTCGATTCGGTCAACTTTATGAAAAACTAGCAAACCCGGCGAACTCCGTTTCGCCACCAGATGGCGCTGTATGTGGAAAAAGATTTTCCCGCTTTTCTTTTCAAATTTTTCCAGAATTTTCTTTGCTACAAACCTCACGGAGCCCGAGACCTTTCCAACGAATGCAAAACCGTGGAAATCGGTTCGTGCGTTCTGGAGTTATAGCGTCAGGAAGGAAAACCCGACTTATTTTTATATAGTAGATTGAATGGAAGTCCGTTGAGCTGTTTTTGTGTGATTTACTGACATGTTACATAATTATTATGATATGCATATTTGTCATTTGTTTGTTCTAACCATCAACATCTACAGATCGCCTGAGTATGAACACGTGAGGCGAAACACGTATCGGAGAGACGACCATGGCAGTCGGGGCGGCAGCAGTCGCACGTTTCTGCTGTTTTAGATGTTGGAGATTCGCCGAGACGACAGTAACAGCTGGAGCAGAGACGTCCAAAGCAACCACGGCAGTCGCATGTATCTGCGAATGGTAGTAAGTGGGTGCCGGTCGGCAGTAATTTGCATGAACTAATTGGTAGCGGAAGCACGCAAAGTAGTGTAGACCAAATTGCCTGACGTATTATAATTTAATAAGCGATTAAAATCATAACAATGATTGTTTTATTTCATTCATTCGGTAAATTCATAAATATATTTTTTTATTGGGATTTATCGAAATCCCTACATTATTACTAAACGTGCAATGACATTAACCGTTGACGTTTAAACGATACGAGTATGACCATTTTTACCTGATTTTATTGTTTAATTCAATCATCTCATGAAATGGTCAACCACATCATGATGTGATCAATTTTAATATATAGCCACGACATTTATATATCTATAATTTCACGCAAGAAAGGACTTATATAATTTACATAAAAATAACTAAATAAATATTCTTATATAATTTACATCATACATTACTCGCCATCTCGGAGAAAAAAATCAAAAATCAAAATCAAAATATCTTTATTCCTTGGACTTTATAAAGCACTTAGAAACGTCATACAAATTAAATATAAGAACATGTATCTAAATTATTACTACTCTAAATACGCAGAGCTTAGATTCACTTTCATCACACTATCTTGAATGTGAAAGTGAATTTAAGTGCCAGTTCCGGCGACGGGGCTTCTTGAGAAGAACTGGCAAGAAACTCAAGGCCGACTCAAAAACTCAAGGCCGACTCAAGAAAAGTGGCCATTGCTAACTATTCGACCACCAAGCTCGTCTACTAACTACTAAAAAAAACTAACTATTGAAAAACTAAGAAGCTTAATAAATAACCGTGAAACACAGATATACAACAAAATACATATCATCTCTTACTTTATTAAAAATATGTTTCAAACACATACTTTATCGACGATAAACTTTCGACATTTATATCGACTATCGTGTCAGCGATCAGCTTTTATGTCCAACATCCCTTTTCACCCGATTCAAAAACAGTTTCAGCGTGCGTTTAATTATTTCAGTTGCCAAGTGCATAAATTTCAGTAATTAAAGCACGATTGGTGGCAATATAATTTATATGTTTAATTGGGAATGTTAACGCATATGTTAAATAGGTTGTTACTGCTGTTGTCTGATTCTTCGTCAACCCTTATTCATCTCACTGCTGGGATACGGGTCTCCCCTCAATCGAAGGGGATTAAGCGTACTCCCCTACGCTGTTCCAATATGGGTTGAAAACGCTGGCCTCCCAGCGTTTTCAACCCGATTAAAGGCCACTGACTTGGATTAACGTGGTGCTCTCCGAAGCAAGAAGGAGCTCGAGATAAATATACCCATCCATGGACATGCTACGGCTGACGTTGCTTAACTTGTGCGTTCGATTAGACTGACGTGCAACGACGCTATCGAGTTCCATTCTGTTGTCTGATTGTTAGCTATCTATGGGACGGAGAACCACCAAACATTGCCACCACTATCTCCTATCAATTCTCCTAACTCCTATCAAATTGACCAAAAAGGCAATTAACAATCAAGTCCACTGCGGACTGCTTGGAGTGGCCAGGGGTACACCCTGTCCACTTCATAAAAATACGACAACACAAACAGACCGTGTCTGTACACGAGCAAATGTGTGTGTAGATAGATGCCTTATGGTTTGCTGTTTATCGAAGTAGGTACCTTGCGGATTGCATATTGTGGAAACAATTGGGAAAGGCCTATACCCTGCAGTGGGTATGATGATGAAGTTTGCGAGAGAGTCATGGCATATATAATATAATAATAATAATATTTGTCAGACAAATTACACTGCGCCATCTAGCGCCAAAGTAAGCGAACCTTGTGTTATGGGAATAGACAACTGATAAACATACGTACATACATTTTTTTTTGCAAATACATACTTATGATACATAGAAAACACCCAGACCAAGACAAACAGACATGTTCATGCACACAAATATATGTCCTGTGTGTGGGAATCGAACCCACGAGCGTTGGTGTCGAAGCCGCGTCATTGACCGCTACACCACCGAGCTCGTCAAATAAATATAAAAATATATAAGTATTTATATAAATAAATAAATAAAAATTAAGCGCAAAGCTTGTACTCTGAGTACTAGACAGCTGATAAATGTACTTAAATATATATTTTTTAAATACATACTTATAATACATATACAACACAAAGAAAACACCCAGACCAAGATAAACAGACAATGTTCACGCACACAAATGTGTGTCTTGTGCGGAGATCGACCCCGCGACCACAGAGTCCAAGTAGCCATTCCACCACACGGCTCGTCTAATCTGTAATAGGCTAGACGACAATGATAAAAAATTATAAAAAATACTTATCAGTGTCATAAAATATACAAAACTAGAACGATCTGCGATCTTGAAATTTTAATAACTTATGTCCGACTTGTTCTATGATCGATCAAAGTGTAGCGGGAAAGTCCAATTTAAAAGAATGAAATTATAAAAAAAAATATTTACTTTGGAAAAACAATCAAAAATATTATAACTTTTGTTATGGCACTAGCTACATAAACGCAGTATTTCACATAGCTGTCGTACAAATTTCTGTTTTAACGTATACAAAATACATAAGTATGACGTCATAATTCAGTAGCCTTTTGTATGGAGCGTTTTCGGGAAAGTACAAAATTGAGATTTTCAAGTTATCATCATATCTCGAGAAGTTTTTATGCTATCGAAGTAATTATTGTGACGACCTTACATAACAAATCGAAAGAAAAAATTGTCGTCTAGCCTATTCCATATAAATCTGTTCCTAAACAAGGTATGTAGTATAGTGATAGTATATTTAGGTACATGTTGCCCCAGTATCCATTATAGGAATAAACACAGGGGTATCAATATAGCACATACATATTAATGCACTTTTATTAGTAACAAATAATGGGCACTCCGTTTTATTAGTCTATGCTCCAGAAATGAATAACTTTCAATTATGTTTATGTCACCTATTGTTAAACTTTTCGTTTATCATAAGAATAATTATAATTTTGAACCAAATGCTCTTCATAATAGAGTTGAAATTTAAATGTTTGGCTGTATATTAAAAGAATACCATAAATTATTGATATAAATTTACCATAGACTTAAAACAGGCTAGATAGCGCAGGCCATCTATCCAAGCGTGAGAGTGAATTTCTTGTACACATTTGTCGTACTCCAACTTACGTTCATATCTTTTTTTTATACTACGTCGGGTGGCAGACAAGTATACGGCCCGCCTGATGTGAAGCGGTTACCGTAGCCATATTAACACTCGCAACATAAAATATCACTCGCGCGATTATTACTTTATAGTAGTACGTATATTATTTTAAAGCAGTTGGATGCCAAGTAACGATTTATGACCTGCCTATTGGTAAGCAGTTATCGCAGTATATGGCCATATACCATTAATTTAATATGTTATTGTATTCAAATGCGCTGAGAAGTCTTGAAGTCGAAAACAAAAAAACAGTGACACACCGATGACGCGGTAAAACATGACATAAAGGTGCGTGTGACGTGACTATAATAAAAAAAATGAAAAGTAAATTAAAAAGCTATCACACAAAGTCTAATAAAAATTTAGTATATTCTGCTCACGTGTACTGCTGTCCTTTTGAGAATCTGTCGTCTTGAGAATCTGTCTTTTTGAGAATCTGTCCTTTTGAGAATCTGTCCTTATGCGAAAAAAGGATAAAATGTACGCCTGTTTTATTGACAGGAAATATGGGTAGCATAGCATGTATGTATTTGGGATATAAGTGGCTTACCACTATCTTCGAGCCAAAGTCAACCTCACCTCCACGTGGTGCATTCTGCTGGCTCACTAACGAGGCTCTGGCACAAGAGAAGCGTAATGGTAATTTGCCTGACTGGTGAAATGACTGGTGGCAAATTTTGCTCGTGTTAGAGGACTCCGATCTTCCATATTCTTTACAAATACATCGAAAATTCGTCAATATGTATAATAAATAGAATAAAATCAAAATAAAACAAAGGCAGAAATAAATTAAATAAAATCATAATTAAAATTATAACAAAATTAAAATTAAAACCAAAATCATAATTTTGTATAACAAATGGTAATAACATCACAATTCTTAAAGCTTGAGTATCCTTAATTGTTACTTACTTAAGAAATACTTCTCTTTGACAATGTAAGTAGGTAATACCTGGAACAAAGTATGTCAAATTAGATAGGCAGAACATGGTAACTACTCACACACTAAATATTACACTGTATAAGTAGAACTAAATCTGTTTTTTTCTTATACTACGTCGACAGACATGCCTATGGTGCATTGGGGTGTAAGTGGTTCATCAACACCTTTGAACCAAAGCCAACGTCACCTGCACTCGGTGCACCCTGCTGACTGACAAACGAAGCTCTGGCGAAAAGAGAGGTAGGGAGCGTAATTGTAAGCTACCCGACTGGGGATTGTACCTCCACCTTACAGAATACCGCAGCCAAATAACAATTCCCTTGAGGGTTGTTGTGTTCCTGCGAGTGAGTGAGGTCACCAGAAAGGAAGGCGATGCTGCGTTGGCAGCGGGGGTGGCGGCCCGCGAGCGATATTTTATATTGCGAGCGTTAATATTGATACGGCAACCGCTTCACATCAGGCGGGCCGTATGCTTGTCTGCCACCCGACGTAGTATAAAAAAAAAAAAAAATACGGCCCGCCTAATGTGAACGATTACCACAGCCATACTAACTTGAAATGCCAGCGCAGCAATTCCTTCCTTCCTTGTGACCTCACTTACTCACAGGAACACAACAACCCTCAAAGGCTTTGTTATTTGCTAAGGTAAAGAAACAGAAAAAACAAAAGAAAAGTATTGTTTTATAATTCACAGAGTCAAGTGCCGCTATTTCCGTACAAATTTGATTTCACGTATGCGTCCCATTAATTATTATAGTAGGTATCTTACACAGCGCCAGATTAGCCCTAAACAAAATTAAGCAATGGCTTAGGGAATCACCAGAGACAGCGCCAAAAAACGACCACATAGACGTAGATTGCTTATGGCACCAAGCAGTCTTAATTCGGCACTAATTTTGCTAAAGAAAGAAAAGAGCGGCCGCCTGTGGTTCCGCAGTCGTGCCTCCTAATCGACTCTAAGAGCCAGTCCATACGGCGCGTTGCGTTGCATCGTCGCAACGTAATTATTTTGACACATAGCCTGCCACACAGGTGCTGCGGTATCGCAGCGTTACTACTACGCAGCCGTAACGTTCCGTCGTCGCAACGGCGATGCATAGTTGCGTGTGTACACTATGATTATTGAGTATGTAAAAAGACGCAGCGACAGCAGCGCAACGCTGACGCTACGCGACGTGTAGACTGGCTCTAACCAAATCAACCAAGATACTGTGTTTTGAAACTGGAACTGTTCTGTCGGCATGGTGCCGACCGTCCAGTGTGTTTTGAACCTTATTCACTCATGCAAAATGTAATAAAGCAACAATGTATACTACAAGGTACAATGATGTGGTATACGATTACAGTGACGTTTGAATGAGTCCAGCCAGGGTCAGCACCGTTGAATGAATGAAGATAAATGGAAATACGCGTATACAAATTGCATACAAATGAATAAACAGACGTGTTTGATACTATTTTTACTCGTTAAAACGTACTTTTGGGGTGTAAATGGTTTATCAACATCTTTGAACCAAAGCCAACTTCACCTGTACGTGGTGCACCCTGCTGACTGACAAATGAAGCTCTGGCGAAAAGAGAGGTTAGGGAGCGTAATTGTAAGCTACCCGACTGGGGAATGTACCTCCACCTCACAGAATACCGCAGCCAAATAACAATTCCTATGAGGGTTGTTGTGTTCCTGCGAGTGTGTGAGGTCACCAGAAATAAAGACAGGAAGTAGTATAGGTAAAGGATTAGCGACCCCTTGATTTTGCTGTTCCGGGGGTGAAATATATTATGTTGCGAGCGGTAATACAGTTACGGTAACCGCTTCACATCAGGCGGGCCGTATACCTGTCTGCCACCCGCCGTAGTATAAAAAAAAAACCGACCATCTTGGACCTGGGGCCGATTACCATCGAATAGTTTGATCCCCAAAAATATGTGTTAGGTTTGTGGACGCGCCGTGGCTTGCAATCCGCGGGCAGTATTTTTATTGCGAGTGGATTTCGAGGGTACTCTCAACGGCAGCGCATATCAGCTGTCGATTTGAAGAAATCAGTCGTTACAAAATCACGCGAGAGCACACACGTATCGCTTAACCCGCGCGCGACACGCACATACCTTCTCTATATAATATTACGCTGGTGTTAAGGGAGAGAGAAATTTTGGAAGAACTGCTGTCACATCCTCGAGGATCCTGTAACATTACTTCTGGAGACCCAAGTAAGTCCATATCGTAATTCTTTTACTGTCTACGGTTGGGAGTTGCTGCGCGCCATACTTGCGGTTTTTGGGGAATTAGGATTCCATATTTTTCGCTTCCACGCACACAATAAAAGATCTTTCTTTTTACCAAAATACAGTCCACTTGCCATATTATTTTCACCATTATTTTTGGTCCATTTCGAGACGGATTTTGCCTACGCACATACGCGCCGCCATCTTGTGCAACGGTCTCGTTCTTGTTTAAAATTCAAATAAATTTAGAGGACAGATTGTACTACCATCTCTTAATAGATGAATTATTATAGATAAATGCTTAATACATATAGAATTATCGCTTAATAATTATATTTAATTATATTTCGCATTGTAACTACGCACACGCTACGCATTTATTATCTAGGTACAGCCCGGGAATTCTAATAGTTTTCGTGGTCAAATTTACCTACTCGCATCTACTTATCTAATAAATATTTCTAAAATATATTAGATTGGTAACTATTTACGCATAAATAAACGCTTATATACTTACGCATTTTCGATCTACCCGCCCGGTAATTCTAATAGTTTCCGTGGAAGAATATTATCGCATCTATTTTATACACATTATTTAATAGCATATAATTTTATATTTAATCAGGTTGTGTGTGTGCTCCACTCTTTAAAAATGTCTAAAGACGCAAACGCAATTGACGCTCAAATAAAACGATTTGAAAGTCAAGTCAACTCTTATTACGCCCGAGTTCAAGCGATTTTCGATACTATTCCGAAATCATCGCAGGATAAAGGCTTAAAACGATTTTTGTCTAAAGTCAAAACGCTAACGTCCGTCCGCAGTACTTTCATTGCATTGGTTAATGAACTTAATGAATTGTACAGTAAAGCTAATCCTCCCCGTGAGCAGAACTTTGAGTCCCTTTGGTCATTTGATGATCTCTTCGGAGAGATTATGTCTGCATACGACGAATATTCCATCAAATCTAACGGTAATGAAAATATCCCGTCGGAAAATAGCTCCACTTTACATCATAATAATATGATTAAATTGGAAAAATTATCGATCCCGGAATTTTACGGCGAATACGAAAAATTCCCAATGTTTATCGAATCGTTCAATACGATGGTTCACGAGAATCCTACGTTGGACGACTCACTGCGCGTACGATATTTAATTTCTAAACTCAAAGGAGAAGCTGAATCTATTTGGCTGGGTATTATGCCTACTGCACAAAATTATAATTTAATTTACACGGCTTTAATACAGAAATACGAAGATCACCGCGCAATTGCTCTCAAATATTTAAATAATTTATTGGATATGCCCAAGTTATGTAATCCATCACCAAAGCAATTTGAACAATTCGTTGATTCGTATAGTACATCAATAGCCGCGCTTAAACAATGTAAAATAGATAATTTATTGGATTTTATTTTTGTGCATCTTGGATTGCGTAAATTGGATGTCGAAACTATTAAATTCTTTGAAATGAGTACTCGTAAACAATCCATACCTACTTACGCTGAATTTTTAGATTTTATACGCGAACAATCAAAAATAATTATGAGAACTCAGACGGATAAACAACTAATTCGTAATACATTAAAAAACAATAAACATTCGCGCTCATTTCTTGTAAATGAAAATAATAATCACGCGCCTGTGATTACTTGCAAGTTGTGCAATTCTACGCACGCTCAAATGTACAAGTGTTCAGTGTTCGAGAAAATGTCACCTCGGGATAAATATCAATACGCTAAATCAATAAATTGTTGTATTAACTGTTTAGGATTTTACCATACAGTTACAGAATGTAAATCGAAGTCTCGGTGTAAAATTTGTCAAAAATCTCATCATTCCTTATTACATTGGAATTCGAATAATTCCGATAAGGAACTCGTGAGTCGAAATACGTCATATACGCGCAATCCCGAAGGCTCGCAGAATCAACCGCCCGCCACGGCCGCCGCATATAATATGAAGGTGCCAGCGCCCGGTCCCGCGAGTCTCGCTGCTGCATCGACCACGCCCCTTGCATTATGCAGTCTATCAGGTGGAGCTCAATGCGTTCCGCCGCGTACTACGTTCGACTCGCGCGCATCTAAACATAAAATATTGTTGGGGACCGCCGTAGCCTATACACGCGATAATAATTATCAGAAGCACGCTGTACGGATTCTAATAGATATTGGTTCTCAGAGTCATTTTATAACTAAATATTGTTGCAAACGTTTACACTTGAACATTTTTAATGATGACGCGATATCATCGGTCAAAGGAATTGGTGAATCTACTCAAAAAGTGTTCGGGCACACTAATGTGACATTATACTCGAGATATGAAGAAGAATTTTCTTTGAATATTAAACCACTCGTTATTAATAAAATCGCCGGTGATTTACCTGAATCACGATTAAATATTAAATCGTTAAATTATTTAAATGGCTTAAAATTAGCTGACGAAGAGTTCTATATACCGGGCAAAATAGACATTATTTTAGGGGCCGAAGTCTTCGTTCAACTTTTACGCGCGAATAAATTAACGGGTCCGCCTGGACAACCTGACGCTTTAGAAACCGCATTCGGGTATCTTATCCTTGGCTCTAGTACTCCGCTCGCGACACGTTCGCCACGCGACACACGGTCTTTTCTGGTAACGAACCAGGAACCGCTAAATAATTTAATTTCTAAATTTTGGTCGATTGAAGAGACACCCGCTACTAAGCCTGCATTATCGCTACAAGATATGCAATGCGAAAAAATTTATACTGATAATATCGCTCGTGATAGTGAAGGTCGATATATAACAGCTCTACCCTTTAAAAGGAATCCATCTTTGTTAGGGTCTTCTATGCCCATGGCGTTGAAAAGACACAACGCATTAGAACTTAAATTACATAAGAACGCATCTATTCGTGCCCAGTATGATTGCATAATTAGAGAATACCTTCAGAAGGGTTATTTGGAAGAGGTACCATCTGTCAATACAGATGACCTATCTTATGTTATACCACATCATGGTGTCACACGCAACGATAAATTAACAACTAAGTTGAGGATAGTGACGGATGCGAGCGCTTCCACATCTAGTGGGCTCTCACTCAATGATTGCCTACATTCCGAACCTAACCTGCAACGCGACTTATGTGAAATAATTCTAAGTTTTCGCTTATTTCCTATTGCCATCACTGCTGATATTAAGCAAATGTTCTTGCAAGTTATTGTACGTCCCGAAGATCGTCGTTTTCTACGAATATTGTATCGCTTTGAGAACGATCAAGATACAAAATTGTATCAGTTTGCTCGCGTTCCCTTCGGTTTGACCTGCAGCCCTTATTTGGCTTTAAAAAGTATTACTCAATTAGCCGAAGACGAACGTATTAATTATCCACGCGCCTCAGAGATTACTTCTAGGGATATATAAGGTCCTAACCTTTTAATTGACAATACTATATGGTTGGCATCTATAGCTTGTATACATCGTATTGTGAATGAAATTTTGCATAAATAAAAATGTTTTTAAAATGATATTATTTTTCTGTATACCAAGAAAAAATATTCTAACTTGCTTCCTTACGCATTTACCATCACGCGTAAGAATGAAATTGTAATAATGACTAGTTAGGTACGACGATACGTATACGACCAAGTACTGCCACATATGACAGCTACGGTGACGCGTGCGAGCGTTGAACTCTGTTTTTCCCTCTCTTTTTAACTTTTTTATACCACGTCGCGTGGCAGACAAGTATACAGTCCGCCTGATGTGAAGTAGTTATCTTAGAGTGGGTCCAGTGCTGCAGCACCGGTGACACGTCGACCCTCATGGATCTTTTGTGTTCTCCCTAATCCTTTAGTCACTCTCCCCTGCTTGTCTGGAGACATGTTCCATGTGAAGTAGTTACCGTAGTCGTATTAACGGTCGCGACGGTAACAACGCTCGCGCGCCCCCGCCAACCCCGCTACCAACGCAGCAACTCCTTTCATTTTTGTGACCTCACTCACTCGCTGGAACACAAGACCCTCAATGGAATTGTAAATTAGCTGCGATGTTCTGTGATGTAGAGGTATTCCCCACTCAGGCAACTTACAAATACGTTTTACCCTACCTCTCTTTCGCCAGAGTCTCTTTCGCTAGTCGGCAGGATGCACCACGTGCAGGCTTTGGATCTAAAGATCGCGGTAAGCCAAACATACCCCTTTACTTTTTTATAGGGCCGCAAGACTCATTGTTGCAAAAGATTCAAAAGAAACATTCAATAACATTAAAATCATAATAACAACTTTGTCAAAAAATTAGTTAGGTACTTCGATCAAGTATTATACTTGTTAGGTACCTAAAATTTCATCTAAACTCAATCGCGCCGTATTTAAATAAAAGAAGTCATCGCCCATATACGAGTTGACGGCATAGGTATGTAGCTAGCTTTCTAACTTCCGTACATACCCCAATAAGTAAAGTAGAGGGCCAGCCGTAACGGCCGATAAATAAATAAATAAATAAATAATAAATAAATAAATATTGTCAGACAAACTACACAGCGCCATCTAGCCCCAAAGTAAGCGAAGCTTGTGTTATGGGTACTAGACAACTGATAAACATACGTAAATACATTTTTTTTTTGTAAATACATATGATACATAGAAAACACCCTGACTAAGACAAACAGACATGTTCATGCACACAAATGTTTGTCCTATGTGGGAATCGAACCCGCGAGCGTTGGTGTCGAAGCCGCGTTATTGACCACTACGCCACCGAGCTCGTCAAATCTGTTGATTTCTCGGAAGTCGATGTCTGTTGATTTCTCGGAAGCACAAGGTCATCGCCCTCACAGCTGTCTTTCATAAGCGAACGGCCATTAGTATCATTATTATCAATGCACTACCAATTACCTACTAGGGTTAAAGCTGATCTTTAGTGCACGTGGTGCAGCCAGCTGATAAACAGACGCGGTTTTGGCAAGATGTAGGGTATATCGAGACCAACGGTACAGTATTTATTTTTTCTTTCGATCTAATGAGGTCTCAATTCAATAGCGTAGATTGAAATGTCGAGAACTCGCAATCGCAGCTGATATGTAGATACGTCAGAGGTACTTGCCATCGGATGCTGACTAAAAAAGTCCAATATTTCCTCCTCAAGACAGCAGGATATCGAGTCCTACCAGCGTCCACCGCAGGTTGGTCGAACCGTCCAAGTTCTCGGAAGGGTAAACAGCTGTGAGAATCGTGTTCCTGCTGACACGTGTTCCGAGCCTTCGCTCTAGTAGATTCTACGCTTGCAGAACAATCTCCCCACTATCACTTCACTATCACGGTACGCAATTACCATTGCCAGGTATTCCTGGTTGGTGTAACGTCGGTTTGGCATGGCAAATTTGAACAAATCACACTAAAACTAAAACGTACGAGCAAGAGCACTACGTTGTCGGGCGGTAGCGGCGCCGGCCGGTAATGCAGAAAACACGCGTGCGCTCACAAACTCAGTTTAGCGGCGACTGATTGTCTTTCGCCGTTCGCGCAGCGCGCAAGCATGAATGGTAGGTAGACTGCACATGCGCACATGATACTACCAACATTTGCACTGGTATGAACTCGTGAACAAGGACGGTTTTATGTAAAGATAAAAAAGAACATTTTAAACATGTTTTAATGATAAATAAATTTTGTTATACAAACACTTTTCTTCACTAAAGCGTTCAGTATATGGTATTTATTTGATTAAAATGATAATTTATTTTTTCTTAAAATAAAAAAATAATAATTGCTAGCCGTGAAATTCCATTAGTAATGTGATGTATTTAAGCAATACGCATCCTCAATTCAGTATTGTCAATTAATAAGTTAGGACCTTATATACATGGACGATCTAGGAACTTCGGTTGTGACTAACGAAGAAGGCTTAACCTTGTCACTGGAATTAATACAGATGTTTCAGTCAGGAGGTTTTGAATTAACCAAATTCGTTAGCAACTCACCTGAATTGCTCGCTGCTCTTCCGAGTTCCTGTCGCTTAGAAGCTAATGTCGAATTTGATAAAAATGAAACTCTAAAATTATTAGGTTTATGTTGGGATCCTAAGCTCGATGAATTTTTCATAAAACTCAAACCTTTCTCGCGCGTTTGTACTAAACGCAGTATACTTTCTACCATTGCAAAATTATGGGATATTAATGGCTACTGTGCCCCCGTTATTCTTCACGCTAAATTATTAATGAGATTATTGTGGATTGATAAGGTAGATTGGGATGATCAACCGCCCCAAAAAATCATTAATGCATGGGAGAAATTTCAAAATGAACTTCCTTTATTAGAAACGCTACGTATTCCTCGATTTCTCGGTATACAATCTAAGGAGTCAAAAATAATTATTTTGGGTTTTTCCGACGCGAGTGAGCAGGGTTATGGTTCTGCTATATACGTATGCGTAATTCATCCGAATTCAAATACTCCTAACTCGGTGAATTTAATATTTGCCAAGAGCAAAGTTGCTCCGCTTAAAGTAGTAACATTAGCCCGACTTGAACTATGTAGTGTAGTTTTGATGTCAAAGCTCTTAAAATTCGTTATTAATAGTATTTCCTCACGAATTGATATTCACGCAGTTTACGCATTTACTGATTCCTCAATTGCTCTTCATTGGGTACATTCCGAACCCTTCCGCTTTGGAACATTTATTTCACATAGGATTACTGAAATCCAACAGAACGCTCCTACCGCTCGATTTTGTCATATCAGCGGAAAGGAAAATCCCGCTGACTGCTTGTCACGTGGTCTTACGCCCTCTGAATTAATAAACCATCCCTTGTGGTTACACGGTCCTCCTTGGACACTCTCGGACCCATCGGAATGGCCGCTCACACGTTTTGTCTTCAATGAAACGTCATCAATCTGTAGTGATTTAGAATATAAAAGGGAAGCCATTAGTTGTCTTACTACGACCAATGACGAATTACCTTATTTTTATACGCTCGCTAAACGATATTCCTCTTGGTTAAAATTGCTATATGTCATAGTATATATTTTACGCTTTATTAAGAAATTGCCTCGCTCCAATCGCGTTGATGTTTCACTGCATCCACCTACTTATCATCGCATTAATAATATTTTGAAACGCATAGTCGATGGATATTGGAACCGTTGGCGTTTAGAATATGTTACCTCATTAAACAATAGACAACGTTGGAACACACACACCAATCCTATTACTAAGGGTACATTGGTCATTTTAAAAAATGAAAACGCACCGCTTTTGAAATGGCCTCTTGGAATTGTCGAAGAGGTTCATCCCGGTTCGGACGGTATCGTGCGAGTAGTTACAGTTCGTACTAGTTCCGGTGCATTTGTTAGACCGGTAGTAAAGATTTGTCCTCTTCCGTCTCAATAAACCTTTTATTATTTTATCGCTTTATTATATTTTCGCTTCATACTTATTTATTTATATTAGTTATTCATTGCCTAGAATAGGTTTTTTTTTTCTCTCTTACTATTTTTTGCCTCTAAATAGGCTTAACGCTTATCGCATACTCTCCTTTTTTCTATTATTGGGAAGAAATCGCATTTTTCTCCCCAAGGCCGGGGGTATGGACGCGCCGTGGCTTGCAATCCGCGGGCAGTATTTTTATTGCGAGTGGATTTCGAGGGTACTCTCAACGGCAGCGCATATCAGCTGTCGATTTGAAGAAATCAGTCGTTACAAAATCACGCGAGAGCACACACGTATCGCTTAACCCGCGCGCGACACGCACATACCTTCTCTATATAATATTACGCTGGTGTTAAGGGAGAGAGAAATTTTGGAAGAACTGCTGTCACATCCTCGAGGATCCTGTAACATTACTTCTGGAGACCCAAGTAAGTCCATATCGTAATTCTTTTACTGTCTACGGTTGGGAGTTGCTGCGCGCCATACTTGCGGTTTTTGGGGAATTAGGATTCCATATTTTTCGCTTCCACGCACACAATAAAAGATCTTTCTTTTTACCAAAATACAGTCCACTTGCCATTTTATTTTCACCAGTTTGGGTTATTGACAAATATTCTACCTTTGTCGGTAAAGCTCATGGTCTCTACTAGCTAAGCTTAACACAATTGCCACTAATGTAAGGTGAAGTTTGATATTAGCGATAAAAAAAACCGGTGGTAATCGGCTTCAGCTTAAACGGTAGGCCCCCAGAACATTAAAGAAAAACATGGAGACGATGGGCACAAGTCCTGAATTGGCGCAGAATAGAGAGGAATGGCGCAGTCAGATAAGGAGCCGACCCTAAATGAAATGGGAATGATTTGAAATTTTATTGAATATGCTTACAGTCATTATGTAGCAATTACTTCGATATAAACTGCTATTAAGTACGTTCTACCATTAAATTTACATTTGTTGAGTTGTATTTGAATATTATTTCCATTATGGTATTGATATTAGAGCCAAACCCAATGGGCAGTAGACTTTTAATCAGATAACATTATTGCTTTTACGTTTGTTTGTAAAAATATAAAAGTCATAAATGGAGCATAATTATCTATTGTATCTTTGTATACAATTTGATACGTAGCAGTTTTGTACATATATTTTTTACATGAGAGGGGAAAGGGGCAAACGAGCATGTGGGTCACCTGATGGAAAGCAATCACCACCGCCCATGAAGAACAGCAATACCAAGGGTCACTGATCTGTAGCCAGCCTTTTAAGGGAAATAAAGACTTTGTTCTTGACAGCTCTTATGTAGTAAATGTTCGGAAATACCGCTGAGGGAAGTTGATTCCACAGTTTCACCGTTCGTGGTATAAAATGTCTTAGGAAATATACTGTACTAGATCGCCAATTATCAAGATGATATGGATGGAATTTTATTTTATGGCGAGTTGTACTATAGTGGAACTCATCGGCAGCTATCAAATCAAACAGCTCATCCGAGAACTCCCCGTGATATAATTTGTATAGAACGCAAAGAGACGCTACATCTCTACGTGTAGAGAGAGAGTCCAGTCAATCCGAGATAATTGGGTCACCGACGATTTCAACTGCTCTTTGTTGTATGCAGTCAAATGGAGCGATCAAGTATTAGGGCGCACCGACCCAGAAATGCGAGAAGTATTCCAAGTGAAGTCGAACCTGGGCTATAGTTTTAAGGTGATGTCGGGGTGTAAATTAGCGTCTGGCTTTATTGATGACACCAATCCTCCTAGAAGCCAGTTTGGCCTTGCATTCCAAGTCGCCACGAAATTGAATATCACGCGATATGTCCACACCCAAGATGCCAATGCTAGGACTAACACTAAGGGGAGCCCTTCCAATCTATATATATAATATGATACGTAGCAGTTTTGATTACTTATAACTTTAAGTTTCTGCGATCCTAAAAATATAACAGTCATAAATAGTGCTATTACAGCTCTAAATACCAAATATATATATGTATACAATCTGATACATAAAGGCATATAGACACCGAATGATTCCGGCCTTGCATAGACAACTCATTCAAGCATATAACGTAACATAATACCGCATTCATTTTCCAAAGCGAACGCGTTTATGGTGCGGTTTTGTAATAGATCTATCGATTTGCTTATTATTTTGTCTGTTATTACAAACTCACCGCCATTACAGGCCAAAGCCATGCAGGTGGTATACCCTTGCCGATTACTGAGATAAAGATTCCATATTTGGCATCTAGATTGCTTATGAAGTTTTGTGGGGTGTCAGTGGTTCATCAACCATCTTAGAACCAAAGCCAACTTCACCTGCACGCGGTGCACCCTGCTGACTGACAAACGAAGCTCTGGCGAAAAGAGAGGTAGGGGGCGTAAATTGTAAGCTGGGGAAGTACCTCCACCTCACAGAATACCGTAGCTAAATAACAATTCCTTTGAGGGTTGTTGTGTTCCTGCGAGTGAGTGAGGTCACCAGAGAGGAAGGAGATGCTGCGTGGGCAGCGGGGAGGCGGCGCGCGAGCGATATTTTATGTTGCGAGCGTTAAAATGGCTACGGTAACCGCTTCACATCAGGCGGGCCGTATGTTTGTTTGCCACCAGACGTAGTATAAAAATAAAAATAAAAAAGTCTAGGGATGCATTAACCTTTAAATACTGACGAGGTTTAGTCATATTTATTTATTTAATCTTCATGCACATACAAAGAATGTACAAAGGCAGACTTAATGCTATACAAGCATTCTCTACCAGTCAACCTTAGGGTGATGCAGAGATAAGACATGGTAGGTGCACAAGGCGAATAGTAATATTAAATTAATGACGTGTCAAAAAATAAAACAGTTAAGAAAGCATTATAGATGAATAGTACTTCACAACATAAATATATAGAGACCGGAATACATAATAGATGAAATACATAACATACATGAATACTTAATCTTACACATACATACATATACATATATATATATATATATATATATATTTATAATATATATATATATATACATACAAAATATATATCCGTTTAGAAACATACTATGTCAAAACATACATATCATTTATGATAATGTGAGATACGTCACATTACCATTCATGATAATGTGACGTATCTCACATTATCATAATCTCAGACGGATTTGTAAATATTCAAAATGGATGATTTCTGTTTACTGATTTGCACATTATTTACTTGTACTGTGATCCGTTTACTATAATTTTACTAAGGAATTGCAAAAAACAACAATATTTTCATATGAGATCAATATTTATTGGGTACAAATTATTTACTCTATACTTCGCTCACCTAGAAACATATTCGCTATAATCTTAGCTATTCTAAATTATTTGGACATTTTTTGGCAAAATTCTTATGTTTTAAACATCAAACTTAAAAAGGATTTTTGGACATTTCTACGGTGTACCGGGACACGCGCGTATAAAGTCGCCGGCGCCAGCTCATAAATTGGTTCATAAAGTAACCTGTTCGTCCAAAAATTTGATGTTTCCAACTACTTGTCCCGCAACCTCGGAATCAAAAGTAGTCATCGCTAGCCATTCGACCAACGGATTCGTCCAAATAATGATAAATATAATAAATCTTCTCTAACTACATAATAGTCAAAATTACAACAAAACTAGTCGCATGGTTAAGGAGTGATAATCCAATAAACCAAGGACAAACAGACAGATACGAAAACTTTGTTTTAACTATAACTGTGTCCTACCGTCGGCCGTGTGGTTTCCGGCAGACTAGAATAGAATCACTCCGTCTCTTCCCGTGGAAGTCGTACAAGGCGACTAAGGGAAATACATCGATCAGGCCTCCCCAACCCGTCTGGCCAGCGTGGGGAGTGTAGGCCAAATCCTCCTTCTGTCTGGGACGGAAGAGAGAGGGTCGTGCTCCTGTAGTGGAGACTAAAATCACCTGACGATGATGATGATGATGTATCCTACCGTACATAATTTTGTATTAAATTAATAAACATTCCTGGACATATTACACTGTGCCATCTAGTCCCTAACTAAGAAAAGCTTGTACTATGGGCACTAGATAACAGACATTATACTTAAATACATTTTTTTTTGTAACTACAAATATAAATAGAAAACACGCAAACAATGACAAACAGATAAGTTCATGTACACAAACATTTGCTAACCAGGCCACCGAGCTCATCGTATCGTCTCTTATTACCCAAAATCCTACAACTAAAAACCCTCACCTTAAGTAAACACTAGATAATTTATTTAAACTCATGCATTCAACTATAATGGACGTTCATAGTTTTAAACTTACGTAAAATAGCTACGCAATTGGCATAAAGATCACAAATACTCAGACAAAAAAAATGTATTCAATGCTACAAGTAAAATTAAAAGACAATGCATCGACTCTGGTCCAAGAGTAAGCTTACGGCTGCCCAAGGATAATTTTTTCGTATAGCAATTTCACTATTTGAGTGAGCGAGTGAGCTAGAGGAACACTTATATACGCCGCTTTAGGGGTGTAAATGGTTCATCAAGGTTATTGAACCAAAGCCAACTTCACCTGCACGTGGTGCACCCTGCTGACTGACAAACGAAGCTCTGGCGAAAAGAGAGGTAGGGAGCGTAATTGTAAGCTACCCGACTGGGGAATGTAACTCTACCTCACAGAATACCGCAGCCAAATAACAATTCCCTTGAGGGTTGTTGTGTTCCTGCGAGTGAGTGAGGTCAGCAGAAAGAAAGGAAGGAGATGCTGCGTTGGCAGCGGGAGAAGCGGCGCGCGAGCAATATTTTATGTTGCAAACGTTAATATGGCTACGGTAACCGCTTCACATCAGGCGGGCCGTATGCTTGTCTACCACCCGACGTAGTATAAAAAAAAAGTCATTCTTGGAACTGAATTACATAAATGATAAAAGTATTTGGAAATTAATTGCTCTTGTTATGTTATGTTAATGATTGTATTTGTATTGAATGTAACGATATTGGCAATTAAAAGAGTCGGCCTTGAGTTTCTTGCCAGTTCTTCTCAAGAAGCCCCGTTCTTTCACTTTCCCCCGTTCTCTCACACTTTCACATTCAAGATAGTGTGATGAAAGTGAATCTAAGCTCGGCGGATTTAGAGTAGTATGATTTAGATACATATTCTTATATTTAATTTGTATGACGTTTCTAAGTGCTTTTTAAAGTCGAAGGATTTTTTTTTTTTATACTTCGTTGGGTGGCAGACAAGCATACGGCCCGCCTGATGTGAAGCGGTTACCGTAGCCATATTAACGCTTGCAACATAAAATTTTGCTCGCGCGCCGCCACCCCCGCTGCCAACGCAGCATCTCCTTCCTTTCTTTCTGGTGACCTCACTCACTCGCAGGAACACAACAACCCTCAAGGGAATTGTTATTTGGCTGCGGTATTCTGTGAGGTGGAGGTACATTCCCCAGTCGGATAGCTTACAATTACGCTCCCTACCTCTCTTTTCGCCAGAGCTTCGTTTGTCAGTCAGCAGGGTGAAGTTGGCTTTGGTTAAAAGATCTTGATAAACCACTTACACCCCCCATAAATAAAGATATTTTGATTTGATTTGACTTGAATAGGCACCAAAACCACATATTTTTGTTTTGTTTGATGAAACTTGTTACAATTATACCTTTACATGCTTTTACCTCGACATGCTTGAGATTTGTGTCGAAAAAAAATTGAGAACGATCATGTCCTTGAGGAATGATCATCAAATACATTTTTCATTGAAATCAACTGAAAACATACACTCAGCGAATCTACTCGCTCCAGTCAACCTCGATTTTGGCCCCGTGGGCTAGAATCCGACCTAATTAATGCTGTACATCCTGAAGATGTGCCTAGTGTGATGTGATTAGCCGTGTGGTTTCCGGCAGACTAGAATAGAATCACTCCGTTTCTTCTCGTGGATGTCGTACAAGGCGACTAAGAGACATTATCAAATATCGATCAGGCCTCTCCAACCCGTTTGGCCAGCGTGGGGAGTGTAGGCCAAATCCTCCTTCCGTCTAGGACGGATGAGAGAGGGTCGTGCTCCTGTAGTGGAGACTAAAATGGACCTGATCCTGAAGATGAATTCGATTTGTTCAGAATAATATCTAGTATTATTATTACCACAGCCTATAGAATCAGTACTATTACTTATACTGTGGTTCGGTGGTCTTATCGAGACAGTTTGGTCTAGTCCAGACCAGTTGTGATAGCAGCCCCCTTACCACCATCTTTTTCTGCGATTCAATAACGGAATAGAATGCTTATTTATACCAATGAATAAGCGACTCTAGAGTCGCTTATTCAATGGTATGAATAATCAATCTAATCGCAATAAGAGATGGTGGTAAGGGGGCAGGAGCGTACCGAGTAGCCATCGTTGTCAAGAGATAACACATTTATCATTAACTGTTTTAAGTAACTTAAAACATTGAAGCAAAATTAAATAAAATAGTCTTTGATTTTGTTTCAAAATAAGTTTTTGACTTATAAATCGATGCCGCGGGCTGCATGCTCGAAAAAACATGACTCATTGTCACATTCCGTCTGTGCCGAGCGGGAGAGCGATGAACAAGAGAATCTATCTCTCTTCCACTCCATCAGTCGATATTTTCTTATGACGTTATCACGTAAAATTATCGACCGTAAACCGACTTTACAGACAACAATATTTTTTATCACATGTCGTTAATCCTTCCGCATGTGGCCCGTACCATGAAAGACGATTTCCTCTCAAGATCTCTGTCACAGGCGCTACTTTTAATCTTACTCTTATACAGTCGTTCTGTACCTTATTCATTAATGTCATTCAATACTTCCATCTCAACTTGGCATCTCAGCTACACTCTTCTTTCATCCACACGTCAAGTTACCTAATATAATTTTGCTAAAACTCGATTTTCAGTTAAATTACATGAGCGTACAAGTCTTGCTATTCACGAGCGTGGCACGAAGTCGAAAGTCTGTGTTCATAATTATCTCTGATAAAAGTCAAAAGTAAGTAATGGTAAACAATAGTAACTGCATTTTCATAATTTTATTTTAAAAATCTATCATCCTCCTTGCTTTGTTATCCTCAATGATGGTCGTGACCACTTCCAGGAGCAATGCTCCAACGAATCATGCTTCTTCACCTGTCTCTCTTCTTAGCGACGTGTAAGGTTTTGTTATCTGACGTTTCTAAGGCGGACCAGGGGCCCTACCGCTGAAGCTGTAGCCGATTACCATCGAATCTGTTTATTGCGAAAATGAAACTACTGCTTAGATTGTTATTATTATAATTATGTTTAGCTGAGCTGGTAGAAAACCTAGAGCTTTACCGACTAAGCTGAACATGTTTGTCAATAACTCTAACTTAAGACCAATTTTTGGTATCAAAAAAACCGATGGCAATGAATGGTATTCAGCTTCGGCGGTAGGGTTTCTAGTTGTACCAGCGCATCGGGGAGCGCCCATTAGGCCTCTTTCTTCGAGCTTTTCAGTTATTACTGGTTTTTCTAAATTATCTCCTTCTTGTCTGTCGACATGCCCGAAATATTCCAGAATTCTGGAGCTATATGCTTATAAAAAACTATATGACAGTAATAACTAGTAGGGTTATTTTACATACGAACTCATTTAGGGCGAAATGTTATGCTCAAAATTTAAACCCTCACATTTTTCGTCTCCAACAAAATTTCGTATTTCATGCTTACTATTATTTACCTCTGAGATACCGAGTTTATAACTTAAATTAAACTTTGTCAAGTGTCTTCTAACTTGCACCATCCACGTCTGAAGTTATTTATCATTACAGCTGTCAACTGAAGTTTCAGACCAGTAACATATTGTAATGTAGACTTTTGTCTGAAATCATTGTCATGGGGCCGATGGTTGGACTGTCATCTTGTCACTAAGCCATGACTAGTGACACCATGATTTCATGACGAAAAAATACATTTCCTTTATGAAAAAAGTATATTTTTTACAAAAAATTTTTTTTTGTTTTTTTTTTTTTTATAAAAAAATACTATTTCATATTTTTATACTGAAACTCATTTATAAATATTGTTAAAATGGAAATATTCACCTCCTCCATCTAGGTGGGGTTTCAACCAGAGACCTCTCGGTCCGGTCGATTGCTCTTTCCAACTAAACTTCCAACTTGGGTATTTGGCTAAAAGATCACCTCCATCTTTGAACTAAAGCCTCACCTGCACGTTGTGCACCCTGTTCATAGACTAACGAGGCTCTGGCGAAAGAGAGATAGGGCACAACGTAATTTTAAGCTATTGGGGAATTATCTCCACCTCACAGAAAACTACATCCAAATATCCATCTCTTTTCAACAGACTCCAAAAAAGGTGGAAGTTCTCAATTCGGCTATATTTTTTTTCATGTTTGTTACTTAATTACTCCGTGATTTATAAACCGATTGGAAAAAACTTTTTTTATCTGAATACTTCCAGATTGGTCCCATATTTTTTTCATCATCATCATGATCTTCAGCCTGTATCTACATACATAAATGTAGAGTAATGTTTGGAGTTGTTTTTTTTTTTTGCTAAAATTGTATAAGAGTCGGTTATTCATTAGTCAATCAGTAGGATATATGAGGATGACCTTGTCTCAAAGAGCCGCTTATACCCCAAAAGTTAATGTAGAAATACCATATGTAAGTAATAGTAATAAAGATCGATAACATAGTGGATTTGGAGAGCCAAGCGTGTGCCTGAAGCATGGAATTGCTTTTAGTTGTCACAAAATATTTATATTTATCTCGGGACTGGTTTCAAGGGACGTTTGCAAAGTACTTTTAAAATATTGTAGTTTATTTTCAGGTCTAACTCAGTGAATATCTATAGTTGATTAACTTTATCGAGATTAATATAATATTTTTTTTTATACTTTGGGGTGTAAGGGGTTCATCAACATCTTTGAACCAAAGCCAACTTCACCTGCACGCGGTGCACCCTGCTGACGTAGGGAGCGTAATTGTAAGCTACCCGACTGGGGAATGTACCTCCACCTCACAGAATACCGCAGCCAAATAACAATTACTTTGAGGGTTGTTGTGTTCCTGCGAGTGAGTGAGGTCACCAGAAAGGAAGGAGATGCTGCGTTGGCAGCGGGGGTGGTGGTGCGCGAACGATATTTTATGTTGCTAGCGTTAATATGGCTACGGTAACCGTTTCACATCAGGCGGGCCGTATGCTATTGTCTGCCACCCGACGTAGTATTAAAAAAAACCCATCACTGGATACGTTACAGTCGACGTTGCATAACTTGCGTAATCTATTAGGCGACACCATTTGCGGCTTGCGTTGGCAGCAAGGGTGGCGGCGCGCGAGCGATGTTTTATGTTGCCGCAAAAAAAAAACTTAAGACCTTAATTTTAATGAACTTAGACGATTACAGTTTTCTTTGTGTAAAATGTGAAAACTATATGTAGGACTAAAAATTTCAGAGTATAATAACCACAGTAGTAATAGTAATAGTACTACGTATGGCCATTCTCTGTCGCTCTCACGAGTCGACCTCACCTCCCTTCTGAGTCCAATTTGGAGCCGATTGCAAGGGCAGCTATGCGGTGCTGCGTATTCTAATACGTCATTGGTAGTATAATTACTATGTTGTGTTAATCTCAAATGAAGTGTTGAATTGTAATAGTAGTTTATGAAACTGTTGCATAATAAGGGTTATTAAAATACGAGTGTGAGTTTGTAACATGAGCCGAAGGCGAATGTTATAATAGACCACACGAGTATTTTAATACCTAATTATGTGCAGTTTCATACACTACTTTATCTAATCTCATGAAATATATGATAATAATATTTTAAATACAACCATGAAGTTAATTTAACAGCTTTATTTCTTACTTATAAATTCCTTTGCAGATCGAGCATGCGTAGTGCGTATGCGCGACGCGCCGCCCGGCGCCGCGTTCACAGATTATGTAGAAAAATTTTGCAAAGTTGCAATGTATTTGCATTGCAACCTGTTTAAAATACCTGTATCCAGGGCTGAAGCAGTATCGAAATGGAAAAATAACTTTTTAAATTTATTTTGAGAGCTTGTGCATAAAGACTGTCATTATGATACTATGTTTAGTTTTTTAATGTGTAAATTTCAGTATGAGAGTAGATAAAATAATTTATTTCTTATACTACAGTCATTACCATAAAACTATTATAATTTTCATTAGAAAACTTCTAGAGTTTTATCTTTTAGAGTTTTATCAAAGAATTTCACAAATTCTTTCGTAGAAATCATTGAATTTCAATTTTATAATATTCAATATCAAGGCATACACTAAGACGTAATGACATAATACCTAATTGAAAATGTCACTTGCAATAAATTAACATATTTCAAAATAAATGTTTAATTACCTACATTTATTGTTAAAATAATAATAACAATAAAACTCTTTATTGCATTAAGAGATGTCAATCTTATCTTTAATGATATAATACACATGAGAGAGTACAATAGGCAGCCTTATCGCGAATGCAATTTTTTCCAGGCTACTTTAGCTTAAAGGAAAATATTAAAAAAAAAATGATTGTCTCTAAAATCGGTTTACGGACGATAATTTTACGTGATAACGTCACAAGAAAACATCGGTGGAAGAGAGATAAATGCGTTACAAGCCGCGCTCTCGCTTGCACGTCTTGCTCAGGCGGAATGTGACAATGAGTCATGCTTTTTCTGCGTGCGTGCAGCTGGCGTTTAACGATTTATAATACGTTATCACGTCAATAAATAATAATAAAGTAATAAATTTGTTACTTTACGTTCTGACTAAAGCTCTATATTTTTCCTTATCCAATTTTTCCCTTTTTCGTAAAAGTATAGTCATTTTTCTTCGAAAGCACAGAGTATTAAGAATAATTAACGTGGGCGTTAGAGACTAAACGCTATAAAATCCTATTAACACGCTTTAGAACCTCTTATATAGAAATACTGGTCTCAGAGTACATATATTAAAAATAGAGATTGCTATACAACAATATAAAAATGATTAGTGACCCAAATCTTTTGAAATTCCCCTATATTTTATCGCAAATACGCAGCGGGTTTAATATTTGTACATAAAATAAAGCAAAAACGGATACTGCTTGGAATATTTTTTGCTAAAAGAATTTGTTAATATAGGTACCTAATCGAAAACTCAACCTTTTAAATTATTAAAGTTTCTCATTGAAACAAATTTTTGTTATTAAAGATTGCAGCGGGGGTGGCAGCGCGCAAGTGATATTTCATGTTGCGAGTTAATATGGTTGTCTGCAACCCGTGGTAGTAAAAAAATAAAAAAAAACCGACAAAGTGCGTGTCGGACTCGCGCACGAAGGGTTCCGTACCATTATCTATAAAAACGGCAAATAAATCACTTTTTTTTGTATGGGAGCCCCCCTTAAATATTTGTTTTATTTTTATTTAATTATTTATTTAATTTATAACTAAATATTATGTGAGTATTTCAAACGTCTACCTATGGCCGTTATCAATTGCGAGCAAAAACGAGCAAAAAAATCACGTTGTATGGGAGCCCCCTTAAATATTTATTTTATTATGTGTTTAGTATTTGTTGTTATAGCGGCAACAGAAATACATCATCTGTGAAAATTTCAACTGTCTAACTATCACGGTTCATGAGATACAGCCTGGTGACAGACGACGGACGGACAGCGGAGCCTTAGTAATAGGGTTCCTTTTTACCCTTTGGGTACGGAACCCTAAAAAGTAGTGCCAAGAATCAACAGCATCAACAATAGGTATAGTTATTTTTGTGATAACGTTGTCAGTCCCGGCATTAAACAAGAAACTTTTTTTTTATTCGGTAGTGAAATATAGCCTTTATATGAGAGAAGGCAAACGAGCATGTGAGTCACCTGATGGTAACTTATCAGCACCACCCATGAAGATCAGCACCACCAAGTGGTTGCCGATTGCCGATGCCGTTGTCCGGCTTTTAAGGCAAATAAACTTTTCTATAATAAATAAACGTTATTTAAGTCACCCATGTCGTAATTGAATACTGCTGAAGGAAGTCGATTCCACAGTTTCACCGTTCAATGTATAAAATGTCTTAGGAAACGTAGTGTTGTAGATCGCCAATAATCAAAATGATATGGACAGAATTTTAGTTTATGGCGAGCCCGCCTGTGATATAAAACAGGACTTTAGCGACATGTGCTGAAGTTGCATATCACAGAGTTGAATATACTGCGCTGTATTAAGCAGTTTTGTCAAAAAAGATTACGTCAGAAACTCATGCGTCTGACAAACAAACTGCAAGGAAAGTTGTCTGCAGGCATAGTTATGGCAAACTACGAGGGAACAATGTTTTGCCCTACAAACCTTTCATGTCCAGGTAAGAAAGGGTAGGCTAAAGGAATATAGCATTTATTAGTTACATATTAAGAACTTTTAAACTTTCTCTTTGCGTGATTAAAATTATAATAAGGTATTTCTACATACCTTTAATATTACCTATATTATTTATTATGTAGATAAAGATACATTGACCTAGACAGACAACGGAGACAGAGTGACACCGCTGAGACAGTCAGCCTGTGACCACGGCCGGTGCAACCTAGGGACCTACCGCCGAAGCTTTTTTTTTTTCTATACTATGTCGGGTGGCAGACAAGCATACGGCCCGCCTGATGTGAAGCGGTCACCGTAACCGTATTAACGCTCGCAACAAAATATATCATTTGCGCGCCGCCACCCCCGCTGCCAACGCAGCATCTCCTTCTTTTCTGGTGACCTCACTCACTCGCAGGAACACAACAACCCTCAAGGGAATTGTTATTTGGTTGCGGTATTCCCCAGTCGGGTAGCTTACAATTACGCTCCCTACCTCTCTTCTCGCCAGAGCTTCGTTTGTCAGTCAGCAGGGTGCACCACGTGCAGGTGAAGTTGGCTTTGGTTCAAAGATGTTGATAAACTACTTACACCCCTGCTACGCCACCGAGCTCGTAAAATCGTAAAGTGTAAGGTATTTTTACATATATTTAATATTGCCTGACGTTTCGACCAGGCCCCCTACTGCCAAAGCTGAAGCCGATTACCATCAGATTTTTTGATACCAAAAATTGGTCTTATGTTAAAGTTATTGACAAACATCTTCAGCTCAGTCGGCAGAGCTCTAGGGTTTCTTCCAGCTGAGCTAAACATAATTAGCAACAGTCTAAGCAGTAGTGTTATTTTTCCATTCTAAAAATCTAATGATAATCGGCTTCAGCTTCGGCGGTAGGGGGCCTGGTTGAAACGTCAAGCAATATTAAATATATGTAAAAATACCTTACACTTTACAATTTTACGAGCTCGGTGGCGTAGCGGTCAATGACGCGGCTTCGACACCAACGCTCGTGGGTTCGATTCCCACACAGGACAAACATTTGTGTGCATGAACATGTCTCTTTGTCTTGGTCTGGGTGTTTTATATGTATCATAAGTGTGTATTTACAAAAAAAAATATTTACGTATGTTTATCAGTTGTCTAGTACCTATAACACAAGCTTCGCTTACTTTGGGGCTAGATGGCGCTGTGTAATTTGTCCGACAATATTTATTTTTATTTTTATTATTTATACATGATCGCGGTAACTCCCGTGGTTATTCTAATTTTACATAATATTAAGAATTTGGATGAATGTAGAATTAACATCTTAGAGAAGACTTGATTGACAATGACTGAAGGACGTCTAAGAATGTACAAAATATATAAAAAGTGTAAAAAAACGGGCTGCGGAAGCGTAGCGGAATCGTTCGTTGGATGCAGGACTATGAGGGATATGTTGGATGCAGGAATATCTGTTCCATACATAAATTTATATCAATAGAACAGTTGATTTTTAGGGTTTCGTACCCAAAGGGTAAAACGGACCCAATTACTGAGACTCCGCTGTCCGTCCGCCCGTCCGTCCGTCTGTCACCAGGCTGTATCTCATGAACCGCGATAGTTAGACAGTTGAAATTTTCACAGATGATGTATTCCTATTGCCGCTATAACAAAAAAATAAAATTAAAAAAATATTTAAGGGGGTTTCCATACAACAAACGTGATTTATTTTGCTCGATATTGATAACGGCAACCGGTAGACGCTTGAAATATTCACAGAATATTTAATTATATATTGACTTCAAAAATAATTAATTAAAATAAAATGAAACAAATATTTAAGGGGGCTCCCATACAACAGAAATGATTTTTTTTTGCCGTTTTTATAGAAAATGATACGGAACCCTTCGTGCGCAAGTCCGACTCGCACTTGGCCGGTTTTTTATACCTTTCAGCCACTGGTATCTTCTTCACGAAACTAGTATAATCTTTTTAACAGGTGGCAGACAAACGTACGGCTTGCCTGATGTGAAGCTGTTATTGTAGCTATTTAAACGCTTGCAACATACCTGCTTCTAAGGCAGCAACTGTTATATGACTACGGTTTTCTGTGAGGTGGAGGTACTTCCCCAGTCGGACAGCTTACAAATACGCTGTTCCTAACTCTCTTTTCATCATGGTGGTCATTTGCGATAACCACCTATTTTTGACCGTGTCTTGACGAGTAGCGATATCCGTTGAATATTGCACGTACTATGATAAAATGCGTGAATACGGAGGTGTTAAGTAAGACCTTTACTGCTAGCGCCACGGTTTGATTGTGTTCTAAAATTTATTTCCAAAATACTTGTTTTTCTCAGTTGGAAAACACCAAAAAAGACTCTGTGCGAACCGTGTGGAGCTGTAGAATATGTAAGGTTCCATTGTGCTACCGTGATGGAAAAACCTGTTTTAATGATTACCATAAATATTGATTATGACTATATATAACTCATTTGTTTTCTTTTTTATGTAACATTCTCATTATAAGATTAAGAGAATTGTATGAGTACTTATTTCACAGTGGTTACCAGAGATAACCACCTTGTATCTGACCCCCATGTAAATGAAAAGGCAAAAAATATTTTTTCGGGCCAGTCTTAGGCACTAACTCATAATGTTATTCAAAAAACATTTATAGAACCGGTCCCTAAGATCTGTGCCGGAAAGAGAAACACGGCGTGTAAATATTATGGCATGGATACCCTACACTGTCATAGTTATGCAAATAAGCAAAATCGAGCAGTGCGCTGGAACGAAAGAGGCAGGCAGATGAATTTGGCCTTCATTTTGTGTGGCGAACAAAACTACTTATAATTTAATTTTACTGTGGTTTTAAAGGTTTTTGAATAAGTAGGTTGTCTTGCTTGAGTCGGCATTAATATATTCTTATGTTACAGACATAAATTATTTTTATTATTGACATATAAATCGATAAACGCAGGCTGCACGGGCGAAAAAGCATGCCTCATTGTCACGTTCCGCCTGAGCCGAGCGTGCGAGCGAGAGAGAGAGCGCGGAACAAGCGATAGGGAGGCACAAACGGCTTGTGACGCATCTATTTCTCTTCCGCTCCATGGGCCAATGTTTTCTTATAACGTTATCACCTAACATTATCGTCCATAAAATGACTTTACAGACAACCGATCTTTTTTATATAAGCGGGGGGCAAACGAGCATGTGGGTCACCTGGTGAAAAGCAATCACCGCCGCCCATGGAGATCAGCAAAATCAAGGGGTCGCTAATCCTTTACCAGCCTATACTACTTCCTTTCTTTCTTTCTGGTGACCTGACACACTCGCAGGAACACAACAACCCTCAAGGGAATCGTTATTCGTCTGCGGTATTCTGTATGGTGGAGGTACGTGCCCAGTCGGGCATCTTAAAAAAATACGCTATGCCCTACCTCTCTTTTCACCATAGCCTCGTTTGTCAGTCAGCAGGATGCACCACGTGCAGGTGAGGTTGGCTTTGGTTCAAAGATGTTGATGAACCTCTTACACTACAAAATAAATACTATACCTCGTATAATATATTTATTTTAGCTGTCCTGACAGACGTTGGCCTATCTTCTTTCGAATTAGGTGATCTGTTAAATGACTGACAGTTCTGTCAAACGACATAAAGTTATATTGGAATGTTAAGAGCCATATTACATTTTGACTGTGATTTTTGCGTAAAATGGCCAATTTTGGCGTTCTTGATCTCGGAAACAAAAATACATTAACAATGTTGACCTATTAAATAGTACAGAATAGCTATTCGCATAGTACATAGCGGCCTCGCTTTTTGTAAATTTTGCTTAACTTTTTAAATAAACCCAAAATTGCAGAGAAAGATTTTCATAAAATGGGCGCATTCACTATTTTGAGCTCCGGGATTGTACTACTGTTCCAAACAAATGAAATAAAAAAAAATAGAATGTTATTTGTTATATAGTTGTATAGTACATAGCGGCCTCGGAATTTTGAAATATCATTGATTTAATATAGAAAAAAAACATTCTTTTAACCAAAAAAACTTCGAAAATCGCTATAAGTAAACTGTTAATTTCTCGAATAAACGATAATATTATTGAGCAAAATTTATACGAGAATAATTGTTACTTCATGATGAATAAACTTTATAGCATGAATTTTGTAGCATTAATCTTATTTCAATAAAAACGATAAATATAACTTCAAAATTACTACAAAAAACGATGCACCGGTGGCCTTCGCGGGTTTAGTACTGCGCCAGAGCTCGTCAGCGTGCAAATGTTCTCTCTTAACATCACCATCAGGTCAGTTTAGTCTCCACTACAGGAACACCACGACCCTCTCTCGTCCATCCCAGACAGAAGGATTTGGCCTACACTCCCCACGCAGGCCAGACGGGTTGGGGAGGCCTGATCGATGTTTTATAATGTATTTCCCTTAGTCGCCTTGTACGACATCCACGGGAAGAGACGGAGTGATTCTATTCTAGTCTGCCGAAAACCACACGGCTAATGGCCGTTCAGTTTTCCTAAATTTTCTAATTTTCCACGCAACTTTGTTATATTTTTCTTTCATAAAAACGTTCTCCTGACTCATACTCGTACATATACAGGCGGACTTAATGCTATATGCTCTCATTTAAAAAGAAATAGTGTGAAAAACATATATATTTTCTTTAAAACTAAAATAACGCCACATCGTGAGTTCTTTACTAATAAAATGCAATAACACATTGACAAATGTGACACCTGTTAGGCGTGTTAGACATAAAGCGACTATTTATGTAGGATATTCCGCGTGAATAGACGGTTTATATAAATAACTAGCTAATGCTATAAAGTTACATTGGAAAAGTTGATATGGTGGTTCAGTTTTCTTAAATTTTCATGAACGTTCTCCTGACAATAATAAACACAAAAAAAAAAGAATTGACGAGCTTGGTGGTGTGGCGTAGCGGTCAATGACGCGGCTTCGACACCAACGCTCGTGGGTTCGATTCCCACATAGGGCAAACATTTGTGTGCATGAACATGTCGCGTGCGGCAGCGGGGGTGGCAGCGCGCGAGCGATATTTTATGTTGCGAGCGTTAATATGGCTACGGTAATCGCTTCACATCAGGCGGGCCGTATGCTTGTCTGCTATCCGTCGTAGTATAAAAAAAAAAACGTTTGGAAAATGCATGTTGACTTTAATCACACCCCGGCCACTCCATACAAATGTTACGTCGGTAACTACTACATAAACAGAGACGTCTGTTTAGAGCGGAACGAGCGTGTGTGCGTGCGGCGCCATACAAACTATTCCAGATTTGTCTCAGAGGGGAGGTGAGGTCGATACGGGAGAGCGGCAGGGAGTAGCCATACTGTACATAGTACAATAGTACTAGTACCATTAAAATCTGAGATGTATTCAGGATGGTATAAGTCTTGTTTGGTATGGCGGCCACTTTGCTTCTACTTAAAATAATAATGCAGAGATTTCACACTACTAACCATTTATTTCTTTATAATAATTACATTTGCACACGACATTTTTGTAGCACGGAAGTAAGGAGAGCGGAAGACATTTTTTTTTTTTTTTTAATACAGTGCACAGTTGCCATACTTAACACCCTGCCTCAACTGTTGCACTACACAATACAACAAACTTATACATGACTTTGTATATAACATACATACTAACATAATAATGCTACAAGCTAACATTACACAATACCAATTCTTTCCCTGAAATAACTAAACAATTTATAATCTAAAGGTTTAGTTAGAAAATCTGCAATTTGTTCCTCTGAAGGAGTAAAAACTAATTCTATATTTTTATTACATATTTGTTCTCTAATAAAGTGATATTTAATATCAAGATGTTTGGTTCTTTTACTATTATCTCTATTTTTAGCCACATGAATACATGCTTGATTATCTTCATGAATTTTTACAGATATTACAGGTATAGACATTTCAACTAAAATACCTTTTATAAACATTGATTGACACACTGCTGAGGACAGTGCCTTGTACTCCGCTTCACTGGATGACAATGAAACTGTATTTTGTTTCTTTGTACCCCACGATACAACATTTCCATAAACAAATAAACAATAACCAGTTACAGATTTTCTATCAATAGGATCATTAGCCCAATCAGAGTCAACATATCCGTGACATACATCTGGACAATTTGATGTATACAATATACCCATATTACAAGTATTTTTTAAATATCTAAGAATTCTTTTTAATCCTATCCATAAATCATTAGAAGGATTTTCTTGAAATCTACTAAAATAGTTTAAATAGAAACTCAAATCAGGTCTACTTCCTATCATTAAATACATAAGACTTCCTACTAATTCTCTATAAGGGTAAGTACCACTTTTCACTTTCATTTTATCAATGTTGTTCAACAAATTACTTTTAACTATACATTTTTCAATAGGAATTTTCACAGTTTTACAATCATTCATACCAAATTTACTGAGTAATTGTTGTATATAGTGTTTTTGATGCAAAAATATGGTATTTAATTTTCTGTCTCTTTCAATATAAAAACCAAGGAACAATTTGACATCCCCTAGATCAATCATATCAAATTTTTGTATCAATGACTTTTTAAATGAACTTATTAAATTTTCTTTTCCAACGATCAAAATATCATCGACAAATAGAAAAACATACATCATATCATTATTTAACTTTTTAATATATAGACATGTATCATAACCAGAGTTATAAAATTTTAATTCTATCATATAATTATGAAATTCTCTGTTCCAATAACGTGGTGCCTGTTTTAGGCCATATATAGAGCGATTTAGCTTACAAACAAACTTATCATTTTTCATTTCTTCTGGTAGATGCATGTATATATTTTCCTCTAGTTTGCCATGTAAAAAGGCAATTTTAACATCCATGTGAACCATTTCCAAATTAAACTTATTTGCTATTGACAATAAAATTCTAAAAGTTACTAAGTTACCAACAGGTGAGTAAGTATCTGTGTAATTATTACTTTGAAATCCCTTAGCTACTAACCTAGCCTTAAAGTTAAGTTACTCCTTTCCTTGAGTATCCTTCTTTATCCTAAATACCCAACGACTATCAATAACTTTCTCATTTTCAGGCTTCTCCACAACAGTCCATGTTCCATGTTTCTCATGACATTTAAGTTCATTACTAATAGCTTCACCCCATTTCTTACTATTTAACCCTGCCTGAGCTTCAGCTTTAGTTAAAGGAACATCTTCACTAATGAACATCGCTGCATGATAAGTATCATAATCCATGTGGCAATTTGGTGCCTTTCTTTCTCTTAAAGGTCTCGAACCAGCAGGTAAGGTTACACTTTCTTTAATACTTTCGCTTTCTTGTACACATGGTTCTACATTTTCAGTGATTTCATCTACACTTGCATTACTTTCTATACATGGTTCTATATTCTCAGTGCTTTCTTCTATACATACACTTTCTTCTTCGCTTTCACTTACATTCATTTTCCTAGACATATCATTTACACATTCTTTCTCACTAGGAACGCTCTCATCAAACACTACATTCTTAGCTCTAAATTCTTTTTTATTTTCTTCATCCCAGAGTATGTACCCATTATTACAGTATCCTATCATTCTATATTTCTTTGATTTTTCCTCAAACTTTCCCTGCCTTAATTCTTTAGGAATTAACATATATGCATTACAACCAAATACTTTAATTTTATTGTAATTTTGTACCTGACTGTACCATAATTCTGCAGGTATCTTACCATCTACCGTAGGCAATCTATTAAGTAAATATGTTGCTGATTGTACAGCATAACCCCACATATTTTTATTCATGTTATATTCTTTTAAGATACACCTAGTTTTCTCTACTAACGTTCTATTGAGACGTTCAGCTTTACCATTCTGTTCGGGAGTGTACCGTATTGTAAATTCTATATGGATACCTTTTTCAATACAAAAGGATTGAAATGTTCTATTTTTATACTCTGTACCATTATCACACCTAATACGAGATATTTTTCTATTAAATTTGGCTTCCACTAAACTACAATACTCTTTAAAACGTTGCAATACTTCTGTTTTACTTTTTAACAAATAGACAACTGTGAAGTGTGTGTAATCATACAAAAAGGTTAAAATATATTTTTCATCGTTACAACTTACAGGTGTTATGTATCCGCACAAGTCTGTATGAATAAGTTGTAAAGGAGATGATGTTCTACTTACATAGTTTTTGAATGGTAGTTTACACTGTTTGCCCATTATACACACTTCGCACAATATTTCAGTACAATTCTTAATATCATTACATTTTATTAATCCTTTTTTAGATAATTCTGACAATTTATTTTCTGATGGATGACCAAGTCTCCTATGCCAAAGCAAATTATTCTCAGTAGTACTATAAGCAGATGCAGCAAATGACATATTATCAGAAAAGGTTAAACACACTTTATACAAATTATTTTCTGTAAAACCTTGGATAACTACATTTTTATTCTGTATTATTTGAACTTTATTATTTTGAAATTTAACACATAACCCAGCTAATTCACATTTTCTAACTGACAATAAATTACATTCCAATTCTTTTACAAATAGGACATTTTTAAGACAAGACTGTTTAGTTTTAATATTTCCAATTTTTGTTGCTAATAGGGTTACATTTTGTTTTGCAACTTTAATTTGTATAGGATTCTTTAAAACAATGTATTCACTATAATATTTATCGTTACATATTAAGTGGTCGGTCGCACCAGAGTCAATAATGAAAAACAGTTTATTATTTTTAAATAAGTTACCTGATTTTCCTGATGCCAAAAAGGAAACTTGATTACTTACAGTTTGTTCTCCATAATGAGCTTGTTTATTAGTATTAAATTTTCTGAACCGACATTCATTTTTCTTATGACCTATCTTCCCGCAGTTATTACATTTAAATTTGAATTTTTCTTGATTCTGGTCTTTATATGTACTATTTTCCTTTCTGTAGTAATTGTCCTTATTGTATTTCCTTTCTTTTTTGTTATAAAATGCTGCAGTTGGTGTATTATCTGTATCCAAGTTAGATTTCTTTGTTTCTTCATCAAGTAATCTATTCTTCACAAATCCCAACGTAAGGTTACTTGTTAAAGTTTCTATTGCAGTAATGACGTTATTGTAACCTTCTGGCATTGACATTAGTAACAAGCAGATTAATTCTGTTTCATCGGGCTTTGCCCCGGCTGATTTTAAATCTCTAACCAGACTGTCAAATAAAACAAAGTGCACTTCTAGTTTTTCTTGTTCTTTGTACTTCAAAGATAGTAGCTTCTTACGTAACAATAGTTGTGATGCTACGCCTTGCCTTTTGTAGTTTTTTACTAACTTGATGTACATTTCATGTGCAGTTTTACAGTCCTTTATAAGTTCAAGATGGCTGTCCGCCACACTTTGAACAATAATTAAAATGGCTTTTTTTTCCTTCTTTTCATCTTTTTCTGCATGTTCCCCACTTATATGAGATTCTAGGCCTTGATCGGCCAACGCCGTCTTCAATCGGAATTCCCAATGGGTAAAATTCTTGCCCGCAAATTGTGGCACGCCGTACTTATTTGATAAATCTTCTTTTTCCTTTGTCGCCGCCATATTTTTACCTTAATGACGCGACTTTAAAATTTCTGTTTTCTAACAAGTTCTTTTGGCGCAAAAACGGCCTGGGCACATAACCTCTTGTTTGGTATGGCGGCCACTTTGCTTCTACTTAAAATAATAATGCAGAGATTTCACACTACTAACCATTTATTTCTTTATAATAATTACATTTGCACACGACATTTTTGTAGCACGGAAGTAAGGAGAGCGGAAGACATTTTTTTTTTTTTTAATACAGTGCACAGTTGCCATACTTAACAATAAGTAATAACTTAAACCATCCTGAATACATCTCAAAACCATCCTGATCACGGGGAATATCTGTAGTTTTCTCTAATGGTTCTAGAGATACAAAGTTGTGTCACTTGTACCATCAATGGTACTAGTCAATGGTACTACTGATCCGGATGGCTTTTTTGACGTTGTTGCAGCAAATGAGCGAAATATCGAACTTCGACTGAATTGTCATCAATAATGGAGCATTTGCCTATAATGTATTATCTGATTTCCGTACCTCCCGCTCCCCTGGCCTCCGCAGCCTTGATAGACCTCTTGCATACGAAATAGACCTCTAGGGATGTAAACCACTTTGATAAATCTATGATCTATGCTACTCTGACGTATAGAAAGGGTGTGTCAAGATAAGAGAGGTTGATTCTTACTAAAAGGGATTGACTTTTACTAAGCCAAAAACTTTTAATAATAATAAATAAATAAATATTTCTATACAATACACAGCGCCATCTAGTCCCAAATTAAGCGCAATGCTTGTGTTATGGGTTCTAGACAACTGATAAATATACTTAAACACATTTTTTTTTGTAAATACATACTTACAATACATAGTATTACTGTACTGGGTAATACCTCCCGTATATATAATATACCAGAACAGACATTTTCATGTACACAAATGTATGTCTTGTGCGGGAATCGAACCCGCGACCTCGGAGTCAAAGTGGCCATTCCTAACCATTCGACCACCGAGCTCGTCAAAATAAAGTATTTATGTCAGATATCTACTTTGGCTTGTTGATTCTGAGTGCTATGTCGTATCAATAAATAAGTTCACGGGACAGAAAAATTGATCTAGCCCAGTCAAAGTTAGTTCAGGGAAAATACATTTTCTCTTCTTCTAAAAACTCCGAGTATTAGTACTAGCTAGCAGTTTTTTTTTTTTTACATGAAAGGGGGACAAACGAGCATGTTGGTCACCTGATGGAAAGCAATCACCACCGCTCATGGAGATCAGAAACACCAAGGCGCCGTTTCCTGCCCACACTCCTTTCTTTATTTCTTTTTGGTGTCCTCATTCACACACAGGAACACAACAACCCAAGGGAATTGCTATTTGGCTTGCGGTATTCTGTGGTGGAGGTACTTCCTCAGTCGGGCAGCTTAAAAATACGCTGTGCTATACCTCTCTTTTCGCCAGAGCCTCGTTTGTCAGTCAGCAGAGTGCAGCTCGTGTAGGTGGGATTGGCTTTGGTTCAAAGATGTTGATGAACCACCTACACCCCTAGCTTGGTACTCATAACATAAGGTTATTAAATGAAACCATCCATTTGGAATTATTAACTATAACGAATTTAACCACTGGACCGTATAATCTTCTTAATTAGCATTGAGTTGTAATAATTAGAATTGACGTTAACTGAATTGTTTATTGTAATATCGACAGTCGAAATTGGGAACAATTTCATAGTAGTTAATATAAAAACAGTATCTCAATTCTGGCATGATCGTCGTCTCAAATATTTTTTTGTTATTTTTAGCCAAAAATGTTTTTAAGTATTAGAAAAGTAATGTTTGTGTGCTTTAACTTAGAAGTAGTAAGTTTGGTTAATTTTTTTTTCAGGGACTCATTCATAAGGCTAAATTATTAAAAATAAATCTATTTCTGTACTATATATATATTTTGTTTTACTTATAAAGAACTATTATTTAATAAAATTAATTAATAACTTATCAAACCTAAATAAATAATAGTATATAAATTTTATGTGAAAGTTATCGGTGTCACGGACTGACGCGAGTTTATGAGTCCTAGAGAATAACGCCAGTTCAGAAAGGTTAATTGTATTTACATATATATTATAATACATATTTATTTATTTATTTATTTCATACAATTATTAGCATTACAGTTTCCCAATTCGCATAATAATGTCACAAATCTTAATAAAAATAATCAAATCAACATAACAAATAAAATCATTGGATACGAAATAATAATAATAATATGAGACCAGATGGAGCGATCAGAATTTAACCAGCTGCTGATATTAAATTTCTATAGCATCGCTAAACTTGAGTCTACATGAAAATTGCAGTTCAGAATCAATTAGATGACTGTCCATCGCCAACTATTTACAAAATGTCGCTGTGGAGTGCTTATTGCGAGTTTGTTAGTCACAATAAGTCACATTCGAACGTGTTAACGTTGACTAGCCTACCAAATTGAGAAAAAGTTTCATATTATAAATTTTGCTGGCGCGTGTTACATATTAAAATTAGAATTAAAATTAGCAAGTCCTACATAATTTTGGTATGTAACACGCGTCTTATAAATTCGCAAATTAACATGAGTGTTCTTCTCTATTTGGTCGGTTTGTTTACGTTGCCAAGACCCAACACAAAAAGCTCCCACTAAGCACTCAGAGATCAGCTCGGTATACGATCATAATCGCTAAAGTGTATGCAGCACAAAAGAAAGCTAGCTTAGGATCCCGTGACAGAGTCAGTCTAACATTTCTATGGTATTGTTTTACTGCTGTATGTATTTAGTGTGGTTGTAAACTCGAACTATTCCATGATGGTACTTCAATTGGTATATTTGTTCAAATATTTGCGTTATATAACCACAGTAAATTAAACTTTATTCACGTAACATAGAACTGATTTTAGTTGGGTCTGTTGATGTAAATCATTACAATGTGTTTGTTCATTCAATACGGGTACAAAGGCTACCGCGCACTATGCGACCGCGACCGCAACTATTGGTCGCAACTACTTACAATTTGTATGACTGGTCGCGCGTATAGCTGGACGCGTACTGCGCGGTGTTGCATAGTATAAAATATAGACTAAATAAAATGAAAAAAAAAATATATTAAAAAAAGAAGTAAAAAAAAGTAATAAACTGTAACCAATGGTCGCGGTCGCGGTCACCTACAAAGTGAGATAAATGTTATAGAGCCAAAACTAAGTAATTAGTTTTTTAACGAGACGGGAGCCCACCACACATTCCCACCACTGAGTCTCCTGTGTAGCCAGGATTAACAGCGGCGACTGCCGAAAAAGGCAATGAACAGTGAAGTCCATTGCAGTCCCGGGGGTAAAACTACGGCTGCCTTGGAACTCACAACTAATTTAATCAGAAGAAATTAGTACGAATAACGAAAATTTTAGAATTTAACTTCCGCTGTTGGCAATATGTGAGACAGCAATATAGTAAATAAGGCTTTAAAGCCTAAAGAGATGGCTAGTCAAGTGAAGCTCAACTGCCGTGCCGGATTTTAAGTTTCTAACACTATTGGGCACCTAAAACATTGAGTTGTTACCTAACACATCGATTCTAATATTCGCAACAGTGAAACTATATCGGGTGACGACATAAGCGATATATCAATCAGAAACATGAAATGACACAGCACTACTCCAAGAAAATAGTTTACCAAGATGGCGTATGCCTTTATTACTTAACTTGGAGCCGGAAAGTCGAGACAGCTTTATAGATGGCTGAGATCAATAAAAAAATGCCTTAATCTTACCAGGGAAGGCCATAAATTATAACTTATTACATTATTTTATGACAAAAAAATGTTTTTGGAAGGTCGACAATGTGTAATGGTTTTCTTTTTTCAACGAGGTATATAATACCTCGTCCTTCGAAACTCCGAGATTTTTTTTAAACAAGTCTAAACATTTCAGAACGTAGTAAATAGATTTGGAGTGTAAGTGGTTCATTAACATCTTTGGTCCAAAGCCAATCTCACCTACACGTGGTGCACCCTGCTGACTGACAAACGAGGGTATGGCGAAAAGAGAGGTAAGGCATAGCGTATTTTTTAAGTTGCCTAAATTGGGAAGTACCTCCACATAACATAAACCGCAGCCAAAAAAACCGCGGACGAGCTCGGTGGCGTAGCGGTCAATGACGCGGCTTCGACACCAACGCTCGTGGGTTCGATTCCCACATAGGACAAACATTTGCGTGCATGAACATGTCTGTTTGTCTTGGTCTGGGTGTTTTTTATGTATCATAAGTATGTATTTACAAAAAAAAATGTATTTACGTATGTTTATCAGTTCTCTAGTACCCATAACACAAGCTTCGCTTACTTTGGGGCTAGATGGCGCTGTGTAATTTGTCTGACAATATTTATATTCTATTTATTTAAATATCAATTTCCTTGGTAGTTGTGTTCCTGCGAGTGAGTGAGTTCACCAGAAAGAAAGGAAGGAGTATGGGCTGGCAAAGGATCTGTGAGGCCTTGGTGTTGCTGATCTCCATGGGCGGCGCTAATTGCTTTCCATTCGTATACCCACATGCTCGTTTATCCCTTCTCAAAAAAAAAAGATAATCCGTATTTCATCATCATCATGATCAGGTCATTTTAGTCTCCACTACAGGAGCACGACCCTCTCTCGTCCGTCCCAGACAGAAGGAGGATTTGGCCTACTCTCCCCACGCTGACCAGACGGGTTGGGGAGGCCTGATCGATGTTTTATAATGTATTTCCCTTAGTCGCCTTGTACGACATCCTATTTTTTTTTTTTTTTTTTTTATACCACTAGAGTGGCAAACAAGCTTACGGCCCGCCTGATGGAAAGCAGCTACCACAGCCTATGAACGCCTGTAACACCAGGGGCATCACACGCGCGTTGCCGACCCTGTAAAAACCTGTTCACGCCCTTTTTGAAGAACCCCCTATTTACATTTTATAAATCCGTATTTACTTTTTATAAAATGAAATATTAAAATCCCATATCTAAGAATCGTGATTCCCCTCCATTATTTCTCCCCACAAGGCAAGGAGGTCGGTCAGCCGATAGATGGGACCTCATCAATAAACCAAAACTATCGCTTCTTAAGAAGATTGGCCCCATAACTCGCCTTATCAAAAACGTTCCTCTCTTCAGCTCGACGTTTGAAGTATTACTGTCTTTGATTTGAAATACTGGTCGATTTATAGGCTTGGACTTGAATTGAGGCCATTTTGTTTCCTTTCAAGAAAAGTCAACGAATTTTGGGTAAAAATCTGTATCTGTAGATAGCAACCGTTACTGAATGTTCTATGAACAAATACTTTAAACCATGAGGCGGATCGGGTGCCCTACTGCCGAAGCTGAAGCCGATTTCCATCTGAATTTTTGTCGTGATAACATGTTATAAGTCGATAATCGTCGGCTGCATTACTCATTGTCACGTTCCGCCTGATCCGAACGTGCAAGCGAGAGCGTGGAACTAAGCGTGGCGTTAGCGTTCGGCTAGTGACCCCTTGGTGTTGCTGATCTCCAAGGGCGATAGTGATTGTTTTCCATCGTGACCCACATGCTCGTTTGCCCCTCTCTCAAATAAAAAAAAAACTTTAAGTAATCTAAAAGTTAAGGTCTGGGTTCCTGGACATACAGGTGTTGGGGGCAATGAGAAGGCTGATGAACTGGCAAGGGAGGGATCAAGCAGAGATTTTATTGGACCTGAACCCTTCGTAGGTCTCTCGTATGGGACAGTCATTACGGCCATAAATAATATGGCGAAGTCTAGGCATCTGGCTGAATGGAAGAAGATGAGTGGAATACTTCATTCCAAGGAAACCATCGGCGAAGGCACGATAAATTGGTACAAATATGTACAGAAATATGACAGAAAACGAATACGTCTCATCCTTGGAGCACTGACTGGACATTATGCCTGCCATGGGGACCTATACAAGATGAGACTTGTCAATAGCCCATAATGCAGAACATGCAAGGAATCTTATGAGACCATGAAGCACTTGATGTGTCAATGTGATGCCCTAGCTGGCAAACGAATGGCAATCCTAGGAAAGGCATACCCAGACCTGGAGGACTACAGGCTCTTCTCAATTAAAGATGTACTAAAGTACATGGAATATGTCTCTAGACACTCAGGGGAGAGTTACTAAAGGATAGGGAGTGCACAAAAGATCCGACAGGGTCGACGTGCCACCGGTGCTACAGCACTGGACCCATTTCAAGATAAGAATCTAAAAGTTAGAAGCATTTACCAAGCGTCAGCTTAGTGTATTCTTTATTCCATAAGACATAATAAACGAAATGAATCTGACATTTAAATTATCATCCCTCCATTTCTCGCTAAAATATGCAACACCCTTAATAACTTGTGCCACAATTGCGGATTTAAAATTTCAAATGAGACGAATGAAATAAAATGTTAGCTAGGTATTCAAATTTTATTTCGTATTTTGTTTGCAATTTGAATAATTAAATTTACCGTTACTAACGGCCATTCACGACTTTGTCTGCGTGGACTTCAGAAATTAAACAACTTATTGTTTATTGATAGATAAATACGTTTATTATAAACTAATTAAGTAAAAGTGTAAGTGGAAAAAGTGTGAGTGAGTGATTTTCGATTACATCAATAGTCACCGTGAACATGAACTCGTTAGTAACGCAAACCTTAGTACTAATAAATTTATGAATATATCTCAATACAAAAAATAATCAATAGAATACCTACAGCATGAGGTTCTTCAAGAAAGGCGTGAACATAATACCTCTGGTGTAGCGAGCGTCCATAGGCTGCGATGACTGCTTACCATCAAGCGGGTCGTATGCCTGTTTCCCATCTTAGTTGTATTAAAAAACCCAGCGCATAAAAAATAAATAGAACATCAGTCAAAACAACATGTCAGTAATCCGATCTCAGTGGAACAAAATTAATCAGTAGATTTTAAATCCGAATATCAGATATCGTTAAGGCGTAGACAGCAGCTAATGACCTGTTCTATACGAGAAATCGGGACAGATATAAATAAATAAATAAATAAATATTGTCAGACAAATTACACAGCGCCATTTAGCCCCAAAGTAAGCAAAGCTTATGGTATGGGTACTAGACAACTGATAAACATATTAGATAATTTTTTTTTGTAAATACATACTTATGATACATAGAAAACACCCAGACCAAGACAAACAGACATGTTCATGCACACAAATGTTTGTCCTATGTGGGAATCGAACCCACGAGCGTTGGTGTCGAAGCCGCATCATTGACCGCTACGCCGCCGCATATGTCACATATTCTCACCACTGTTGTTGTGTTGTATGTTTGGGGTGTAAGTGGTTCATAAACATCTTTATACCAAAGCCAACTTCACCTGCACGTGGTGCACCCTGCTGACTGACAAACGAAGCTCTGGCGAAAAGAGAGGTAGGGAGCGTAATTGTAAGCTACCCGACTGGGGAATGTACCTCACGTCAAAGTGGACATTGCTACCCATTCGATCGCCGGGTTTGTTAACCCACTTAACGCTATCGTTTGTTTAAACGATCATGACAAGAAAAAAATATTACGGCGACCCGGGGGTACTTGAGATTTTGTTTATAAGTTATAAGCACATGTCACACGTCTATGCATTCATTCCAGGAAGTTGACCCAGTTAGAAGTGCAGTGTCTTGATTTTATACGCGTTATTGTTTTTGGATTTTAGTCATGAATATTTCAAGGTATGTAAAATGTTTCATTATTAATTTTTTTTTATTTAGTTGCTCCTAAAACATAAAGAATGTACCCTTAGTGACGTAAAATAAACATTTACAGAATGTTATAGTCATCAAAAGATATGTTTATTTCAAAATCTTTAGATGAATCGTTATAACGAACAATAGGGACATGAGGTACTATAAGAACATTTTTGTATGTTTCAGGTCGAAGTATCGAAATCTCACATTGAATGAGATTATTGAAGAATTGGATCATATTGACGAAGCAGATCCGATTCCCGATGGTATAACAATTTTTCCTCCGGAGAGTTGTAATGCAGACTTGACAGATGAAGATTCGGGAGATAAAAATTTTGTCTTTGCAAAATTTACCTGGGCGGCAGCTTAGAGCTACAGCTGAACTATATTTCAACAACAGTGTATCCGACGAAAGTGAAGATGACGAAACGCCACTAGCTCTTCTTTCAAAACGAATATGCCTGGAAACAACAGAAACTGGTCCAAAAAGTTCATCACCCGAGCCAAGTACCTCTTCAACAATGCCTGTGTTACCAGCGTCTTCAGGGACTCCGCTTCATGTGTCCAAGGATAAAAAATATAATTGGAATAAACGAGATATTCGTCCTATACATGCGGAATGGCAGAACAAGGGCCCACTTTGTTCTGCCACTAAAGGAAAAACCTATCTATTTCTTCAATTTATTTTTCAATGATAATTTGATACATCTTCTAGTTGAATATACAAACTTGTACGCTTCACAGAAGAACAAAATTGGGAACGTAACAATTGCCGAAATGAAGTGTTTCCTAGGAATATTATTATTGAGTGGCTATATTGTGGTACCCAGGAGATCTATGTACTGGGAAAATGCTACAGATTGTGGACTTTCGCTTTTGTATAACGCCATGAGCAGGGACAGATTAGCGTTTATGATGTCTAAAAAAAAAAAAAAAGACATCACAAGGTCTTCATGAAAATTCAAGATATGATAATATTGGCACATCGTTATGTATAGACCAAATCAACTGCGATGCGCGATTTGTCACAAAAATGCAAGTTTTTACTGCAAAAAATGTAATATTTCGCTGCATCCAAAACATTGTTTCAATGCATACCACACACCACAATAAAATTATATTATTAAAGAAGTTATAATCTAAGTAATTAAATATTTTTCTTTTATTTTATTCTTTTATTCAGCAATTTTAGCCTTACATTTGCAGAATATCTATCACACTCCATAGTAGCGCATTTTACTAGCGTTTGTTATAACGATCATCATTTTCCGGCATTTCCACCTGTCAAAGATTTTTTTTCGTATTTTTTTCAGACTTTCTGAGACATACTTAGCATAATATGTGAATTTGGTTGACATCGAAGAAAAAAAACATTTTAGGGTTATCTGGGTTAAATTACCTTGTAAATTATACTCGGGTCTTACCATTACGCTCCCACATCCCACATAGGCAACCGCTGCATGCTAAAATGTGCCTCAATGCTCAAGCGTATAGTTGTGATTGCTTCGCACCGCGCGATCCCACAGCAATCGCAGGGCCTGAATTTGGTCCGCAAACGGCCCGAGACCGCTCGGCCGGGCGGTAGGTAACTATAGCGCGCAAGTACATGGAGTGACGGAGGCCTGACCGCGTGCACCCCAATATACTACCCAATACCATTTGTACTCTCCTTACTGATACTACACACTTATTTTAAGAGAGGTAGGGAGCGTAATTGTAAGCTACCCGACTGGGGCATGTACTCCACCTCACAGAATACCGCAGCCAAATAACAATTCCCTTGAGGGTTGTTGTGTTCCTACGAATAAGTGAGGTCAGAAAGGAAGGAGATGCTGCGTTGGCAGCGGGGATGGCAGCGCGCGAACGATATTTTATGTTGCGAGCGGTAATATGGCTACGGTAACCGCTTCACATCAGGCGGGCCGTATGCTTGTCTGCCACGCGACGTAATATAAAAAAAAACTGTGTCTCCTGTGTAGCCAGGATTAACAACACAATATTGCTCACAGGCCGCCACCCCCGCTGCCAGCGCAGCAACTCCTTCCTTTCCTTCGGGTTCACTTTTTTTTTATTTTTTTTTATTAGAGGCTTATATCTGTTCCAGATATGCCAGCCCCAATTCTGCTTCACTTACAAGCAGGAACACAATAAACCTCAAACGAATTGATATTTGTCTGCGGTATTTGTGAGGTGGAGGTACTTCCCCAGTCGGGCAGCTTTCAAATACGCTGTACTCTGCCTCTCTTTTCCCAGAGCCTTTTCCGCTAGTTGGAAAAGTGCACCACGTGCGCAGGTGAGGTTGGCTTTGGGTAAACATATACATTATTAATCTATATATATATGACGAGCTCGTTGGCGTAGCGGTCAATGACGCGGCTTCGACACCAACGCTCGTGGGTTCGATTCCCACACAGGACAAACATTTGTGTGCATGAACATGTCAGTTTGTCTTGGTCTGGGTGTTTTCTATGTATTATAAGTATGTATTTACAAAAAAAAAGTATTTAAGTACATTTATCAGTTGTCTAGAACCCATAACACAAGTTTTGCGCTTAATTTGGGACTAGATGGCGCTGTCTAAATGGTCCAGATATATTTATTTATTTATATTCGGTAGGTCGGAAACTCTGCCAACATCTATTTTTCTTACCGCTAAAGGATAAGGGTGACCCATCCCTAAATATCTTGTTTTTATTTTACTGACAATTTTTTTATTTTTATTTTATTATGATTTAGCATTGAAAAATACATACAACTTCAAATTTTATTTTATTTACCCCTAAATTTATATGGTAAAACAACCTTTGTCGGGTCGGCTATTAAATACATAAAATTAATATGTAATGTAAATATATGTTGTCAGCGCCTTAACAGAGGTTTGTTAGTTAGGTTATTCCTGGAACTGATTCGTAGTTGAGTGTCCATTAACGCATTATGCATTGTGGTTTGTGCTCGGATTTGAGTGGTTGCTTTGTTTTAATTTAATATTATAAATTGAATGGCTCACCAACATTTAATTAAATACACGATTATTTTACAGAAAATACAAATAACAACGAGCAAGATACATAATCGTTGTTTTTACAATTATATTTAATAATACATATATTATAATACTCCCAATAGTATTAGATATTTCAAATCCGTGGTGCACTGAAATGAGCTTCACCTAATTTTAAAATAACTTTATTTTCAAAATATTAGATAAATATGGAACAGAATATAACAACTATAAAACTAAAGTACATAACACTAGATATTACTAAAATAAAACTAACCTAAAACTAAAGTAAGTTTGGGGTGTAAGTGGTTCATCAACATCTTTGAACCAAAGCCAACTTCACCTGCACGCGGTGCACCCTGCTGAGTGACAAACGAAGCTCTGGCGAAAAGAGAGATAGGGAGCGTAATTGTAAGCTATCCGACTGGGGAATGTACCAGAACACCGCAGCCAAATAACGATTCCCTTGAGGGTTGTTGTGTTCCTGCGAGTGAGTGAGGTCACCAGAAATGAAGGAGATGCTGCGTTGGCAGCGGGGGTGGCGGCGCGCGAGCGATATTTTATGTTGCGAGCGTTAATATGGCTACGGTAACCGCTTCACATCTGGCGAGCCGTATGCTTGTCTGCCACCCGACGTAGTATAAAAAAAAAAGTATATGTTGCAGCCAATTGGTAGAACCGCCACATTACAAAACGGCTAACTTTAGACAGATTGTATTTAAATTATCTTTTGGTTAGGTTTGTATAGGTTTGTGTTCTGATAAGAACACAAACGAAAAAAAAGAAAAAGTAATTGTAAAAGTTTGGCCCATGTTGCATCGTACCCAAGAGCAGCATTACCTCGCTGGATGGCTAAACTGATCCTTTGGGCGAGGAATGTGCCAGATCTTGGGTCACCGGTTACATCGACCAATCTTTTCCTAATTAGTTTTTATGCTTGGACCCCATGGGCCAAGGGTTTTGACCCCCAGTGGAACAAATGAGTATTCAGGACAGATACGAGTAACGCCATATTTCTATATAGATTCACCTGATTGACACATTCTTTACGTTAATTTAATGCCATAATTGCCATATTGCTGTCTCTTGTATTTCTATTAGGAGAAACATGAAGCGTTTAGACGATTTATCAATTTATATTATTGGAATCAATGTGTTAGGCAACAACTCATTGTTTTAAGTCTCCAATAGTATTAGATATTAAAAGACAAAAGTGCACAGGAGTTGAGCTTCACTTGACTAGCCATCTATTTAGGCTTTTTAATTTCTTATTTGCCATATTGCTGTCTCTCATATTATATAGTTAATTGATTCAGGTGTTATTTTGTGGAAGTCAAATTTACAGGTAATTTGATCTACACTACTTTGCGTGCTTCCGCAACCAATTAGTTCATGCAAACTATTGCCGGCCCGGCCGGCCGGCACCCACCCACTACCGTTAGTAGTTGCATGCGATTGCCGTGGCTGCTTTGGTCGTCTCTGCTCCAGCTGCTGTGGTCATCTCGGCGAATCTCCAACAATTAAAACAGAAGATACATACGACCGCCACTGCCCCGACTGCCGACGACTGCACGAGCTACTCGACTTAAGAGTACGTAAGTAGCCTGCATGCAGGTGAAAGCGGAGTAACACCTGCTACTGCTACGCTTGCATGCTCGGTTGGTTTACTGAGCGCAAAAGCGGTGCAGGTAAAGGTCCTCTCGTCTGATTGATTTACTGGACGAGAGACTCGCATCCCATGATATAACTGGAAGGTTGGCACACGGGGCGCATTAGCCGTTAGGTATAGGGCACGTTGCCCCGACTGCCGTGGTCGTCTCTGCGACATGTGTAGAGGCGTACGACACGACTAGAGACTCGCGTAGAGGCGAAACACGTGTTTATCAAAATTACAAATACCGGGGCGACCACCTTAATAGGAAATGAACATAAAGTACGGCTGCCTTGGAACTCACAACGAATTTAATCAGAAGAAATTAGTAGGAAATTTTTCCATTTGAATTATAAAAAACAGTAACGTAAATCAGTAACGAAAAATATATACAACATAAAACTAGAATGAACTGCGATCTTAAAATTTTAATAACTTATGTCCAAGTGTTTTATTCAAATTCGATCGATCAAAGTTTGGTGGGAAAGTCCATTTTAAAGGTATGAAACTATAAAACATAAATATTACCATTGTAGAAACAATAAAAAATACTATAACTTTTGTTACGGCACTGGCTACATAAACGCAATATTTAACATAGCTGTCGTACAAATTTCTGATTTAATGCATATAAAATAGCAAGGTGTGACATCATAACGTGGTGGCCTTTTGTATGGAGCCTTTTCTTTTTTTTATTTGACTTGCCCTCTTGGCAATGTAAGGAACAGCTATATGGCAAATAAAGCACTGAAAGTTGACTGGAAGAGATCCCCATGTGGGATAAGTCCGCCTTTGTATCCCTTTATTTTACATGTACTCATTCGTTGTAATCTGAACAATAAAGATAATACAAACAAACAAACAAACAAAGCCTAAACAGATGGTTTGCCTAAAGAGATAGTCAAGTGAAGCTCGACTGCCGTTCACCCCGGATTTTAAAAATCTAACGCTATTGCTCCTCTACTAAAGAATACACCAACACATTAAAATCGAGGTTAGAATATACAAGTTACGAAAACAATAAACTATCGTCATAAAAATACCGTTATTTATAATATATTCAAACTAATTTCTTTTTTACAAAGACAAATGGACGTCATCACATCATCTTAAATACATAGTTTTGTTCCTCGAACAATATTCGCATCTGTTTCTAAGTGCTCATTAGTATTTGCGTTATTGAGTCTTGAAATGATGTAGTTGTCAGATACAGAAGCGTATGAAGGACGTATGAAGGAAGGAGATATGTTGGATCTTAATGTCAGTAGCTATCAAGTACAAACTCCTTTTATATATAATCTATGGGGCAAATGATGAATTAGCCACAAGGGAATACATACATAAGCAATTTAGAGTTCCTGTAAATTATTATTTTTATATGAGATTGGGGGGCAACGAGCATGTGTGTCACCTGATGGAAAGCAGCTTAAATATCACGCTATGCTGTACCTCTTTTTTTCGCCAGAGCCTCGTTTGTTAGTCAGTAGAGTGCATCACGTGCAGGTGAGGTTTTCTCTGGTTCAAACATGTTGATGAACCACGTACAGCCCAAATCAGATTTGAATATACATAAGCATTGGCACGGGTATTTTGTTAAAATTTTGTTTAATAATTATAATATATATACATGCTTAGAGTATATCGTGTTATATAACATTATTTATTATTTCAGGCACATAGCTACTTCTAACCGCAACTCAACATACTGTCCCACTGCTGAAGGTTGGCTGGAATAGATCTCTATTAGAGATAAGCTCGCCTTTACATAACACTTACGTAAAATCTTGTAACCTTTTTTTATGTGCTATAAAGAATATATGTATATTTAAATATTCTTGTGCAAATTACACACTGCCATCTAGTCCCAAACTAACCAAAACTTGTAATATGGGTACTAGATAACTGATATCAATACTTAATTACATTTGCAAATATGTAATAAATAATGTGTGTGTGTGTGTGTGTGTGCGCGCTTGTGTACGTGAGTGCGTGCGAGCGTGCGTGCGAGGGTGCGTGGTTGCGTGGGTGCGTGAATGCGTGCGTGCGTAAGTGCGAGGGTGCGTGGGTGCGTGGGTGCCTGAATGCGTGCGTGCGCGTGTGTGTGTGTGTTTGTGTGCATTTCTCTAAGGAACCGAATCTGAAAGAAAGAAGTTCATCGGATAACTAAAGTTGTTGAACCTGAGGGTAATTTGAAGCTTAAGAAATGAAGTAATACTGGTCTGGTCACATCCTACAGAATGACAGATGGGAGGGGGGTGACCATAAATGGTATCTTCATAATGTTAATGATGCTAATGAAATTTTTAAAATCCGAATGCATAACCCTTTTAACGCTTTACCGAGTATGGTTATAATTCTCACGAGAATTAATATTATTTGGGACAGTGAGAACATTACCAATAAACATTGCTTGGCCAACAAATTGTTTAATTAACACAGCAAAATAACGAGCACAAGCAATGAATATCCTTAAGATGATTCCCGCAATAGCGATTCCTTTAATTAGTCATTTATTGACTTCAATAAAAGTTGATTTTTAAAAAAAATTGAAACCGTCTTCAGTTGGCGAGCGCAGCTTATTGGTGGGATACCCCGACAGACGCTGCTGCCCGTCTTCTGGGAGAAAAGTTATCGCGTGACACAAGATTCCTTAGTCGCCTTGTATGGCATCCAGCGCAGAGCAATGGAGTGGCACAATTTTATTCTGCCGGCTACCATAGGGCAAATTTAAGGGTTTCCCTCGATTTTTCTGGGATCCCATCATCAGACCCTGACTTGGTGAATATGGAATAACCTCGCAATTACCCTTTCAAATAAAAAAAATGAATTTGACCATACGTGCTTATAAAATTTAAGGGTTTCCCTTGATTTCCCTGGCATCCCATCATCAGATCATGACTTGGTGAATATGGGACCACCTTGCAATCATACTCTTTCAAATAAAAAAAAGAATTATGAAAATCGGTTCACAATTCGCAAAGATATCGAATAACATACATACAAAAAAATATTCAGTCGAATTGAGAACCTCCTCCTTTTTTGAAGTCGGTTAAAAAATGAGGAGTTTCTCATTCGGTTACATTTTTTATGTATGTTAGTCAATACAAACATAATGTGTACTGCTGTGTAGCATGCGTTGTGTTACACAGTAATACGCTGTGTGTACAATGTGTACATGTATACAATATGACATGTAATTATTTGACATACGTAATATTGTAATGTATGTGTCGCAGCCAATTGGTAGAACCGCCACATTACAAAACGGCTAACTTTAGGTAGATTGTATTTAAATTATCTTTTGATTAGGTTTGTATAGGTTTGTGTTCTGATTAGAAATAGCGAAGCTATTTATTTTATTTTTTATTATTTTATTTAATCACAACATATAACGATACTACATTAGATCTTATAATACAATATGCTAAAAAGCCAGCAGGCTTTATACGCATACCGAGCCGTCACAATATCTCGGTTTTTATTCACCTCTCGTTGCGACAATAGCAATATACTCGTAAGATATTAACAACTATTCAGTTACTTACATCTAAACAAACACTTTATTGAGTACTATGATGTATACCCACTGCCACACATCTGCATACATTATACTTTGAGTCGACTGTATTTGATTTTATTATTATAGTATCCTTGGTGATGATGCACCATCAGGTAACAATTCGGTCGTGTAATCATAATGACAAATAGGCGGTTGAAATAATGGCTCTGTCATTTTTTAAAACAGCTAGAAGTTATGTATTGCGGCGGATTTTACGAATTGGCTGCGACATATACACAAACTAAGTGGTAATTGTTGTACCTATTATTAAAAAAAAAACCGGCCAAATGCGAGTCGGACTCCCGCACCGAGGGTTCCGTACCATTACATATTTATCTATAAAAACGGCAGAAAAATCATGTCTGTTGTATGGGAGGCTCCGTTAAATATATGTTTTATTTTAATTTAAATATTTATTTTTAAACTGAATATGTAACTATATATTCTGTGAATATTTCAAGCGTCTACATGTTGCCGTTATCAATATCGAGCAAAAAATTACGTTTGTTGTATGGCTGTAAGGGGGCTCCCCCTTAAACATTTGTTTTGTTCTGTTTTTTTAGTATTTGTTGTTCTATAACATATGGCAACAGAAATACAACATCTGTGAAAATTTCAACTGTCTAACTATCACGGTCACATGAGAAATTATTTGGGACATTTTTTTGATTTTTTGATTGCGAAAATTTAACTTCATCTTAAATTAGTGGCGATTGTATTTAGCTTAGCTGATAGAAGTCATGACTCTCTACCGATAAAGCTAAAAATATTGGTCAATAACTCAAACCTGTGTTAGGTTTACTTTTGGGGATCAAAATATTCGATTGGAATCGGCTTCAGCTTAGGCGGTAGGGTCCCTGGTGACAGACGGACGGACGGTCGGACGGACAGCGTAGTCTCAGTAATAGGGTCCATTTTACCCTTTGGGTACGGAACCCTAAAAAATACCCATATTGGCAAGTATCTTTCTAGCATTTGAACAAGTCCAACTTCGAAGTTGAAATTGTTTATACATAAGTGACGTAGTAAGTGATTCCAAAACAGTTTAGTATCTTATCTTTTTTAACGTTTTGATAAATAAATCTTGCCGTGTGGTTTCCGGCAGACTAGAATAGAATCACTCCGTCTCTTCCCGTGGATGTCGTACAAGGCGACTAAGGGAAATACACCATAAAACATCGATCAGGCCTCCCCAACCCGTCTGGCCAGCGTGGGGAGTGTAGGCCAAATCCTTCTTCTGTCTGGGACAGACTAGAGAGGGTCGTGCTCCTCTGTAGTGGAGACTAAAATGACTTGATGATGATGAAATAAATCTAATAGTTTGCACTCTGTATTGGTACTTACTTGAAAAATTAACAATCTCCCTTTTTGAAGTCGGTAAAATAAGCATTTTCAACTCTTTGTATAAATATTATACGTAGCTATATATTGTTTTACGTTGTACCCATCGTGTTGATACAGTTGTGTTAAAACAGGTGAGAATCTTACTCTTTGTTATTCAACTTGAAATGAATCGAACGGGGTTTTATTTATAGCGGGAAACGATTTTAAATAATAGAGCGGGCGCTGTATGGAGTTGAGTGTGCAAAATATGAGGACCGCATTCTATAAACAGTTTTGAATTCAGAAAAGCTTGTAGAATATGATTCTGAATGTTGCCAGGAAGTTCCATGGTCCAATTTTTTTTTATACCCCATTCCCTTGGATATCGAGTAAATGGACTGAACAAATGCTTTACAACAATTTTAATAATTGTTTTATTGAAAATTTTCAATTGTTTCTTATGATTAAAGATACTTATAGCTACTAAGTGGAAATAAAAAAACAAAAAAAAAAAAATGTTGAAAAAAAAATATATTACATAAAAGGATATTTTATGTATTTTTTTTTATAAAAAGAAATGATTACATAAAATGATTACATAAAATGATTACAAAAATCTTATCGATCGACCTATACGATCCTCTTTTAAAAAAAAAGAAAAGAATACTGCTCTGCTGTGTTTCTGGACATACAAACAGCCTTTGATAAGGTGTGGCACAAAGGCCTCCTGTGCAAGACAAGGACATCTCTACCCCATAGCTATTATCTACTTGTAGAGTCCTGTCTCGCAAATCGAATATTTCAGGTGAGAGAGGAAGGAGAACTGACTGAACGGACATCCATAATATAATAGTAGGAGTTCCACATGGATCAGTGCCGACTTCCCAGAAACACTGATGTAGAAAATAAATCAAAGATCAAATGTAAATGCCAATCACTTTTATAATAAGTAAAACAAAGGAGTAATTTATAAAATGCACTTGAATGTACAATAACGCATAAGCAAAAGGAAGTTGAGTATGCAAAATGTGAGGACCGGCAATACACTTTCCATTTTTAGGAGAATGTGTATCTACATTTTGCATAATAAGGATTTGCATGTTTTGTTAGTATTATTATTTCTTTTTAATACTTTTTTATTTTTACCCGCGGCGGAACGGAGACGGTACATGCGTTTGGGGTGCTAAGGATGTTTGTGCAAATCAATAATGCCATTTATCTCCAAAACTACGAGTCCGATTTAGATGCGGTTTTCAGTGATGGGTTCGGGTTTGATTGGTGCATGTTCTTAGATAGGTGTTACGGTGACAACTCACCAGGGGGCGCTGCAGTAAGCATTTGTTTGTAAAACCAATGTTGTCATTTCTCTCCAAAACTACAAGTCCGATTTAGATGTGGTTTTCAGTGACGGATTTGGTTTTGATTGGTGCATGTTCTTAGATAGGTATTACAGTCACAACTCACCAGGGGGCGCTGCAGTAAACATTTGTTTGTGAAACCAATGTTGCCAAATGCCAATAAATATCTCCAAAACTACGAGTCCGATTTTGATGCAGTTTTCAGCGATGGGTTCGAGTTTGATTGGTGCATGTTCTTAAATAGGTATTACGGTGACAACTCACCAGAGGGCGTTGAAGTAATCATTTGTTTGTGCAACCAATGTTGCCATTTATCTCCAAAACTACGAGTCCGATTTTGATGCGGTTTTCAGTGATGGGTCCGAGTTTGATTGGTGCATATTCTTAGATAGATGTTACAGTGACAACTCACCAGAGGGCGCTGCAGTAAACATTTGTTTGTGCAAAACCAAAACTACTAGTCTGATTCTGATGCGGTTTTCAATTGTAATACCTACGCTTTCTCTCTAAAAAGGTTGAAATAAAAACAAAATTAAAAATTTTGAAAAAACACACGACGGTTAAAACGTAGTTGAAAAAGGATAAAATAATTTTGAAACCCCCGACTTAAAGAATTTATGCTATGAACTTAATAAAAAATCCAAGAAAATCCGTCGGGGGCTGCCGATATTTTAAATTTCAACATAAATATAAATAAGTATACAAGTTACTATAAAACTGCCAAATAACACAGATACCGTCTCCGTTCCGTCGAGGGTAAAAAAACAAACTGTACAAATATAAATGAAAATTTTTGATTACTTATGTAAAAATTTCCTTTTATGTTTTTTTTTTCAGCAATATTTGTTTAATTTTTTATTTGATTTTTTTTTATTTCCACTTAGTAGCTATAAGTATCTTTAATCATAAGAAACAATTGGATATTTTCAATAAAACAATGATTAAAATTGTTGTAAAGCATTTGTTCAGTCCATTTACTCGATATCCAAGGGAATGGGGTATAAAAAAAAATTGGACCAAGAAACTTCCTGGCAACATTCAGAATCATAATCTACAAGCTTTTCTGAATTCAAAACTGTTTATAGAATGCGGTCCTCATATTTTGCACACTCAACTACCTGTGGCGCCTGCACTATAACGTATATTGATCCGTTTCTTCCCGTGGATATTGGCCGTGTAGTTTCCGGCAAACTATGTAGAATAGAATCACTCCGTTTCTTCCCGTGGATGTCGTACAAGGCGACTAAGGGAAATACATTATCAAATATCGATCAGGCCTCCCCAACCCGTTTGGCCAGCGTGGGGAGTGCAGGCCAAATCCTCCTTCCGTCTAGGACGGACGAGAGAGGGCCGTGCTCCTGTAGTGGAGACTAAAATGGGCCTTACGATGATGATGATGATATTGATCTAACAATATTTGGAAGGAACCCATATTTATCCCAAAGCTAGTCTACGGATCAACTGTCAAAAATTCAGAGTACTAAGTTCATAGTACTGATACGCTGCTAAACTGCTGGTTCACGGAAGACCAAATCCGCATAGTAAGTGAAACTTGACCGGCAATTTGATCTACACTACTTTCAAATAATTTGTAAGTTGTTGTTTTAACCATCAACAGCTACAGATCGCCTGAGGATGCCTCGCGACTACAAAAGCAGTCGGGGCGGCAGCAGTCGCATGTTTCTTCTGTTTCAGATGTTTGAGATCAGATCGCCGAGACGACCACAGCAGCTGGAGCAGAGACGACCAAAGCAGCCGCGGCAGTCGCATGCAACTACTAACTGTAGTGGGTGGGTGCCGGTCAGCAATAGTTTGCATGAACTAATTGGTGGCGGAAGCACGCAAAGTAGTGTAGATCAAATTGCCTGTAAATTTGACTTCCGCAAAATAACACCTAAATCAATTAACTTTGACTGTTCTTATGCAATATGTAAAAAGATTTATAGTCGCATCAGAATTGTTAAGTATGATCTACTATTAGCTGTAATTAAACTATTTTCATATTTGTCTATATACCTATTTCATATTTATCTATTGTAGAGTAGTCATTGGTCCAATGGTAACTTTGTCGCACAAGATATATATTTGTGTGCATGAACATGTCTGTATGTATTAACAAAAAATATATATTTAAGTATTATATCAGTTACCTAATACTCATAGTACAAGCTTTGCTTAGTTTGGGACTCGATGGCCGTGTAATATGTTTAGGAATATTTATTACTTTAAGGGAAGCGTATATTTTAAGCGTTTTGGCATCCGGCATTAAAAAAAGTATACATTCACTCTACAACAATTCCAACGCTATTAGCCGTAAATAAAACCACGTCTCTACCGTACCACAAAGACTTATAGTCTTGCGAAATAGGCCACTGTAAATCGATAAACTCAATAACATCTCGGTAGTGATAAGTTCAGCTGTGGCTGGTATTGCAACTTGACTTCTGTCTTCAAAGTCTTCAAGTATGTCATTATTGCCAATTGTACTTGAGGACAGCTGTGACTGTTCCCGTACCAATATCGTAGTATAGGGGTTTGTAAATGTACGTGCTCTAGAATTACTATCCAACTGACGTATATTGACATCAATAGCAATATTTTTTGCGACGTGATATATTTGCATTTGGTCTCATTATAATTTGCTATTAATTTTGACATGTATTATATTATAGATGCCTAGATTGTTGAAAAAGGCAGAACATAATGGATCTTTTATTCATACCAACACTTCTGTATGTATGTCTATGAATGGTTAATGTAGTAGTTTTAGATAGGGTGATTACTTGAAGTTGATAGTTAGGTAGAGTCTGCACTCAGTTAAAAGGGTTGCAAGTTAAACCCAAATCCAGTTATAGTTTCTGTTTATTGGTATACGTTGATACAAGTTATTATGCGAACTAAACTTATTAGCGAATTGAGTATGGCCGCCAAAAATTGACTATTTAGCAAAAAATAACTGTCCTCTCATTATATTAGCACTGAATTCCATTATGATATTTTACTTAATGATGAGTTGTAAATGAATTCTGATACGGAGTAACATGTTATTATTGATAAAAATAGTTTAAATTCATTTTAGTCGCAATTAATGAGCGCGTTTATTTTTTTTTGTTCCAAAGTTATTTCGTATCCATATAAAAATCGTGTGTCCACTAAGACATCTGATACTTTGAAGTCATATAAAATTCACAACTAATTCGCAAACTGTATTTTTTCTAGCATTTCTGAATAATTGTGCTAAGTTTATATATCGTATATAAATAAATATTATTATTTATTGTAAAAAATAAATACAAAACATATAAAATATTATGTCTTACTTTTTCTTCCCGAATGATACCTCACGTAAGTTACCATAAATAACAACGAAACTTTCTTAATTCCCCGTTAGTAAACACATTTCTTTAGTCATGGCAACACCAGCTCCATGTCAGCCAACCTAAGAAAAGAAAACGCCATTTTGTTTTTTTTTATAGTTTTGTTAGAAAACGCCATTTTTAAATAAATGTATATAAAAATCAATGCCAATTTTCGTTGTAATTTTATAACTCAAGAACGGGCTCACCTATCCAAACCAAACGTTTAGGCTTTGTTCGGACTATTTAGTAGATGGTTTATGTGAAGTTTGCACAAAATCGGTAGAGCGGTTCTTTATTTATCACATTTTTTGTAACAAATGAATTCAATAAATGGCGGATCATTTTGATAATGGGGATTTTGCTGTCAAATTTAAACTTTTTTCAGTGTTGACAGTACAATCATGTTGTTATGTCATTCATGCGGTCATTTCATTTTGGACGTGCTTCGACTTTATGTTGCCTGTTCCAGAGTCGGTACCCCCAGCCGTTTGTTTATTCATGCTCAAAATGGAAAAACAAAAAATATAGTTTTTCCAAATGTTTTGGATTAAATTTTAAAATAGCTAGCAATTAATAAAATATTTTTTTGTTTGAATAGATGAATTTGATGTACCAATAATTTTTTTTTAGTATTTCACTTTATACGTAGCGAAGCACGTACCGGGCCGCTAGTAGTTTATATATGCTGCGAACCGCGTAAGGTGCGGAGTCAGCATTATCAAAATAAACGTACGTGAATTATACAGTCTATAATTAGGTATCTATGTTTTTAGCAAAATAAATCATTTGAATTTGGGCCAATATGCAAAATGACGTATACTTACATGAAATGACCCGTATGCATATTGACACATTAATTGCTTATCTCTTTTTAAAAAACTTGATTAGCCACAGCGTGGTGAAGTGGTCAGCTGTCATTAGCATTGTCAATTAATTTAGTTTGCCTAGTTTAAACTAAATAGGACTTTTAACTTAAAAAAGCGAAAACGGTATTTTATAAAAGCGGGACATAATGAAAAATGTAATCGGTAAAATGTGTAGGTACTTTTCATTTTAATAAAATTACATTACAATTTCAATTTTAATGAAATTAAATTAAAATCGTAATGTAATAATTACATTACAAATTCAATTTTAATGAAATTAAATTAAAATTGTAATGTTAATTAAAATTTTAATTTAATTAGGATGAATGAAATTAAATTAAAATTGTAATGTTATTTAAAATTTTAATTTAATTTAATATTTGTCCTGTGTGTACATAAATAAAAATGAACATCATTTATATTTTTATAAAAAAACATGAAAAATAAAAACGGTTTTTTTCCAACCCTGACTACCGGTAAAACTACTGGACTATTTTTCTTCTAGTTTTACTAATAATTAAATTATGATTAGGTAGCTTAAAGCGATTTTATATTGAATTGTAACATATTTATTGAATAATTCTGACTTAATTACATTATAGTATTTTTTATTTACGTGGTAAACATCCCTATATTACTAATAATTAATGTGTATATATATCAGTAAGAAATAATTAAGAAATTTAAATTAATAATAATGATTTATTTCAGACTTCATATTATATTTCATATTAATACCTATTTAAGGTAATATAGATACAAAATATCTTATAGATTAAGAAATTCCTAATATAACAGATTCAGGGATTATGTTAATATCATAATCCCTTTTCTTATCACAACCCTTTGAGCTGTTATTATGTAAAATACTAACAAACAAAATACAATTTCGCATTTATGATATCGATATAGAAATTCCTATTCGTTATGCCCTCGAATTTCCCCTTACAGAATCGAACGTACTACATTATCGATTCCCGATGTTCTTTTGTGTGTATTGTTGTTTGTACCGTGAGGCTGCGGCTGTGATGAATGGCGAGGCGGGAACAATCGATTTAACACTACAAATGCTGAAGTTTGACAACCTCCGTAAACCGTCGTTCGCATTGGGGTAGATGTGACCCAGTTTAGTTATTGTAAGTGTTAGGGAAATTGACAAATTTCGCCAACAAAATAGTTTTGTAGGATTTTGTCAGGGTTGTACGGAGCCAGCAAGTTATCTGTGGACAGGGTCAGTGAATAACAACTACCAAATAATATGAAAAATGTTCTATTTTTGTCACAATGTAGCTCTGTAGTGTATAGTGCACTATACTATATGGCACTGTACTACTGCTACTAGGTAGATATATAGTTGAATTTAATTTGATTGTTTTTATAGATAAACTTAGTTAGAAAAAAAAAGGTGGACGTATCTGGACATTCGCCCTGATGAAGGTCTCCTTTTGAGATCGAAACTAGTCCGCTTTCCCGACAAAAAGACGTGAGTGACCCGTTTAAAAGTTCTAAGTAAGAAAAGTTCTTCTTTCTTAGGTAGAAACCGTCCACGTATGAGCCTGACTAATGCACCTAGGGTTACATCCCCTAATAATATTTGGGGTGTAAGTGACTCATCAGGATCTTTAGAGCCAAAGTCAACCACACTTGCACGTGGTGCACCACGCCGGATAGCGAAAGCGGCTCTGGCAATTGATAGGTAGGGTACAGCATATTTGTAAGCTGCCCGACGGGGGAAGTACCTCCACCTCACAGAATTATAACAGACAAATAACAATTCCCTTGAGTGTTGTTGTATTCCTGCGACTGAGTGAGGTCACCAGACAGAAATGAGTTGCTACGTAGGCAGCAGTGATGGCGGCAGAGGAGCGATATTTCATTTTGCAAGCGTTTATATGGCTGCGGTAACCACTTCACATCAGGCGGGCTGTATGCTTGTCTGTTACCCGACGTAGTAAAAAAGAAATCAGTGCAGTCTTCTGTGAGGTGGAGGTACTTCTAGCCAGAGCATCTATTATTTATTAGCAAGGCGCATATGCAGGCGAGGTTGGCTTTGCCCTTAAAGATGATGTTATTGATGATAGGCCACTAAATTTAAAAGTATATGGATTTAGTAGTTTTTACAACGCTAATAAAATAGGTATAATTTTATATGGACTAGTTGTCATTAAATGATCATTCTTCATTAAAGTTTGCCTATAAAAATCTCAGTGCATTCAAAAGAACTATGTTTACTAACACTTAACGCTTTTTTCTCGGTTTTACGACCAGAAAACACCCAACAATTACAATTGTACTTTTGTAACTTTGTAACGTCTGCATAGACTAGGAGCTGTAAGTTAGATTTTTTACAAAAAAAAAACATTGTTATGGATTCCTTTCTGAATGAATCGAGATTTAAATTACACGAAATTACACGGCACATAGCTACTTCTAACCGCTACTCAACATACTGTCCCACTGCTGAAGGTTGGCTGGAAGAGTACAGATAACCTCGCCTTTGCATACCACTTACGTAAACTCTTGCAACCAAATTTTTTGTAATGTAATTTTTTTATAACATATATGATTATGAAAAAGTAGGACAAGAAAACGAAAGAAAAACTTTTCTAACTAATCGATTAAACATATTTTAATTAGCAACTAGCTGACCCGGCAAACGGTGATCTGAATATAATTATGTAAATCATCACCTACCGGTTAGAGTAATAATAGACGAAGAAACCGGTATGAGTAATAGTAACATGTGGGTTATTAATTATTTAATTGCTATTTTCCGACAACATTTTTTCTACATAAGAAACAAGTTCATTCATTCGCATATAAGCCAAAAATGATTGTTTAATGAAAGATCCTTCCAAACATGATGTATGAGCAGTTCTTGTAATTATGTTACGTTGTTACGTGCACAGAGTGAAAGAAGAGCGAAAAAATTATAAACTTGATTTTATTAATTAAATCATCAATTATACTGTTGACAAAATAAAATTCTTAGTTTGTTTAATTTTTGGTCATTTTTTTTATTATCGCATTTTAGACTTTCAAATTTCGTGTTGCCATACGAGAATACCAAATTTGTCATTTTTTGTGAGATCGAGACTGATTCGGAACTGAATTTTGAATAAATTCTAATTACGATAATTGCCTCTCAGGATCAATCACCTAAAAGTCCACTAGCTCTTACAGTCGTTTGCAAATCGAATCTACTCAATGGTAGACATAAACCGCAGTTGTCACGAAACAAGCTCGTAATACATACAATGTTATCATTTACAGTCGTTTCTTATACTCATAAGTCATTAATTTTATTTGCTGTATTGTGTGCGAGTCATTTATCTCACATTCTTTGACTATTATAGGGACGCTATTTTCTAAGAAAATATCGATAACCATAGAATTCTTAACATATTTTTTTTATCCGGACGGGGGCCCACCACACTTTTCCACCACTGTGTCTGCTGTTAGCCGGGATTAACAGTGGTGACCACCAACAAAGGGAAATGTACAGTGACGTCTATTGCAGTCCCGGGGATAAGACTACGGCTGCCTCACACAACGAATTTAATAAGTAGGAGTAAGAAGCTTTTGGAATTTCACTTACTGATTACTGATATTAACTTTATATAAATAGAAGGCAAACGAGCCTATGAAAAACAATCACCATCTGACAGGAGACGAGTTCGGTGGCGTAGCGGTCAATGACGCGGCTTCGACACCAACGCAACGTATTTACGTATGTTTGTCAGTTGTCTAGTACCCATAACACAAGCTTCGCTTACTTTGAGGCTAGATGGCGCTGTGTAATTTGTCTGACAATACTTATTTATTATTTATCTCCTATAGAAATCGGCAACACTAACGACCGCTTAGCAGCCAGGACAGATGGCTTAACGTGCCCTCCGAAGCACGGAAGAACTCGAGATAAATGAACCCATCCATGTACAGGCTACAGTCGACATTGCTTAACTTGCGTGTTTGATTAAACTGACACGCGCAACGACTGTTGTGTGTTGTATTTGTGTGAGATGTCAGACTATGGTCAATGTTGCTTGACTCGTGTGATCAATTTCACTGACCCGCGTTCCTTTCAACCACAATCAGGGATGCATATAATTAGGGTATTTTCAAACATAAAAACGTGAAACAAATCAGTCCCTTTATAAATAAAGAATCGAGAGTTCACGAATAAGCTGGGCCAAATTAGGGTGACGCAGAAAGGGTCAAATTAGTAATTTTAAATTGGAAAAAATAAATGTCCAATACTGAGAATAGAAAGGGGCAGATTTGGAAGGTATGGAAATAAAATGCACGTGAAATTTTTATACGGTATTTCTGAGTTTTTTTACCATTTTTTATTGGTATTTTCCTGTCAATTTTTAAACAATAAAAATAAAAATATACACCAAACTGCATCCCCCGATTTTGTTATCATTCGTTTTTTCAATTGCCTCCTTCCACAGCTTGTTAGTACGTGGAAGGAAACTTCTCTGAAACCGCACAGTACGTGACCACTTCGGTTCTAATATGTGAGGATGAATTCTCAGTTGATGGCGAGCGGTGCGACAGTAGAAGGAGGCCTGTATAACATCTTATTATAATTATTTATTGCATATGCATCTTAGTATCTTTTTTACAGTAAAATTCAAATTTAAACTTACCACTCGTCATGAGTAAGGTAGTGCTCCTTTAGATTCTTTTTAAAAGTCTTCTTTTTTATACGACTAGGGTGACAAATAAGCGTAAGACTTGCCTGATGGTAAGCAGTCATCGCAGCATATGGACGCTTGTAGCACCAGAGGCATCACTCACGCGTTGCCGACGCTGTAAGAATTATTTTACGCCTTTCTTATAGAACCCCATACTGTAATCTACTGGGAAAACCTTGGCAGGGAGTTATTTCCACAACCTGAGAGTTCGAAGTAGGAAACTCCTCTGGAACCGTATACGGTTACCGTACAATACCGTACAATTTGTGTGTATGCAGTTAAAATTGTTGTATAGGGCGGCGCCATACAAATTTGATGGAGTTCGGTGTGTATGTTTCAGGCAATGGGTATAATTCAGGCAATGCATGAAATGCCTATTCATTCTATACAATGCCGGACCTATTTAGCCAATGTATAAAATTGCATGTATAAACGTGCATTCATTACACACTATAATTGTATATAATGCCAAAAGTTTAGGCACAGTATAAGATCATTATTTATTTCATAAATTGCCTAGGCATACAATATAATTTCGAACGTTTAGGCAGCAATATATAAGTAGAAAATTTTGGTCGATATTTATTAGTATACTCGTTGCCCGCTCCCGCTTCGCACATGTAAGTGTTATTTTCCTCGCAATTTTTACACCTTTTCTCTCCATAACAACCTTAATTATACGTTAACGAAATTATTAAAACAAAAATTAGCAGAATTGGTCGAGCCGTTCTCGAGTTTTGCGATTAGCAATATTCATTTTTATTTCAAACATATAAATTTAGGGGTTGATGATAGAAGGGTGAAAATTTAGGGTTGTATGTATTTTTCAATGCTAAGTCACAATAAAAAAAAATAAAAAAAATTCGTCAATAAAATAAAATAAAAAATTGGGGTAGATCACCCTTAACATTTAGGTAGATGAAAAATAGATGTTGTCCGATTCGCAGACCTAACCGATATGCACACAAAATTTCACGAAAATCGGTCGAGCCATTTCGGAGGAGTTTAATTACAAAAACCGTGACACGAGAATTTTATATATTAGATGAGTCAAGAATAACAATAAACAATAATAATCCCACAAAGAGAAAATATCCGTAAAAGGAAATCGCATTTCAACAGTTTGCCCAGTACAGACGTGTCAGCAAAATGGGATATAACATCTTAAAGGAAATACGAATTTCATTTCCGAAACTAGATAATCCCGAATAATCCTTGGAACGTGATTGGAATACATGAAAAAAAATAACCCGCCTTCCCATTATATTAAAACGCTTTACCGCGCAAAATATAATGGGCTGATTTGCATTGCACGCCTATTTCGAGTAAAACCTCATTTGGGAGTTATGTATTTACTTTTATTAAATAAAGAAATGCTAAATTACATTTAAAAAAATGGGTATAATTCAAGAAATGCATGAAATACCTATTCATTCTATACAATGCCGGACCTATTTAGCCAATGTATAAAATTGCATGTATAAACGTGCATTCATTACACACTATATTTAAGTATTGTGTATAATACTTTTATGAAATAAAGAAATGCTAATTAATATAAAAATATTTGGGGTGTAAGGGGATTCGTCACTATCCTAGAGCTTCAAATAACCTTCATCTGTACGTGGTGTACCCTGCTGATAGATTAACGAGGCTCTGGCGAAAGAGACGTAGCACCCGGCACTAGCACCACACAAGTAAAAAAAAATAAACCACGAAGGTGGAAAATAAGCATACGGCCCGCCTGATGAAAAGTACCTATAGCATATGGACGCGTGCAATAGTACGAGTAACTATTACTCGTGCATTGCCGACCCTGCAAGAAGTCTTCACATGACATGGAGCTCATTCCACAACTTGATAGTCTACGCGAGAAATCCTCTCTGGAACCGGGCAGTGCCCGACCATTTCGGTTCTATATTAATAGCCAAATACACAACAAATCGAAAACCCATTCACTGCACGATTATTAAGACTACTTATGGGTACGAAGTACTATGGGTACTAGATAACTGATATTATACTTAAATACATTTTTTTTGTAAACACATTATACATATAATACAAAGAAAACACCCAGACCATTACAAATAGACATGTTCATGCACACAAATATTTGTCTTATGCGGGAATCGAACCCGCGACCTAGGAATCAAAGTGGCCATTGCTAACCATTCGATCACCGAGCTCGTCCATTTACATCGTGAATATTTCCATTTAAAAACTCTAACCTAACTAAATTCTAACCCAAACAAGTAAATTATTAATTTTACCACGGGCACAAAGGAATTTATTAATTATATCCAGTCAATGTGATAAATTTAACACTTCAGCGTAACTTTAATAATTAACTGATTTATTATACGGACCGTAACATATAAATTATATTTTAAGGGTCAGTGAATATTATACTAATACTAGCTGACCCGGCAAACGTTGTTTTGCCATATACATTAATCGTTTAGGGGTATAAAAAATAGATGTTGGCCGATTCTCAGACCTACCCGATATGCACACAAAATTTCATCAAAATCGGTCAAGCCGTTTCGGAGGAGTATGGCAACGAAAACTGGGACACGAGAATTTTATATATTAGATACTTTTGGGGTGTAAGAGGTTTATCAACATCTTTGAACCAAAGCCAACTTCACCTGCACGTGGTGCACCCTGCTGACTGACAAACGAAGCTCTGGCGAAAAGAGAGGTAGGGAGCGTAATTGTAAGCTACCCGACTGGGGAATGTACCTCCACCTCACAGAATACCCCGCAGCCAAATAACAATTCCCTTGAGTGTTCCTGCGAGTGAGTGAGGTCACAAGAAAAAAAGGAGATGCTGCGTTGGCAGCGGGGGTGGCGGCGCGCAAGTGATATATGTATTATTTTGCGTGCGTTAATACGGTTACGGTAACCGCTTCACATCAGGCGGGCCGTATGATTGTCTGCCACCAGACGTAGTATATAAAAAAATAAAAAAAAACTTAACTAACATGGTGTCGTCTAATAGATTACGCAAGTTATGCAACGTCGACTGTAGCGTATCCACTGATGGTTTTTTTTTAATACTACGTCGGGTGGCAGACAAGCATACGGCCCGCCTGAAGTGAAACGGTTACCGTAGCCATATTAACGCTCGCAACATAAAATATCGTTCGCGCGCCACCACCAACGCTGCCAATGCAGCATCTCCTTTCTTTCTGGTGACCTCACTCACTCGCAGGAACACAACAACGCTCAAGGGAATTGTTATTTGGCTGCGGTATTCTGTGAGGCGGAGGTACATTCCCCAGTCAGGTAGCACATAATTACGCTCCTTACCTCTCTTTTCGTCAGAGCTTCGTTTGTCAGTCAGCAGGGTGCACCGCGTGCAGATGAAGTTGGCATCGTTAAACCACAGTTCAACGATGTTGATGAACCACTTACATCCCAAAATTCCACATTATCATCATCATCAGGTCCATTTTAGTCTCCACTACAGGAGCACGACCCTCTCTCGTCCGTCCTAGACGGAAGGAGGATTTGGCCTACACTCCCCACGCTGGCCAAACAGGTTGGGGAGGCCTGATCGATATTTGATAATGTTATTATTTCCCTTAGTCGCCTTGTACGACATCCACGGGAAGAAACGCAGTGATTCTATTCTAGTCTACCGGAAACCACACGGCCAACCCCAAAATTATCTCGAGCGAATTATCTCGAGGGTTTATTTCGCTCCTCCGTGATTCGTAGGCACGTTAAGCCGTCGATACCGGCTGTTGTCATTAGATGACAATCGTTAAGCCAAGTTAGTGGTCTTTAGGTGGCTTGAAAACACTGACCACCAATCAACAGTTGAGCAGCATGGTGGAGTACGCTCTAAACCTCTTCGATTGAGGGAAGTCCCGTATCCCAGCAGTGGAACGAATTAGGGTTGACGACAACGATACTTAACTAATGTGGTGATGATAATACCATATGTCAAATAAATAGACCGCCCGCCTGATTCATAACAGTTTCTAGTAGGTTGTTACGAGACCAAGTAGGACACGTAGGTCCCTTATTTTCATGTACGAGAACCTTTATTATAATAATAATGTAGTAAGTATGATTTGCAGTATCTGGTTTCCTACCTTTGGGGTGTATGTGGTTCATCAATGTCTTTGAACCAAAGCCAACCTCACCTGCATGTAGTGCACACTGCTGACTGACTAACGAGGCTCTAACGAAAAAACAGGTAGGGCATAGCGTATTTTTTAAGCTGCCCGACTTAGGAAGTACCTCCACCTCACAGAATACCGCGGCCAAATAACAATTCCCATGGGGGTTGTTGTGTTCCTGCGAGTGAGTGAGATCACCAGAAATAATAATAATAATAAATATTCCTGGACAATTTACACAGCGCCATCTAGCCCCAAACTAAGCGAAAAGCTTGTACTATGGGTATTAGATATTAGATAACAGGTATAGTACTTAAATACACTTTTTTTTGTAAATATAAAAATATAATACATGGAAAAGGCCCAGACCAAGACAAATAGACATGTTCATGCACACAAACGTTTGTCTTGGGGATCGAACCCGCGACCTCGGAGTCAAAGTGGCCATTGCTAACCATTCGACCATCGAGGTCACAAGATAGGAAGTAGGTTAGTAAAGGATCGGCGTCCCCACGATGTTGCTGATCTTCATGGCATTCAGTGGTGATTGCTTTCCATCTGGTGTCCCACATATCAGGACAGTATCCTCTCACATTAAAAAAAAAATGTTGTCTAAAAAGTCGGTTTACGGACGATAATTTTACGCGATAACGTGATAATAATACATTAGCCGATGGAGTGAAAGAGGACTCACAAGCATCACAAGCCGAACGCTTAGACCGATCGTGCCTCTCTATCGCTTGTTCCGCGCTCTAGCTTGCACGCTCGGCTCAGGCGGAAAGTGACAATGAGACATGCTTTTTCGTGCGTGCAGCCAGCATTCATTGATTTGTAAGACGTTATCCCGTAAAAAAAACCTTATTTAGGGAAAGAAAAGCATCAGTCAATATCATTTCACCCAATGGACTTTCACTATAGATCTCCCCCAGACATTTCCACAATGATCGCTTTGTCCCGTTTGCATTCATCGACTCCCCGCGAACTTTATCAGATCATCGATCCTTATAGTGGGCGATCGTGTGAACTAAATCTAAACATATAGTTCATACGATGGTGTGATATCTAAATATATAAGTACGAGTATAATAAAAATCTAACCAGTCGGTTAGAATTTGTTGATGTCTGTAGATCCATACTTGTCATAATATTCATCATCATCATCATCATCAGGTCATTTTAATCTCCACTACAGGAGCACGACCCTCTCTCGTCCGTCACAGACAGAAGGAGGATTTGGCCTACACTCCCCACGCTGGCCAGACGGGTTGGGGAGGCCTGGTCGATGTTTTATAATGTATTTCCCTTAGTCGCCTTGTACGACATCCACGGGGAGAGACGGAGTGCTTCTATTCTAGTCTGCCGGAAACCACACGGCGCATATTATTATAAATGTGAATGTCATTTTCTTTGCTGTCTATTGTTGATCGAAGATTTGTTTGTTACGCTTTCACGCGAAAACTACTCAATCGATCATCATGAAACTTTGTACACATATTCTTGGAGGTATCAGAAGTAACATAGGATACTTTTATTTTTATTAAAAATAAATATTTTTTACGAAAAAGAATTTGACGTTCGAAAGCTAGTAGGATATATTTAGGCACTTTCGTCGGCGAGAAAACGACCGACTATCGACTGTTTTCTCGCTCAAGAAACGTAATCTGTACTTTGACATGATCAAACTTGTTTACGTTGAAATGATCGAACGCGAACAGAAAGTTCACACTAAGCATTCGGAACTACACACTACTCGCTTCTCTCTAACTCGTGTCTAGTTGCTAACACTTCTATTCAGCAAACGCCACCCCGGTGAAACGAGAGACTAAGAAAAAAATATGTGAGTGGTCTTTATTAAATAAATAAATATTGTCAGACAAATTACACAGCGCCATCTAGCCCCAAAGTAAGCGAAGCTTGTGTTATGGGTACTAGACAACTGATAAACATACGTAAATACATTTTTTTTTTGTAAATACATACTTATGATACATAGAAAACACCCAGACTAAGACAAACAGACATGTTCATGCATACAAATGTTTGTCCTATGTGGGAATCGAACCCACGAGCGTTGGTGTCGAAGCCGCGTCATTGACCGCTACGCCACCGAGCTCGTCAATAGAAGTATTATTGGACCAATAGAAGCTAAAACAATTATTTTTATTAGCTTTCTCTCCGAGTCTGTATGTTTGCACGCGTATCACGCAAAAGGGATTTAGAAAAACATTATTGCAAGAAATTGTATGCAGTTATTACAGTTTCAAATGTTCCCAGTGGTCGGATAGATAGGAATGGTTATTTTGACTCTGATGTCGCGAGTTCGATCACCCCCACAACACTAGATGAACATTTGTGAAAATTATAATTTAATAATTAAATGCACATATATATGACTATTATAATTGTATCTAGGTCGGTGAACGCGCGCGACCTTTTATGCAATAATTATTCATAATTTTATAATATCAGCAATACATACAATCCAATATTCTTTAAAATGCCTAGGAATTCTATACAATGTCTATTAGAGACATAGTATAGCATAGTTAATTGATTCAGGTGTTGTTTTGCGGAAGTCAAATTTACAGGCAATTTGATCTACACTACTTTGCGTGCTTCCGCCACCAATTAGTTCATGCAAACTACTGCCGGCCGGCACCCACCCACTACATTTAATAGTTGCATGCGACTGCCGTGGCTGCTTTGGTCGTCTCTGCTCCAGCTGCTGTGGTCGTCTCGGCGACACTCTAACATCTGAAACAGAAGATACATGCGACCGCCGCTGCCCCGACTGCCGTGGTCGTCTCTGCGACACGTGTTTCGCCTCTACGCGAGGCATCCTCAGGCGATCTGTAGATGTTGATTGTTAGAACAACCATCAACATAGTACAGCATTCGTTTTTGTTCCCGGGACACTACGGGAATCTAACGTAATTTCGGTTACATTAGATTCCCGTAAACAATAGGCTTCGCAGAATACCACGACACTTGTATCATTTCATGAATTATTTAGACAGACCCGAGGCTCTACCGCTGATGCTGAAGCCGATTACCATAGATTTTTTCATTGAAAAAATAAACCTTTGGGGTGTCAGTGTTTCATCAACATCTTTGAACCAAAGCCAACTTTACCTGCTCGCGGTGCAACCCTGCTGACTGACAAACGAAGCTCTGGCGAAAAGAGAGGTAGGGAGCGTAATTGTAAGCTACCCGGCTGGGGAATGTACCTCCACCTCACAGAATACCGCAGCCAAATTCAGTTCCCTTGAGGAACAAAAACAGTTCCCTTGAGGATTGTTGTGCGTGCTTGAGGTCACCAGAAAGGAAGGAGATGCTGTGTTGGCAGATATTTTATGTTTAATATGGCTACAGTAACCGCTTCACATCAGGCGGACAGTATGCTTGTCTGCCACCCGATGTAGTGTAAAAAAAATACCTTCAGCCTAGATTGGTGGTAATCGTGTTAAGGCTAGCTGGTAGAGACACTAGAGCTCTACTAACTAAGCTGAAGATGTTTGTCAATAACTTTAAGCTAAGACTAATTTTTGGAATCAAAATATTCGATGGTAATCGGCTTCAGCTTCGGCGATAGAGCCCCTGGTCATTCTATACGCTTAAGCATTGGTTGAGCCGTGTGGTTTCCGGCAGACTAGAATAGAATCACTTCGTCTCTTCCCGTGGATGTCGTACAAGGCGACTAAGGGAAATACATTATTAAACACCGATTAGGCCTCCCCAACCCGTTTAGCCAGCTTGGGGAGTGTAGGCCAATTCGTCCTTATGTCTGTGACGGGCGAGAGAGAGTCGTGCTCCTGTAGTGGAGACTAAAATGACCTGATGATGATGATGAAGCAGTGATTAGATTACTTAGGCATAGTATTCACCAATAAAGATTCTCAATGTATAGTGACTGTGAGGCCATGGGATCCATCAGCCCAAAAGCTATTTAAGGTATTGTGTAAGAGGTTGGTCGAGACGTCATACGACCAGGGGGCTGGGCATCACCTTGCACGAAGGTAGCATTGCTATCCAGCGGGCTAACTTTACCAGCCTTCTCGGAACACTTTTTTTTTATACTACGTCGGGTGGCAGACAAGCATACGGCCCGCCTGATTAGAAGCGGTTACCATAGCCATATTAACACTCGCAACATAAAATATAGCTCGCGCGCCGCCACCCCCGCTGCCATCGCAGCATCTCCTTCCCTTCTAGTGACCTCACTCACTCGCACGAACACAACAGCACTCAAGGGAACCGTTATTTGTCTGCGGTATTCTGTGAGGTGGAGGTACATTCCCCAGTCGGGTAGCTTACAATTACGCTCTCTACCTCTCTTTTCGCCAGAGCTTCGTTTGTCAGTCAGCAGGGTGCACCGCGTGCAGGTGAAGTTGGCGATGTTGATGAACTTCTTACACCCCAAAACTACCGGCGTGTAACGATTTAAGGAGTATTTCTTTTTTTGTTATTAATTATTATTATTAGATTTTGTTACATGTTTGTTTTCAGTATTTTCTACTTATGTGTTCTGTTTAATTAAATAAAATTTTAATTAGACACTTCCAAAATGTATAAATCATCACATACAATCCCCATACAGGTTGGCAGAGGTCAGTGTTTTGAAGTCTGTCATCTAATGACAACAGTCGGGACCGACGGCTTAACGTGCCCTCTGAAGTATGGAGGAGCTCGAGTAAATAAACCCATCCATGGACATGCTACGGTCGACATTGCTTAACGTAAGTGTCCGTGTAGACTGATACACGTAACGACGCCACGGAGCTACTAAAAAAAAAAGACGTAATTCGACTTAAACAATCATCATGAATGTGTAGACGCACTGTAATTAAAAAAAAAACGAGGAAAACATATCGACGGTTAAAAGGTACTAGGGCATAAGCGACATTTTGATCGAAAATGAGTTATGAATGCCATCCTACTTAAAATTTTCCGTTCTTTCTAATGCGCTTACTCCCATAGCTCTACGATGACTTTTTTGTCGTTTATGCCAAAGCAAAAAACAGCGTTTTCGAAGTATGCCTCGGAGTAACCGACGAAATTCTAGGCCTTTTTTGCCCTTAAGGTACTTGTACCCCTGCAAAAATGGTTTCAGTTTTGGTTGACGGTCGCTAACGCGTTTTTACTTTTAACTTGAGTAGATATTCCGGGCGCTTACGGCTCTTTACTATTAGCCCCTGTTTTGAAACCTGGAACTAATGCTCCTTTACCTTTCTCATTAAAATTAATAGGCGTCGGTTATACCTTACTACTTTTTTTTTGTTTACAATACAGTTGTCACTTATTCGCAATTACTAAAATTCATTTGTTATTGAACTGTCGGTTATGCCTTACTACTATTTACAAATTAACAATATGGTTGTCGCTTATACGTAATTACTAAAGTCTAAGTTCATATTGAACTGTCGATTATACCTTACTACCAATTACAATATTTCAATACTATTGTCGCTTATTATTCCACTTCCATTTGCTATTTTCATACAACTCCGTCGCTTGCGATATTTTGTATTACTTGGTTGTACTCCAGCGGCTATTCAGCAAGTCGCTTATACCTTAAATCCTCCTGTCTCTTTCGCTCAGTTGTTCTTACCACTTATATGCTGATGATTTCCAAATATATGTGCAGACAACGACAGAGAATGTGAACAACACTGCAATTGAAAAATTAAATGATAACCCATGTAATGTCAGCTCTTGGTCTAGAGATTTTGGTATACCTGTAAAACCAGCTAAATGTGTGCCATGATTGATTTCAGCTCTGTGTCGCCTGTTATGTTTGAATATACTGTCATTTCGTTCAATAATACTGCCAAAAACCTAGGTCTTTATATAGATTCCACTCTTAGTTGGACCTCGCAAATAGCTGAGATGAGTCGTGCGGTCATATCGGCATTGAGTTTCCTTAATCGGTTTAGGAATTTTCTTCCTTTACCTTCATTACAGTAAAACCTAGGTCTAAATGTAGTGTAATGTATTTCCAGATCTAAATGTAGATCTCAATAAATTGAACCGACATCAACAACGCTATTCGTTTTATCTACTGTCTTCGCAAATTTGATCATATCTCTTCATATCGGTCTCAACTTAAATGGCTTCCTGTTCATCAACGGAGGCAACAGAGATTACTCTGCATACTTCTCACTATTCTAACTAGTCCTCTCTCTCCGGAATACTTGAAATGTAAATTTCAATTTGTGACTCTCACAGCCTTCCACTTCGTTCTGACAATACTCGTCAGCTTTACATTCCCCTTTACCATTCTGGCTTCAAGTCTGATTCCTTCACACTGCAAGCTTCACGTCTATGGAACGAGCTGCCTGAATGACTTAGAAGGATCTCAAATAAATTCAATTTTATTATGTTTATTGTATTTTAATGAGTAATATCGTTTATTCTATTTATTTCTCTAAGTTGAATAGTCATTACATTATATCTATTTCGTAGACACAGTTCTATTTTATTATTTTTGTTATCTGCTTTAGACCCGCATTCGTGTATTTCTGCTATTCCAAAAGGTTGACTGGTAGAGAATGCTTTTAGCGTTAAGTCCGCCTTTTGTACCCTTATGTAATTTTGTGGTCAATAAATTTTAAATACATTATACATAAAATACATTATAAAACATCGATCAGGCCTCCCCAACCCGTCTGGCCAGCGTGTTGAGTGTAGGCCAAATCCTCCTGTCTATGACGGACGAGAGAGGGTCGTGCTCATGTAGTGGAGACGAAAATGACCTGATGACGATGAAATTTTAAATAAAAATAAAATCAGTCGGCTTAAATCTTTCGGTCGGTAAACTTCAGTAATATTCTCCTATCATTTATCCTAAGGTTGTCTAGAAGAGATTGCTTTTTAGCAATAAGGCCGCCCATTGTTCGTTAGATTAAGTTTGAAATTAGTTACTGTAACTCAATTTTTAATATGCAATGAAGAATTTTGTATTTCGATAGATAATGAGTTTATATAATACAGTATAGTGATGGGTAACCCTTTAAATGTACCCAGTTACTTAACTCTTGTTTTAAAACAGAATCGTGTTGGTTGTTGTTCTATTATTTTTAAGACCTGACATTTAATCCACGTTACTATTTCTTTACTAGCTGTTAACACCTTCGCCCGCGTGGTCATTATTTGAATGAAACTTTTTTCCTATAGGAATAACATGGATAAAAAGTAATCTACGCCACTCTCCAGACAGAAAACTATCCACTGTTAAAAAATCATGTTGGTATCTAGGTTCATTTCGACGTAAGAGCCTTCTCTTACGTCGAAATGAACCTACAAATGATTACAAAGTTTATTTTTTCCCATGGGATTAAGATGTTTTTCCGGAATAAAAATTCACCTATATCACTCTCCAGACCGTAAACTATTCCCGTTCAAAAAATCATGTCGGTACTTAGGTTTCTTTCGACGTAAAAGGACAAATGATTACAAGTTTATTTTTTCCCATGGGATTAAGATGCTTTTCCGGGATAAAAAGTAGCCTATGTCACTCTCCAGACCGTAAACTATCCCCATTAAAAAAATCATGTCCGTACTTAGGTTCCTTTTGACGTGAAAGAAGGACAAATGATTATAAACTTTATTTCATCCCGTGGGAATAAGATGTTTTTCCGGGATAAAGAGTAGCCTATGTCACTCTCCAGACCTTAAACTATCTGCAAAAAAATCATGTCAATCCGTTTGTTACTTTCGACGTGAAAGAAATACAAACAACAAGCAAACAAACAAACACACTTTCGCATTAATATTATTATGGAGTTTCAGTAAACTTACAGCTAGCTTAAGTGTATTTTAACATTACAGTGGTATTGATGGGCAATTAAAAGGTTTCACATATAGCACTCGAAAAAAAATCAACGGTAGTACTTAAATAAACATTACAAAATGATAAACATTTTAGCTAATGATCGCTTCAAATGAGCTCATATTATAGAGATACGTCTGCTTATATTATTGGATATTCTCGATTTCCATAGGGTACTTATATCTTGATGATGTGGAAGTACTACATTACCTTTTTTTAATTCATCTACCAGTGTCGTTAATGTCTAATAACCTCACAATATTATTGCTAAGCTCTGTATCTTATGCTTTATTAACTTTTGGCGCAATTATGTGAATATTAACTTGTCCTCCTCTACCCAATTAAGTTATGATATAGTCATGTTGTTTATGCCCTATTACTTATTGGTACGAGGATATCAAATGTAGTTAAGTCTTCTATACTCTTGGTATTTTTACATGTTTAAGTAACTTATGCTGAATTACCTCACGAGGAAAATAAAATCAATTGATCTAAGCGACATAAAACCACATAAAACAACGTATAATTATATTAATAAAAGTGCCCATTTATGCCTTTATATTTTTATTCTACAGCTGTTTTGGTTTTATCAATAAAAAATAATAAATAAAAAAGTTATATCCATTTTTCTGCAATTTCAAACTTTGAACTACTTTCCTGAACAATTTGGTTTTGGTCGCTTATACCCTATAACCTTTTAACCGTCGATATTCTTTTGTTCGTCATTTATTTTAATGCATCGTTAGTAATTTAAAAAAATATGACTGTCATAACTGTCATGTTTCTGTTATTTGTATAAATATGTAAATGTTTTTTTTTTATTTTATGAAAAACAACTTTAATGGCGTTTGTTTTATTGGATTTTTCCTTAAAATACTAGGCACTTACGTAACCATCAACTCTTTTATTCCCGTTATTTAAATAAAAAAAAAAAATTTAAAATTTTTAATTATAATAATAATTGGCCGTGTAGTTTCCGGCAGACTAGAATAGAATCACTCCGTTTCTTCCCGTGGATGTCATACAAGGCGACTAAGGGAAATACATTATCAAATATCGATCAGGCCTCCCCAACCCGTTTGGCCAGCGTGGGGAGAGTAGGCCAAATCCTGCTTCCGTCTACGGACAAGAGAGGGTCTACTCGTCCGTCTTAGACGGAAGCAGAACGCTCCTGTAACTAAAATGGTCCCTGATGATGATGATGATGATGTATATAATAATAATACGAAGTAAATATCGGGGGGGGGGGGGGGGGGGGTTCTTATTACAATTGAGCATTAGAATATACACCCGAACATTCGAACATACAGGGCGTATGTTCTTGTTTGTAAAGTACAATGTCAAGTAGGTACCTTCTGAAGGCAGTATTGATTACATACACAACATAAATGTTTATACATTGATCTATTTTTTGTAAATAATTTACTATGGAATTGGAAAATCGTCTAGAAATGAAATATTATAAGTCTAATTGATTTGAAATAAATGACCTAAATAAAAAGAAAATAAATTAAAACCACCACCACATGCTCACTTGCCCCCCTCTTATATGTAAAAAAACGTATAGCTTATTTTCATATTTTAATAAATCATTAAAATTCTTTATTTGTATGGATGCCCTTAAGGTGATAGTAGACTAAATAGCAGTATCTCTACTCCTTATTGTAAAAACCGCAATCGTGATTTTTGCAATCCAAGTAGTTGACTGGCTGAAAAAGCATTTAGCATTACGTCATCCTATTGTACCAAAAATTTTATGGTCAATAAAGATAAAAATATATATATGAAATAAGTCGATATTGACACTAACATAAATAATGTCGATGATTCTAATCATTATGGCATAAGCTATTCTAAATAGGGTGAGGCTGTGTCATGGTAGTTAAGTAATTAACATTCAATATTTGTATAGTGCCAATCACATAGATTTAAATAATATAATGTTTGCTTCATCATTAATATTGGCTCTCTAACACAAACACCGCCGACAATATAAGCCAAAATCGCCTGTGCGAAGCATTTCAAATCTCAATGGGTCATGTAGCACCGGCGTTTTTTTTAAAAGCGTTAATTACAAACCCTTATGACCTTAGCATACTACTTTAGAAGTCTACTATGAAAAAGAAAACAGAAACAAGTTATAATTTCGTAACTTCTTTATGATTTTAGTCAATATTAATGAATTGCCGCTAACGGTTACAAAACTATTACACAATACTAAATCTACCGTGTTTATATTAAAACTGGCTTGTGTACTTGACTTCGTACGCATTGATGCTAGTCACTAGTTCCCAACCGCGGCTTCGCCCACGTTTTTTTTCTAAACTAATATTATAAAGAGGTAAGATTTGTTTGTTTGTAACGAATAGGCTCGGAAACTACTGGACCGATTTCAAAAATTCTTTCACCAATAGAAGAGCTACATTATCAGGGAGTAACATAGGATATATTTTTTACTAAATTGTCCACCCGTGCGAAGCCGGGACGGGCCGCTAGTTTTTAAATAAAAGTATCCTATGACCTTCCTATAAACCTTTGAGAATATAATAATATGTACAAAGTTTCATGATGATCGGTTGAGTAGTTGCGGCCTGATAGCGTAACAAACAAACACACATTCACTTTTGTAATATTAGTAGTGATTAATGTATTTAATAAAACTTAAATTAATTAGATAAATTAAACGGGTCACTCACGTCTTTTTGTCGGGAAATCAACTCACCAACCCCCCACCACCCTATCCAGTCGTGCGGCGCGCGCATTGGCGCGCAGTGTCCGGCGCGAGAGACAAGGGGTGGACGTGTCTGGACATTCGCCCTGATGAAGGTCTCCTTTTGAGATCGAAACTGGTCGGCTTTCCCGACAAAAAGACGTGAGTGACCCGTTTAATTTATCGAATTAATTTAGTATAATGTCTCACGTGAGTTTTAATAATATTATTAATAAAACTTTTTGTTTTTCGTAGAACTAAAATGTTTTTCTGGGATTTTATCCTAGCCTATTATCCCTCTCTAGATCTTAAGCTATCCCAGTAAAAATATCATGTCAATAGATTGATTTCATATGTATTATTCTCATGTCATTCTTATGTCTCGTCGCAAAAGAAGGACAAACAAATACGCTTTCACATTTATAATGTGATATTAGTATGTACTTAAAAACTATGTAGGTATATATATAAAAATATATATAATTTGGGGTGTAAGTGGTTTATCAACATCTTTGAACCAACGCCAACTTCACCTGCACGCGGTGCACCCTGCTGACTGACAAACGAAGCTCTGGCGAAAATAGAGGTAGGGAGTGTAAGCTACCCGACTGGGAAATGTACCTCCACCTCACAGAATACCACAGCCAAATAACCGTTCCCTTGAGGGCTGTTGTGTTCCTGCGAGTGAGTGAGGTCACCAGAAAGGAAGGAAGGAGATGCTGCGATGGCAGCGGGGGTGGCGGCGCGCGAGCGATATTTTATATTGCGAACGTTAATATGGCTACGGTAACCGCTTCTCATCAGGCGGGCCGTATGTTTTTCTGCCACCCGACGTAGTATAAAAAAAAAAAGATTCCCTATTTCCCTTCGCCATGGCATCACGCGTGAACGGCTAGACCGATTTCGCAATTTCTTTTTATGTTGAACTAGCTGGCCCGGCGAACTTCGTACCGCCTAATAGTCAATTAATGTTGTGGTATAAATATTAGCTAAACAAAAATTATGATTTCTTGAAATTTATACAATGAATAATAAAAAATAATAGAGAAGCACGATGGCGTCATTGCGCGTGTCAGTATAATTGTACACGCAAGTTAAGCAACGTCAACCGTAGCCTGTTCATGGGTGAGTTTATATTTATCTGGAGCTCCTCCGTACTTCGGAAAGCACGTTAAGCTGTCGGTCCGGGTTGTTATCATTAGATTATCTCGAGCTCCTCCGTGCTTCGTAAGGTACGTTAAGCCGTCGGTCCCGGTTGTTATCATTAAATTATCTCGAGTTCCTCCGTTTTTCTGAAGGCACGTTAAGCCGTCGATCCTGGTTGTTATCATTAGATGACAGTCATTAAGTCAAGTTAGCGGCCTTTAGGCGGTTTGAAATCACTGGCCTCCGCCAACCCGCAGTTGAGCAGCGTGGTGGAGCATTCTCTAAACTTCTTCGGTTGAGGGGAGACCCGTAACCCAGCAGTGGGTAAATATTAAGTTTAGTACATTATACGTCACAAAAAAAGTATAAACTGACAACCAAAAATATTTCAATCCACAAAACTGTTTTCAAAACAAATTACAGACAACTTACAGACAAGACGTAAAAATGAAACCAATAGAGTTGACCTTTGTTTTTAATCTAAATTTGTTCTATATTAAATGAGCTTGATGTACATTTCTGAACGCACGCATACATTTGACGTACGCACTTTAACGTCACGTTTGACAGGTCCGACATCCACGAACATTTTGTATGGAAAAATGATTTTTCTTTTATTTTATTTTTTTCGTAAAATTTCCAATGTTTTTAATAGTTATTCTGCTATTCTGGACGGAGACAAATCCAACAAATCAAAAACCATGGCAATCGGTCCAGCCGTTCTCGAGTTATAAGTGTTGTAACAAACACGACTTTCTTTTATATATATAGATTCGTTTTGTCAGGAGAAGGTTCTTATGAAAGAAAAAATAAGAAAGTTGCACGGAAAAGAAAACTGAACGACCATGTAAACTTTTCTAATGTAACTTTATGGCGTTTGACAGAACTATCAGTCATTTGACAGATTGCGCGAAACCAATTCAATATTCATCGTTAAGAAGACAGGACAACGTCAGTCGGGTCAGCTAATATCAAATCATCATCATCTCAGCCATTGAAAGTTCACTGCTGGCTGCTGGGTTCATAGGCCTCCCCTCTAGATCTCCAATACGACCGGTTGGAAGCGGCTTGCATCCAGCGCGATCGTCTTAATGAGGTCGTCTGTCCACCTTGTGGGTGTACGTTCAAACAAATACACTTTAACATTTATAATATAGTATGTACTTAAAAATATCAAATAAAAACAATAAAACCTTAACCTAAACATCATTTGGCAAATCGCCACAGACTATACAAATTAGAGACGTCAAAACGTCAATGTCTTCATTTGAAACTTGCGGTTTAAAGCGACTTTTTTTTGTTAATAATTAACAATTTAAAAACCATTTAGAACCCTTGTACAAAAAAAAAGAATATGGCAGAACAATCGAGTTATTTCAAACTGTTTTTATTATGTTTCTTTTCAATATTTTTCCTTAGTGGGTTGTTGTGTTCCTGCGAGTGAGTGAGGTCACCAGAAAGAAAGGAAGGAGTATAGGCTAACAACGGATCGGCGACCCCTTTGTGTTGCTGATCTCCATGCTTTCCATCACGTAACCCACTTACTCGTTTGCCCCCCTCTCTTATGAAAAAAGTCGCTCATCCCAATCTTTAGAGCCAAAACCAAACTCATCTGCACGTGGTGCACCCTGCCGCTAGCGAGGCATAGGTTACGGCGTACTTGTAAGCTGCCGGGCAAGGGTAGTGCCTCACTACCTACTCGCCTACTTACAGAATTTCGCCCATAACGCCTTTATTCGTGACAAAAACAACTTCTTAGTTTCCACTGTGTTAGATTATAAGAACTGAAGGTGTTAGGACTTGTGTTATTATGATGGTTGTTGTTAAAAAAACACGCAATTTAAAGAAATGCGACTTAACTAGGATTGCCTACTTTATAATAAAGTATTGTACGTTATTTCTGATAATTGTATATTATACTTTATTCAAATAATAAAGTACACGAAAATACTTTAATTCGCACATAATAAATTAAAAAAAATAAACCAACTGAAAAATCCTGACACGTAAAAGCCAAAAATAACTACTACCTACCTCCTGAGATTTTTGAACTGAGTGTAATTTTTTAAAGTTTGATTTATTATTTTTAAGCTGATGGAATAAGATTCGTGTTACCCTAACAGGTTTTTAAATTTGTATTTGGCGTCAATCAGTGCTTATGCGACCGCGGGCGGCGCGGCGGGAGCGGGACGGGTGTAGTACTTATCGGGAAAGTTCTTGCATCCGTATTTAGGACAATTAAAACTTTGTTCACATATTCTTAAAGGTATGTGAATATATAAAAAAGAGTAAACGCGGTCGAAGCCGCGGGTGAAAGTTAGTATATAATAAATCGTACATACTTTATTACATACAGAATTTGACTCGTTAAAATCTTTATGATACATTATTTCATACCCCAATTCGAATTTGGTCCGAAAAGGATCGTTTTCAAAAGGTTGCCTTTGTGAATTGGTTGTTTCATCTTTTTATAGGGTCTAAATCTGAATTTAATTACGTAGCTCCAGAAGGGCTTTCATCGTATAATTTGATACTTTCTACCGTACTTGAAATATTGATACTTTAGGTGGGATTGCGGACAACTTGCTGGAATATAATAAATATTTAAAAAATGGAAAAAAAATCACGTTCAAATTCCAGAGATAGATGGCGCCACACTGCAATATCACAGCAGTAAATATAAATGCAAAAATTTGCCACCACCACAAACCTTCCTAGTAGTTCAGTTAGAAAGAGCACTTGACTAGTCTAATCGAGAGGTCGTGGGTACAAATCCCACCTAGGCGGAAGAGGTGAATTTATCAATTTTTAAAATATAACATATACCTACTTATTCACTAAGTTTAATAGAGAATATAGACATATTTTAGATAGATGGTCTAAAAACATTAGTTTTTCGGCACAGTCGCGTAATAAAATACAACAAATGTGTATGTGTGTTTATTTTTCGTTTTTAATTTTGTCTCTACTTTGTTTACTGTGCCACCTACCTTCTTATAATATGTATATTTTCTTTTCCTATATCTGGTATAAGGTTGCCTGGAAGAGATTTCATATAAGATAAGAGCGCCTGTTGTACTTTATAAGTTAGATTTATTAATTTTTTTTTAGACCTTTAAAGCATCTCTAAGGTAATATTGCCTACCAGAAGTGTCTGGGAGTATTGATTACTGATTTTTAACGATATTGTGTAATATACTCGTATATGTAAAAATCTGCTATCAGAATTTAAATGAGGTGAGTAGTTTTTTTACGTACATTGATAACCTGATATCTGGAGAATGACCGTGTGGCCAAGGTAGCAAGTAGTCATACGATCATAGTACACTCTAACACTACTCAATTATGCACATTTTATTCTTCAGATCTTCCTCTATTTGACCAAATTTTTTTTCGTTTTGATATGTAGGGACATCTCAATAATATAACCATAGGCGAAAGAATTACTTCGATAGCACAAAAATCTCTTGAGATATGTTAATTTGAAAAATCACAATTTTGGACATTTTTTTTTCTTTCTATCCTTTCCCGAAAACGCTTCATACAAAAGGCTACTGAGTTATGACGTCACAGGTTTGTATTTTGTATGCATCAAATCAGAAATTGGTACGACAGCTATGTTAAATATTATGTTTATGTAATTAGTATCATAATAAAAGTTATAGTTATTTTTATATTTTCTATAATGGAAATATTATTTTTTTAATAATTTCATACTTTTAAAATAGACTTTCCCGTCAAACTTTGATCGACCCTATAATAAGTCGGACGGAAGATATTAGAATGAAAGTTTGCAAATCTTTATAGTTTTGTGTATTTTACGATATTGTTAAATAAATTTATACAATTTTTGAACATTGTCAAATAGCCTATTGTTGTTATATTCCATTGTTATTCTGTATTTGGTGTAGTAAAGAGTAATGTATTGTATAAAATGTGCTTATTTCTAAAACGCATAGTTACAATTGTAATAAATTTCTGTAAATAAAACGAGATAAAATAAAGCACCGAGAGAGCTTGGTCGGAACTTAGGCCATAATTCACGATTTCTCTCGTACAGGGGGATATTGGTTTTACAATAAGAACTCCAATTTTTTACAAGCAGATGATATTATGTAGAAAAAAATATTACGAATTACACAAAGTGTACCTACAAGATGAGCTCGGTGGTCGAATGGCAATGGGTACTTTGACTCCGAGGTTACGGGTTCGATCCCCGTACAAGACAAACATTTGCGTACATGAACAAGAACATGTCTGTTGGTCATGGTCTGGGTGTTTTCTATGTATTTATGTTACCTATATGTATTTACAAGAAAAAAATGTATTTACGTATTATATCATTTCATAGTACAAGCATTGGTTAGTTTGGGACTAGATGGCGGTGTGTAATTTGTTCAGGAATATTTATTTATGAAATTATAAATTTCATCATCATCCAAAGGACGTCCGCAGCCGAATAGGGGTGTAAGTAGTTTCGACACCTTTGAACCTACGCCAACTTCACTTGCATGGTGGTGTACCTTACTCAGTGACAAACTAGGCTCTAGCAAAAAGAGAGGTAAGGCATAGCGTGTTCTGTAAGCTGCCCGACAGAGGCCTCCACCTCACAGAATACCGCAGCCAAATAACAATTCCTGTGAGAGTTATGGCGTTCCTTTTTAGAGTTCCGTACCCAAAGGGTAAAAAGGAACCCTATTACTAAGGCTCCGCTGTCCGTCCGTCCGTCCGTCCGTCCGTCTGTCACCAGGCTGTATCTCATGAGCCGTGATAGTTAGACAGTTGAAATTTTCACAGATGATGTATTTCTGTTGCCGCTATAACAAAAAATACAAAAAAATAGAATAAAATAAATATTTAAGGGGGCTCCCAAACAACAAACGTGATTTTTTTGCTCGTTTTTGCTCGCAATTGATAACGGCAATAGGTAGACATTTGAAATACTCACATAATATTTAGTTATATATTCACTTTAAAAATAAATAATTAAATAAAAATAAAACAAATATTTAAGGGGGGCTCCCATACAACAAACGTGATTATTTTTGCCGTTTTTATATAATGGTACGGAACCATTCGTGTGCGAGTCCGACTCACACTTGGCCAGTTTTTAAAACTAGATGGCAGTGGACAAATTGTCCAATAATATTTATATTTTCTTATTTGCTAGAGGTTCCGGGAACTGATGCTCTAAAATACAAGTATCAGCATAGTTGAGGTTCCAGATCTCTAAAAAATTACTTATTTCGCTTTTGTAACAAAACCTCAACTGTGCTTCGTTGTGTAATTTGAGATGAATAAACATTTTTGGATATTGAATTTAATTGTTAGGCAACATATTGGTATAGCAAACTTAGCATTCAGAGGTCACTACGATTACGATTTATCAGCTCCTCTTTTCTGGCCTGTATTCACCACCATTGAACTTTTCTACCTCATATTCCGTCACTTCTGCAAGGCTTGTAGCTTTTCCACTGCCACTAAAGAGTGCTGATCTAGATCTACGTTGCTAACTTTTGTCCTACTACGAAGACACTAAAATGCAAGTTTTTTGAGTGCAAGTTTTGGACTGTAGGTCATGGCGAAAGAATGCTCTGATTAGACTTTGGTTTTAAAGTTTGCGGTATTTGCGCTCTGAGTATGGATATTAGAATGGATAAATTAAGAAATGACAATATAGGAGGAAGGAGGTAGTACTTGTGACAGAATTGGTGACAGGAAATCGTCTATGGGAATGTAATGGGGAAAGATGAAAGGCATGAGACAAAATGTTTATATATAAATATAGATGTATATTAGGTTGGGGAAAAAGTCTTTTCGTATTTTATATGAAAATTCAAAACATTTTTTAATAAAGTTTATTTACATTTAACTAAAGTATGTAGGTGCCATTTTGTTCGATAACTTTTGGCCATCTTGTAGGTAGAGACATGATCCCATTACTATAGAAATTTTGGGACTTCTGTTCAAAAAACCACGACAAGTGGTTTTGGCAGTCTTCTCGTGATGGTAACCTGACATTGCCTAAAGAATTCTGAAGAGACCGAAACAGGTGGAAATCAGAAGGTGCAAGGTCAGGACTATACGGCGGATGCATTAACACCTCCCAGTCAAACTCTCTTAATTTTTGCTGAGTGGCTAAAGATGTGTGAGGTCTAGCGTTATCATGATGAAAAATCACACCCCTTCTGTTAATTAATTCCGGCCGCTTTCTCTCAACTTTTTGCTTTAATCTCATCAGTTGTTCACAGTAGAGTTCAGAATCGATAGTCCTGCCTGGCGGTAACAGCTCATAATGAATAATACCCTTCCAATCCCACCATACACACAGCATCACCTTGTTGCGGGTTAACCCGGGTTTTGCCAGAGTCTGTGAAGCCTGACCGGCCTTTGACCACGACCTTTTTCGCACGTTCTTGTCGTACGTGATCCACTTTTCATCACCAGTTATAAGCTTCTTCAAAAACTGTTCGCTTTCATTACGTCGTAGTAAAGAATCGCAAATGAGTACACGGTTCATTAGGTTTCTTTCAGTGAGATTGTGAGGCACCCAAATATCGAGCTTTTTAGTGTACCCAGCTTTTTTCAATTGCGCCAAAACTGTTTTGTGGTCATTTCCTAATTCTTCAGCTACGTCGTAACTACTGATATGCCGCTCTTGCTCCACTTTTTCAAAAATGGCATCCATTTTATCCGTAACAGGGCGACCAGAGCGACGTGCATCTTTCACATCAAAATTTCCTGATTGAAAACGCTTAAACCAAATTTGTGCTACTCTCACAGACACTGCACTAGGTCCATAAACGTCACAAATTTTATTCGCAGCTTGCGTTGCATTTTTACCTTTTTTGTAGTAAAATTTTAAAAAGTATCGAATTTCTTCATTAGATTCACTCATCTTGACAGTAAAAAAAACAAATGAAAATCACACATTTACCTAATTTGAATTTGGAATTATCTTTTTTAAAATTTAAACTTTTTAAAGATATCAAAATCTGCTAGATACAAATGGTATAACCAAAGAGATTTTATTACAAGTTCATACATACTATAATGCGAAAAGACTTTTTCCCCGACCTATTATATTAATAGAAAGATACAAAAATGTGTGAAAAAAGTGGGTAAGAATATAAAAATTTCAAGATCGCAGTTCGTTCTAGTTTTGTATAATATAAGATACTGATAAATATTTATTATAATTTTAGATCATTGTCATCTAGCCTATTGTCTAGAAATATTTATTTATATGGCTAGTAACTGGCACACGCTTATCGTAGTATGAAATCTCAAAATGTCACCCAAAATTAACCCTTAAATTTTAAACTAACAACGCTGTTTGTTCGCGACCTTTGAAAAAGAAAAAGACGGCTGGCGAATTTGTCACGGCGACAGAACAAACAGCGGATTCTCGACGGACCGGAGATGTTTGTCTGTTGTGCCAAGGCAAATCCGGTGTTTTGTTTTTACTTATTTAGAAAGTTGAGTGAGAATGGGCGTATTTTATATTGAAAAATAATAAATTGCGAGCGCTAAGAAAATACAAAATGGGCGACTGAATTACTGGGTTAGGTTAAGCTTGGTATGTACCACTGCTAGAATACGAGCCTCCTCTCGACCGAAGGTGTTTAGAGCATACTCCACCATGCCGCTCAACTGCGTGTTGGCGGAGGCCAGTGTTTTAACCGAATCCAAAAAAGGAGGAGGTTCTCGGTTTTTTTTTTAATGTTTGTTACTTCATTATTTCTTTGAAAGAGTATACTTCCAGATTGGTCACATTTTTTTCATGTCATAAAATTCAGTTAAAAAAAAAAAAAAAAAAAACGTGGAAATTTGTCAGAGAACCAAAGTTATTAACATAGCCTTTAGAGTTTGCTAGCTGAAGTGGCTAATAGTCTTTTTAACTTTATAGTGGTGCTTACGATTGTAGAGTAATTATTGGAGTCTATTTTTTTTTATTATTATTATCAAACCGCCTAAAGTTCATTGACTTGCCTTGACTTTCAATCTAAAGACAAGAGCCGTGACCGACGGCTTAAGTTGCTCTTCGAAGCCCGGAGGAACTCGAGATAAATAAACCCATCCATGTACAGGCTATGGTCAACGCTGCATAACTTGCGTGTTCGATTAGACTGACACGCGTATCGACGCCATTGAGCTCCTCATCTTTAGTCGCCAAGTTAGTATTATAGTTGCTCAGTTTTACAATTTTTAGACGTTTTACAATTTTATTTTAAATAATAAATAAATAATAAATATTTCTGGACAATTTACACAGCGCCATCTAGTCCCAAATTAAGCTCAAAGCTTGTGTTATGGGTACTAGACAACTGATAAATGTACTTAAATATATTGGTTTTTTTTTTGTAAAAACATACTTATAATACATAGAAAACACCCAGACCAAGGCAAACAGACATGTTCATGCACACAAATGTTTGTCTTGTGCGGGAATCGAACCCGCGACCTCGGAGTCAAAGTGGCCATTGCTAACCATTCGACCACCGAGCTCGTCAAATAAATCTGGATTAATTACACACTGCCATCTAGTCTAAAATTAAGCAAAGTTTGTACTATGTGTACTACCTACCTACCTACCTACAATTTTTTTTTATACTACGTCGGGTGGCAGACAAGCCCCGCCTGATGTGAAGCGGGTACCGTAGCCATATTAACGCTCGCAACATAAAATATCGCTCGGGCGCCGCCACCCCCGCTGCCAGTGCAGCATCTCCTTCCTTTCTGGTGACCTCACTCACTCGCATGAACACAACAACCCTCAAAGGAATTGTTATTTGGCTTCGGTATTCTGTGAGGTGGAGGTACATTCCCCAGTCGGGTAGCTTACAATTACGCTCCCTACCTCTCTTTTCGCCAGAGCTTCGTTGGTCAGTCAGCAGGGTGTACCGCGTGCAGGCTTAGGTTCAAAGATGTTGATGAACCCCTTACACCCCAAAACTGATAACTAGATAACTGATTATACTTAAATATTATACTTATTTTTTTTGTTAATACACTTCTGGACAAATCTATTGGCCCACCTTGCATTTTCAGTTTCGTTTGGTCCTAGCTAAAATTTTATATTAGGTCGAGCAAAAAGTTTTTATGCAGTTTTGAACCTGGCACATTCATAATTTCATTCAATAGTCGTTTTTTGAATTTCGAACACAGAATTTAAACAAACAAAAGACAATTTGGAGCCTGTTCGTTGATATCCAACAATCGAATACTAAGAAAATTTGATTTTATTGGTTTACTTGGATTTAATTCTTGAAAGTGTGATTTTTCTCTTTGGTTTTGCAACAAACATTACTTATTCTTAACATTAAAGTGAGGTTCTATCAATAATCTATGGATACTTCGCCTGAAGTCGCCGCCCAAGCTGTGGCACTTATCCAGGCCGGACACAGCCAAAGAAATGTGAGTGCTCAACTTAATTTAAGTCGATCTGCGGTCCGAAATGTTTATCGGAGGTACCTAGAGACTGGCGGCTTTGTTCGTCGCGAAGGAAGGCCACGATTTCGGGTCATAACTGAAAGGCAGGATCGATTCATCGTGACGACCAGCTTGAGAAATCGTCACCTTACCTCCATTGCGATACAAAACCAACTTCGTGACTTCCACGGAGTATCTGTGAGCGCTCGAACTGTTTGGAGAAGGTTAAAAGAACGCGATATGGTACCACACAAGCTAGCTAAAGGCCCCAAACTAACGCGAGCCCACCGAACAGCGCGCCTTCATTTCGCGCGCACTCATTTAAATTGGACTCAGCAGCATTGGAGCCGTGTACTCTTTTCTGATGAGTCTAAAATTGTGTTACATGGCAATGATGGAAGGAAGAAGGTCTACCGACGTAAGGGAGAGCGTTTCGCACAATGCTGCTTTGAAGAGAGGGTTGCTTATGGCGGTGGCTCATGGACTGTACGGGGCGGTATATCCGCGAGCGGCAAAACTCAACATGAGGTTGTTACGGGATCACGGCTGCCAACATTAAATGCTGAAAGGTACATTCGTGAGTGCTTAGAACCTCACGTGATGCCTTACGCGGACTATGTGGGCCCAAATTTCCTTTTTATGCATGATAATGCAAGAGCCCATACGGCCGGCATCGTCAGGGAATATCTTAGGGATGTGAACATCACAGTTATGGACTGGCCAGCAAGAAGCCCAGACATGAACCCCATTGAGCACATGTGGGACGAGCTAAAAAGACGTGTTAGGGCTCGTCAGCCAGTTGCCCAGACGATGCAGGAGTTGAAAACTGCCATAGAAGAGGAATGGGGGAGGATCCCTCAAAATTTCATAGAGCGGTTGATAAACTCTATGCCTAATCGTATGAGAGCTGTGGTAGATGCCCATGGAGGCAACACGCGTTATTAAATTAAACTTTTATTTGATAAAAAATGTTTTTTATTCAAAAATCAACTGCCTTAATCAAGGCGCATACCCGACTTGTTACGCGTAGCTCCATGTCGTGTGGTATTCTGAATTCAAATTTAAAACAATAAGATCGAAAAAGATGGTAAAATGTATCAGGTTTAAAACTGCATCAATAGTTTTTGTTCAATCTAGCAATCATATTTCGGTAGGGGCCATCGAAACCTAAACTCTAAGGTGGGCCAATAGATGTGTCCAGAAGTGTACATATAATACATAAAAAAACACTCTGACTAAGACAAACAGACATGTTCTGTCACATCGATAGGAACCAATGGATTGACATGATTTTTTTATCACATCAGACTTTTTACCTCTGAAACCAACTTATTCCTACTAGAAAAAAGTTTTATTAAAATATTAACCTTAAAGGCACAAATGCGGGCAACAGCTAGAAATAAATAAAATATGGTTCCTTAGGAAAGTGCTGAGTAGCAGCGGGGTAACAAACGACCATGATTCTCTTTGTGTTACAAACATCTATTTGCTGTTACAAATACTTCATATAAGGCGGGCCGTAGTCCTTTTTTCTGGAGGTAAACAATTTATAGTCAATCCTGAACAAATCACATGATACTGAAAATTATTTTATAACTTAAGAAAGAAAGAAAGGAATGAATATAGGCTGGCAACGGATCGCGACCCCTTGGTGTTGTTGATCTCCATGGGCGGTGGTGATTGCTTTCCATCAGGTGACCCGCATGCTTTGCCCCCCTCTTATATATAAAAAAAAAATCATTTTCTTTTATTTGCTAAATTTGGACAAATAGTTAATATAACAAACCCAATATAGTTTTATGAATAAATTTTATATATAACCAAAAAAAAAAAAATTTCAATAAACATTTCAAAAATCATACCTTTTGCCAATGAAGATTCTTCCAAAAAAAAAAATAGATGAAAAATCGTTTCCAATCACCACATCACATCACTTAAACACAAAAAAAAAATCAACCTTCACTGTCACACAAAATTATACCTCACAAAATATTGTCTAAATATACAGTGGTCACTGTGACAAAAATAGTGCGGGCATCCGAACAAGTGACGGATTTTTTACGGTACTATTATTGTGAATCTGAGAGCGACACGCGCGCGCTAACAACACTACGTCTCGCTGGCGACTGAACTGAATACGGCCCTGCTTCGCCTGGGAGTTCTAGCCGTGAAAAATGCGAAAAACGCGGCATTACAGAACGCATATTTTTTTTTCTATCTAACGTATGTTCGCGCCATTTTCGTAGTGCGTTCCGAAATTATTACCAGCCAGTTGCTTTTCTACAAGGAACCTTTCTCATTGATGTTAATATGAATGTTGAGTGAAATAAGTTGATTGAGTACGTACGTTCGGAAATCGTTTTCCATTTTCGTATTTTCCTTTTTTGCACTTTTCGTAATAAAAATGTAATAATTTGGGGAAATGTGGAGTTTTTCGTAGATTTAATGGGCCTTTTTTGTTGAGATTTTTAATAGTGCTATACAATAAATTATGCATTTAAATATATAGAACCTAAGCGACCGCGCTGTGTTCAGAAATTTTTAGGAGAAATGGAGATACTTATCCTGCCTCACCACGATCCTTAGAGCCAAAGCCAACTTCACCTGCATGTGTTGCACCATGCCGACTAACCAAAGCGGCTTTGGTGAAAGAGAGGTAGGATACAGCGTATTTGTAAGCCGCCCAACTGGGGAAGTATCTCCACCTCACAGAATACCGCAGCCAAATAACTATTATCTTGAGGGCTGTTGTGTTCCTGCGAGTGAGTGAGGTCCCCAGAAAGGAAGGACTTGCTGTGTTGGTAGCGTGGGTGGCGACGCGAGAGCGATATTTCATGTTACGTTAATATAGCTACGGGAAATGCCATCAAGCGGGCCGCATGCATTTCAGCCACTCGACGTGATATAAAAAATAAGAAAACTAATTTCCCCAGATTTGTGACCTACCTAAATCGATTTCTCGTCCCCGTAAACTCCTATATAGTAAATTTCACCGATTATATAAGGATACTTATTATATACGTATATATGTAGTACTATATAATATTATTATATATATAATATTATATAAATATATATATAGTATTATATAATATTATATATCACCTATATAGTGAGAACACCATGACATTTATATTTATTAAATACTAGCTTCCACCTGCGGCTTCGCCCGTGTTACTGTTTTTTTTTTATAAAAAGTAATATATGTATGTCCTTCCTAATTTCCTAATACCTTTGAAAATATGTTTTTGGAGTGTAAGGAGTTCATCACCATCTTTGAACCAAAGCCTCACCTGCACACGGTGCACCCTGCTAACTGACAAACGAAGCTCTGGCGAAAAGAGAGGTAGGGAGCGTAATTGTAAGCTACCCGACTGGGGGATGTACCTCCACCTCACAGAATACCGCAGCCAAATAACAATTCCCTTGAATGTTGCTGTTTACCTGCGAGTGAGTGAGGTCACCAGAAAGATAGGAGATGCTGCGTTGGCAGCGGGGGTGGCGGCGCGTGAGCGATATTTTATGTTGTGAACGTTAATATGGCTACGGTAACCGCTTCACATCAGGCGGGCCGTATGCTTGTCTACCGCCCGACGTAGTATAAAAAAAAAAAGTGTCCAAAGTTTCATGATGATCGGTTGAGTAGTTTCTGCGTGATAGCGTATTTTTTCCCTCCCTATGGAAACAATTTTAAAGACGTACCTATTCACCTCAAAATCATAAGTAGTAAACAAATAAATATATAAATATTGTCAGACAAATTACGCATTGCCATCTATCCCCAAAGTAAGCGAAGCTTGTGTTATGGGTACTAGACAACTGATAAACATACGTAAATACATTTTTTTGTAAATACATACTTATGATACATAGAAAACACCCAGACCAAGACAAACAGACATGTTCATGCACACAAATGTTTGTCCTATGTGGGAATCGAACCCACGAGCGTTGGTGTCGAAGGCGCGTCATTGACCGCTACGCCACCGAGCTCGTCAAAAGAATAAAAAGAAGAGTTATAAGTTACCAAATATTTGTACCACAAATACAATGGACAATCTTATGTTTCTTGTTACCCAATATGTTTCCTCTTTTTGTGATATACTGATTTTAGAATAGGGTGTGTTCAGAGGAGTGTTTGACATGACACCCACTCTGCCTCCTTCTACTGTCGCACCGCTCGCCATCGACAGGGAATTCATCCTCACACATTAGAACCGAAGTGGTGACGTACTGTGCGGGTTCCAGAGAAGTTTTCTCTCGCGTACTATCAAGCTGTGGAATGAGCTGCTCGTCGAGGTTTTCTCAGGAGACTACAGCATAAGGTTCTTCAAAAAGGGCGTGAAGCGGTTTTTACAAGGTTGGCAACCTGGTGTTATAGGCGTTCATAGGCTACTGCAATTGCTTGTTTATCTTAGTGGTATATATATATATTTTATTCTTTCGTTCTGCTCACATCTGTTAACGTCACTTACTCACACACTCGCTGGAATACAATAAACCTGAATAGAATTGTTATTTAACTGCGGCATTCTCAAACTTAGGGCTTAATATGCCCTAGCCTATTTTACTAGTCCGCAGGGTGCACCACGTGCAGTTGAGGTTTCCTTTGGCTCTAAAGATGTTTGCGTCCATTTACACTCCAACGTTACAAAATGTAAGAGAAAATTTAATACCATCTATATAAAAGTGCTGAAAAGTCCTTTTCCCGTGTTACATGTCAAATCTTGGGTAAGTAAGTAACGTAAATTACTTCATTGTGATAAATTTCAGAGGCTTTATGGTACTAGCATTGTAATTGAAAAAAAAATTGTGTAAACACATTTATTATTGTAAATTTTTCTTTGTAATTGTCCCCGAGAAAATCTCATTCTCGACCACGTTTTTAGGTCATTTATTCCACACTTAATTATTACAATACAATATACTTTACTGCACATAAAGGAAAATAAATTAATGATTATAATTACAAACAATATAACAGAAAATAAGCAAAGCTTGTACTATGGGTACTAGATAACTGATGTTATACTTAAATACATAGAAAACACCCAGATCAAGACAAACAAACATGTTTATGCACACAAATGTTGTTCTTGTGTGCGGATCGAACCCGCGACATGGTAGTCAAAGGAGTTTTATACAAATTATATCACGGGGAATGCTAAATGAGCTGTTTTATTTGATACCTGCCGCTGAATTTCACTATCGTACAACTCGCCATAAATTAAAATTCCATCCATATCATCTTGATAATTGGCGATCTACTACAACTCGTTTGCCCCCCTCTTACATAAAAAAAAAAAAAAAAAGAAACGAGTCCCCATGACGTAAATAAGAGTAGCGAACACAGCTATTCGTAAATAATGATCTATCGAGTTAAACGCCATTGTAACAGCGAAATAACTCGCCATCAACGGCAGACGTTGATTTTTCCGCAACACTAACTAATGGAGTTTTGGTTTGTTTGCAGAGTGGTAACTATAATTTATCTTTACAGAATTTCATGCTTTTTTGAAGTGAAAACTTCTTTGTGCTTTTTGTGATTGGTAAAAAATGTTAAACTCGCATCAGGACACGTAGCCTGATCGAAAATTCGTAAGACGGAGGGAGCGTTAACCGCCAGCGCTGCGTAGAAGAGGAAGTGGTACCCCCCTCTCTTTCTACCACGCGGCGAAAATTTATGCCTGTTCCTTCTGTTTATTTTTAATGTAATATAAATTGTCATGTTTGTGTACGATAGCGCAATTTATTTATTTATTTATTTAAACTTTATTGACCATAGAGTAAAGGTACAAAAGGCGGACTTAATGCTAAGAGCATTCTCTACCAGTCAACCTTTGGGAAATTCAGATAACACACGAATGCGGTTTACAAAATAACAGCTATGAACGTACACACAATACATACCTATGAAAACATAAAATTACATACATACATAGAAATATGCTTTAATACACATATTAACACACACACATACATAATCATATACATAAATACATAATCATACACATCTACATAATTATACACGGAAACACAAAGGAAAAACAATAGGACAATTATGATTATTGTTTGGACAATTTCTGAAGTAAATAAGTTTGAACATTCTTATATGAATATTGAATATTGTATTTTACCACATAAATAATAGTACTAAATGAATATTGTATTTTACCACATAAATAATAGTACTTTTATACTGATAAATAAAGCAATTCATGAGAAATTATTCCATAAGCATTCCAAAATATTAAAAAATTCACAACGATAATGTTCAAGTTTTCACTTCTGCCGTCACTCCCGAAATGCAACCCGTTTTTTTAGGGTTCCGAACCTCAAAAGGAAAAACGGAACCCTTATAAGATCACTTTGTTGTCCGTCTGTCTGTCTGTCTATCTGTCTGTCTGTCTGTCTGTCTGTCTGTCTGTCTGTCTGTCTGTCTGTCTGTCTGTCAAGAATTTCTATTTCGAGAATGCGTGGAGGTATCAAGCTGAAATTTGAACTGTATACTCAGGTCTACGGTCCCATGAAGTTAAAAAAAAATCAAACTGCTAAGTTTACATAGAAAAAAGTTACGGCCGTTTATTCAGCAAAAAACGCATATTTCGACACACTCAAGGGAATCAAAACCTATAGGGTACTTCCCGTTGACCTAGAACTATGAAATTTGGCAAGTAACATCGTTATAGACTACAAGTACAGGAATAAATCTCAAAACTATACATTTGTAAATAGATCTTATAAAATAGGGGGTCTATATTTTTTATAGGGTGTCGAAATTTCAAATTGAAACTACTAGTTCAAATGGGGTATCATATGAAAGGGCTTGATGTACACATTGCAAAATATATTTTATTTATTTTTTTCGACGCATTATTTCTTATTTATAATGAAAAATATCAAATTTAATAATGATACTACGTACCTACGGAACCCTCGGTGGGCGAGTCCGACTCGCACTTGTCCGGTTTTTTTTTATACTACGTCGGGTGGCAGACAAGTATACGGCCTATATGATGTAAAGCGATTTCTGTAGCCATATTAACACTCCTCACATGAAATATCGCTTGCACCCCGCCGCCTCTAATGACCTCTCTCACTCGCTGAAACACGACAACCCTCAAGAGAATTGTTATTCGGCTGTGATATTCTGTAGATGGAAGTAATTCCCCACTTGGGCCGGTTACAAATACGCTGTACGCTCCCTCTTTCACTAGATCTTCTTTCGCTAATCGGCAGGGCTACATGCAGATGAGGTTGGTTTTGGCTGTAAAGATCGTGGTGAGTCACTTACACCCCTAAAATGCAAAATGTAGGGTAGAATGTATTCTATAAGCTTCCCGTCTATATTTTACGGTGCTGAAACTTGCTCACTGATCGACGGGCTGGTCCACAGGCTAAAGGTCGCACAGCGACCGTTGTAGAACTAAGTTAAGATCAATTTGTTCATCATATCTTTGAACCAATGCCAACGTCACCTGCAAGTGGTGTATCCCGCTGATTGACAAACGAGGCTCTGACGAAAAGAGTATTTTTAAGCTGCCCGACTGGGGAAGTGGAGGTACGTATCCAGTCAGGCATCTTATATATAAAGTTTTGATACTGTTTTGATTTTGTATAGAGATTGCTTAAAAGGAGAGTAGATTTTGGATTCATTTAAAATAGAGTTTTGTGTCATTGGCATAAGGTATACTTTAAAAATCCATATTATTACACGAGCATTCTCATATAACAAAAGAAGTGAATTTGAAAAATAAACCTTATTCCGATGAACCAATACTCTGTTTTAAACGCCACCAAAATCTGCTCTCCTCTATGAGCCGGTCTGTGCGAACAGAGCCTTAAGAGGAGTTGGGTGTAAATGTTTCATCAGCATATTTGAACCAAAGCCAACCTCACCTGTACGTGTTTCACCGTGCTTCACAAACGAGGCTCTGACGAAAAGAGATATAAGGCATAGCGTATTTTTAGCTGCCATACTGGGGAAGTACCTCCACCTCACAGAATACCGCAGCCAAATAACAATTCCCTTGAGGATTGTTGTGTTCCTGCGAGTCAGTGAGGTCACCAGACAGAAAGGAAGGACTATAGGCCTGGCAACGGATCGGCGACCCCTTGGTGTTGCTCTCTATGGGTGGTGGTGAATGCTTTCCATCAAGTGACTCACATGCTCGTTTACCCCCTCTCATACAAAAAAAAAAAACAAATTAATGAAAGATATGAACCTCCGACTAGGGAAATACCTTTTTTTTTTATTGATATTTATTACAGTCTACAGACCCGGGGTCCGTACCTTTTATTAACATTGTTCTGTTTTTTTTATCTTATAATATTCTTACAATTAATAAATTGCACGTCGCTATTGTGCTAATAGTTATATTATTGTCTATTACTACTTAACCTAAATCCTCCTATTGTTCACCTTGCAGCCATGACAGCCAGGGCAGACCAGTCCCCTCTGGCAGCACCCGTTCACGAGTTGATGCATGGGGCAGCCATCACCGCATTCAACCATTTTATTGGGAATGCGGCGACCCGCCACACGACACCACCACCAGTTTGAACACTTTAGTGAGCATGACTACCTGGGCTGTCAGGACTGCAGAGTAAAACCTGTATTTATTTTCCTAAGGTCTTCCTCCTTCTCTCCCTCTCACCCACTAGATACTTACATTCTTTGTCCCAGCATATTCCGTCTGTCGTTGTCACTGATATTACATGGGCGACCATCTCGATTCTGTGTCATCTGTTCCGTACAGAACTGAGTAGTCCTATTTTTTGTTTTTTTTCCTATTGCTTTGCCAATTCTTTCACGACGGGTGTATCCCGACTCCAGATCGCCATTTGCAAATTGTAGTCCCGAATTGCTTCCGTGGTTGCAGTTTCCGCACGTTTTATGAAGCTAGCAGTTGCGTCGAATAGCTCGCTGCAGTCTGTGTAATATATACAGCTACAGGTATGTCTCGAAACTGCCACCACTGCATGGGGGACGCTACTATGCAGTTGAAGGTTTTTCATCGATGTCCTGATGATTACCACTGACTCGTATGTCAGTCCCTGTGCTTCATGAATGGTCAAAGTACGAGACCCTTCGCCACTGCCGTAACCTTGACCGATCAGCTGCTCTTTCTCGGCCTGAGTATGTACCAGGTACAAGGTGTTGGCTGTGCTTGTGGGTATTAGTGACCCTGTGTACCTCATTAGCTTCAGGGACCGTGTGCGAGTGTTGGACGAGTATATTCCACTGTATACTTGTCTGAGGGCATACGCAACGTCTAGTGGATTCCTTCTGGTGCATAGCATTTCACGGCTGATGTTCGCCGCTGGGCTTGGGCGATGGTATTTAAGCCGGAAAAGGTTGGATCTGTCGATGAATGGCAGTTGATTTATATCGCCAAAGAGCAGGACCTTCTTGGCACCGGTAATTCGGACTGCCATCACTATGGCTCCGAATAGGTTCATCAGCGCTTCGTCGACCATAAGTCTTTCGTAGGTGTCTGTCGCTGGGATCCCATTTGCAAGTACTGAGGCCATTGTACGTGCTTTAGCTCTTGTTTTTGTACCGATGCGTTTAGTTATCTTCTCTTTCAGGTCGCGAGTGGATTCAGTCGTGGTTGCAATGACCAAGTCTTTACCTGGATTATAATTCTCGGAAATCCATTTTGATTTTCCACATCCGGGTACTCCGTTGACCCAAGTTATTTCTGGTACCTCCCAGTATTCGAAGGCTCTGCCGATGCCAGTCTCTGATGATAGAGCTTCCGCTTTTTCTAGGAATCTGTCATCTAGCATTACCTTCGTACACTTGGCGGTGACTACAATTGGGTCTTCCGGAGGAGTCTCAAACACCAGCCTTCCAGTCCGCTCTGTCTCCACCTCGTCTAGAGCCACAAAACCACTTGTCGCGTTATATGCAGCCATGTATGTTCCCGACACCTCTCGTACGCCACAACCTCATGTTTTGATGAGGCTTCAATGATGCCTAGATAGTTCCTGGAATCGCCTTTCTCATGTGCTAGCACCATAGCATCTACGCTTATTATCCTGGGCTTTCCTCCTCCTACGTCATCATCCCTACCGAAGCTGGCTAACACCGAACATGCCTGATCAAATCCTGACCTCTCATCGTCCTTCTCGAATAGTGCAATGGTCTTGCCTTTCGTTCGCACTATTTTGCAGTGTTGATCTTTGACCTCCACTACAGCCAGTGCGTCGAAAACCTTACGCTTTATAGAGGTCTTGAAGGTGCTTCCCTTTAGTATGTTAGCTAATCCGGGAGAGATGACAACTCGGTTGGAGATTTTTGCGTTGCAGAAGCATATACCTAATTTCTCTTCGTTGCTATCCATGAACGTCGCTACTCCTTTTATCCTTATCCCTGGTTTCCCTTGTTCGCCGTTCTCAAGAAGACAATAGTCTTTTATCGCGGCTCGGTAGACTTTTTCTTGGCCGTCGGTATTCGTGGTGCACTCGATTGGTGGCTGTGTCTCTATTGGTGTGGATGATGGTGTTTGTGGTGTCGCCATTGTGCTGTTCCTTTTCAAAACAGAGCGCATGATGTTGTGAGAGTATTTCAAGAAGTGCGGTCTTTTATCGGTGTCTGCTAGGATTTCGTGCAGATTCGTCTTTTCCAGTTTTTTGTTTATTCTGAATTCGACGTCCAATCGGGCGTTTGAAATCGTGGGCAATCTATAAGAACATGCCATACAGACTCGCTAAGGTTGGGATCGCACGACGATCGATCCGGGACTGTCTTTCAACCTAAACCGGTGTAGGTACTCCGCCATGTTCCCGAGGGAAATACCTTATGGAATACCACTAAATAACAATTACCTTGATGAAGGTTCTTGTGTTTCTGCTAGCATAGAGTAAATAGTGAGTGAGGGCACCAAAAAGGAAGGTGTTGGCGGCGCGTGAGCGACTTTTAACGTTCCAAGCATTAATAAGGCTATTATTACTACTTCACATCAGGCGGGTCGTATGTTTGTCTGATCGACTTTTTTATTTCCGATGTGTTATAAAAAAATAAAAAATAGGTTAATTAAACCATTGTGTCCCATGCTCTATGTTTGGTAGCATCATCGACGAATTATTTCTAGCGTGTCACACGCAAGTAAACGTTATGTCTGCTAAACTAATGCTTATAAATCACTGTGTAACATTTAATATCTATTATAAACGTGTGTTATTAATGTCATTTGTAGGTTGTTGTTCTAACCATCAACATCTACAGATCGCCTGAGGATGCCTCGCGTAGAGGCGAAACACGGTGTCGCAGAGACGACTGGGGCGGCAGCAGTCGCATGTTTCTTTTGTTTCAGATGTTGGAGATTCGCCGAGACGATCGCAGCAGCTGGAGCAGAGACGACCAAAGCAGCTACGGCAGTCACATGCATCTACTAACGGTAGTGGGTGGGTGCCGGCCGGTAGTAGTTTGCATGAACTAATTGGTGACAGAAGCACGCAAAGTAGTGTAGATCAAATTGCCTGTTATTAGTTTCATTTAACGAAGCCTTCGGTGCTCTCTTTTAAGCAACCCCTATACAAAATCAAAACAGTGTCAAAACTTTACACTTTTTTTTATACCACTAAGGTGACAAACAAGCATACGGTCCGCCTGATGGAAAACACTTACCGTAGCCTATGGACGCCTGTATCAGACTACCAGAGGCATCACATGCGCGTTGCCGACCCTGTAAAAACCTCTTTACGCCCTTTTTCAAGAACCCCATGCTGTAGTCTCCTGGGAAAACCTCAACACATATTTCCTTATTAATACAATAACTACTACAGTGACTTTACTAATAACATTATTACAATAACTTTAGTTAAATTAACTGATAACTTATTAACGTCATTGACGTTTAACAGCAAAACCAGCGGCCAATTATACAAAGACAGCAAAAGTGTACCAATTTCAAGCCCATTGCAAACAGTACGGGCATTGTTCTCGACGTCACAGCGCCCCCTATCGCTGAGAATTCGTGCGGTTTAATTGCGGACTGGGGCCCGAAATACTTAGTTCAAGGGACTGTAGACACAAGTGCTTGCTTACTATCACCTTACTCCACAGAACATATTAGAGATAGATAGGCGATGTAGGTGGTGGTAGTACGTCATAACTTGCACATCTTAGACAGAAAAAACTATATACGAATTGATAGTTTCCATCGCACGAAACACACGAAAAACAATACACTTATATATAAATATAAAAAGAATAAACTTACAGCATCATCATGGAAAGAAATGAGACAGAATGATTCATGTTTCGGGTCGTGTACTAGATATATAATTATATATATATATATATATATATATATATATATATTCACGAGCAGGTGAGGTTGGCTTTGGCTCTGACTAACATAAGTGGCACAGGAAAACAGGGTACAAAGTATTTGTATTTTGGGGTGTAAGTGGTTCATCAAGATCTATGAACCAAAGCCAACTTCACCTGCGCGTGGTGCACCCTGCTAACTGACAAACGAAGCTCTGGCGAAAAGAGAGGTAGGGAGCGTAATTGTAAGCTACCCGGCTGGGGAATGTACCTCCACCTCACAGAATACCGCAGCCAAATAACAATTCCCTTGAGGGTTGTTGTGTTCCTGCGAGTGAGTGAGGTCACCAGAAAGCGGAGTGGCGGCGCGCGAGCAATATTTTATGTTGCAAGCGTTAATATGGCTACGGTAACCGCTTCACATCAGGCGGGCCGTATGCTTGTCTGCCACCCGACATAGTATAAAAAAAAAAGCCCGACTGAGGACGTACCCTCCTCCACCTCATAGAATACCGCAGTCAAATAACAATTTCCTTGAGGGCTGTTGTGTACCAGCGAGTGAGTGAGGTCACCAGAAAGAAAGTAGTTGCTGCATCGGCAGCGGGGGTGACGGAATGAGAGCGATATTTCATGTTGTGAGCCTTAATATGGCTACGGTAACTGTTTCACATCAGGCGAGCCGTATGCTTATCTACCACCCGACGTAGTATAAAAAAATCTCATGGTTGCCATGGCAACTAGGCATCTATAGAGCATAGTGTGTAAACGTAGTGTATAAGTTGATGGTTATCATAATGCCGCTCGAGTGTGCGAATACATTGCTCACGAGTTTCATCACCCATCATCGTCACCTCCCCGCCTAGGTGGGATTTGAACCCACGACCTCTCGATGACCGGTCGAGTGCTCTTCCAACTTGGAAGAGCGCTCATCCGGCGGAAGTTCCAACTGAGCTACCAGGAATGTTTTATAATATTCTGGCAAGTTGGCCAAGACAACTATTTAAATAATAATAATCGACTACATCTGCCGAGTCAGTGATGGCAGATGGGGGAAGCAAAGCCTAGAGTGGAGACCTCGTATGGGGCGACGAAGCATCGGGCGACCCTCTCTAGATGGACCGATGACCACAAGGGAACGGCCAGAAGCGGCTGGATGCGGAAAGCTGAGCATATGGCGGAAGGCATTAGGGAGGGCTTATGTCCAGTAGTGGATAAATACACGCTGACGATAATGATCATGATTTTCATCACATTGTTGTGAAAAGTTACTAGTTGTTAGTGGTTATGTTTTTAATACCATATTGTCATCTCATAGCTCCTAGCCTACAAGCCGGCACATGATCCCAGTCGGATGCAGAGTAAAGGCGAAATAACGAAGCCATCAGGCGCAGATGCCTTCCGAGTTCATTAACAAAACCGCAAACGTCTATAACGTCATCATTTATTATTTTTTTAACATTAAGGTTTGCTGTTGTATTAATTAGTCCATCACACTCCTCTTAATTCTTCTCAAAGTCTTATTCAGTTCAAACTGTTCGACTCTAGACGACTTTCTCTCTCTTAACTCTCGACTTAAGACTACCTGATTAGCATGCAGGGGAGTAAGACCTGCTACCAATCCGCATGCGTGCTCGGTTAATTTACTGAGCGCAAGTGCGGTGCGGGTAAAGGTCCTCTCGACTGATTGGTTTGGAGTAAGACCTGCTACCAATTCACTTGCGTGCTCGGTTGGTTTACTGAGCGCAAGAGCGCTGCGGATAAAGGTCCTCTCGACTGCTTGGTTTACTGGACGAGATACTCGCAATCCTGTGATACAACCGGAAGGTTGGCACACAGAGGCGCATTAGCAGTTAGGTATAGATTACGTGTTCGACTCTAGAATGTTCTGCCCCTTAATATCTGGAGTCCTCAATCTCGTTCTTGTTTTAAAGCTGGTCGGTGGAGTAGTGGCACAGGTAGTGGTGCTTAATAAGAGCTGTTAGGGGAAAAAATACATTTCATAGTTTGTAGGTTGTTGTTCTAACCATCAACATCTATTGATGGCCTGAAGGTGCTTCGCGTAGAGACGAAATACGTGTCGCAGAGATGACCACAGCAGCCGGGGCGGTAGCAGTCGCACGTTTCTTCTGTTTCAGATGTTGGACATTCGCCGAGACGAATTTTCGAGCAGCAGCTGGAACAGAAACGACCAAAGACGCAGCCACGGCAGTCGCATGCATCTACTAACGGTAGTGGGTACCGGCCGGCAGTAGTTTTCGTGAACTAATTGGTGGCAGAAGCACACAATGTAGTGTAGATCAATTTGCCCAAAAAAATACAGTTTCCAGGGAATACCTCGCCAGAGCGCCATTTCAGACAACCAATAATTTGCAATTAGAAGTTATGCCTATTATTAAGTTATTAACGATAGCTTCAAAGCTCCACTTACATGGCGAATTAGTGAAGTTATCTATCTGATCGGTATCTATAACTTATGTTCTAACTTACTTCCCAAGTTACGTGTGCTAGCTAGTAACTGAATAAATTATGGCATGGTAGCTCTCCAATCAGACGGATTAAAGAGATGAACCAGGCTGCCTTAAAAGCAATTTGTCTCTGTAGCAAGCCATATTTATCTTACTGCTGGATACAGGTCTCTATTCAATTCAAATGGTTTTAGTTTTACTGCATCACGTTGTGTATCATCATCATCAGCCTGTATCTACCCACTGGTGGATTATAAGCTTTCCCCAATGCTTTCCACCAAATACGAACCCTCGCCTTTTGCATCCAGCCGCTTCCAGATGCTTTCTTAAGGTCATCGGACCGTCTAGAAGGAGGGCGTCCAACGCTACGTCGTCTACACTCGCGTCCTGCACTCTAATACGTCACGTTATGTGACGTATTAGATGACGTTATGTGATATATTATTTAGTATATAATAGGTCGGGGAAAAAGTCTTTTCGCATTATAGTATGTATGAACTTGTAATAAAATCTCTTTGGTTATACCATTTGTATCTAGCAGGTTTTGATATCTATAAAAAGTTTAAATTTTAAAAAAGATAATTCCAAATTCAAATTAGGTAAATGTGTGATTTTCATTTGTTTTTTTTACTGTCAAGATGAGTGAATCTAATGAAGAAATTCGATACATTTTAAAATTTTACTACAAAAAAGGTAAAAATTCAACGCAAGCTGCGAAAAAAATTTGTGACGTTTATGGACCTAGTGCAGTGTCTGTGAGAGTAGCACAAATTTGGTTTAAGCGTTTTCAATCCGGAAATTTTGATGTCAAAGATGCACGTCGCTCTGGTCGCCCTGTTACGGATAAAATGGATGCCATTTCTGAAAAAGTGGAGCAAGATCGGCATATCAGTAGTTACGACGTAGCTGAAGAACTAGGAATTGACCACAAAACTGTTTTGGCGCATAAAAAGGTCGTGGTCAAAGGCCGGCCAGGCTTCACAGACTCTGGCGAAACCCGGGTTAACCCGCAATAAAGTGATGCTGTGTGTATGGTGGGATTGGAAGGGAAGATATTCATTATGAGCTGTTACCGCCAGGCAGGACTATCGATTCTGAACTCTACTGTGAACAACTGATGAGATTAAAGCAAAAAGTTGAAAGAAAGCGGCCGGAATTAATTAATAGAAGGGGTGTGATTTTTCATCATGATAACGCTAGACCTCACACATCTTTAGCCACTCAGCAAGAATTAAGAGAGTTTGACTGGGAGGTGTTAATGCATCCGCCGTATAGTCCTGACCTTGCACCTTCTGATTTCCACCTGTTTCGGTCTCTTAAGAATTCTTTAGGCAATGTCAGGTTAACATCACGAGAAGACTGCCAAAACCACTTGGCGCGGTTTTTCGAACAGAAGTCCCAAAATTTATATAGTAATGGGATCATGTCTCTACCTACAAGATGGCAAAAGGTTATCGAACGTAATGGCACCTACATACTTTAGTTAAATGTAAATAAACTTTATTAAAAAATGTTTTGAATTTTCATATAAAATACGAAAAGACTTTTTCCCCAACCTAATATTATGTAATTTCATATCGTAGACAGAATTTCTTGAAGACCTAGAAAGAAAGAAACGAAAGACGTAGTATTTATTAGCATCACACTTAGACATTTTATACAGAGTAGGTACTACCTAGGTAGGAGGAGCTTGATGGCGTCGTTACATGTGATAGTCTTATCGAACACGCAAGTTAAGCAACGTCGACTGTAGCCTGTCCGTGGATGGAGTTATTTATCTCGAGCTCGTCTATGCTGTCCCAGCTGTTGTCGTTACATGGCAATCGTTAAGTCAAGTCAACCGCCAACCCGCATTTGAGCAGCTCTTTGAATCAAATCAATGCCTGATCCTGTTGTTTATTTTTAACGTAATATAAATTGTCATGTTTGTGTACGATAGCGCAATAAATGAATGTCGTATTTTACCACATAAATGATAGTACTTTTATACTAATAAATAAAGCAATTCGTGCGAAATTATTCCCTAACCATTGTTGCTGGCAGTCTCGCCAGCTGTTATGTGCCTCTTTTCTAGATTATTTTTTATAATATTTTTTGAATTTATGTCATTTTTATATTGCTATAGATTGTAAATTTATTCTAATGTCAAGTGCCGAACGGTGTGAAAGTAAATATATTTTCTTAGTTCTTCTGGCCTTGTTTTTATTTTATTAAATACAGTCCATTTTTAATATACGCTCTCCTATCACTAACAACGGTCCTTAGGAGCAAAAGAAAACCGTAAGTATTTTTTTCTTCCATTAGAACATGCAAACTCGATCTAAAACCCGAGAGGGTGAAGCCTCAATTACTCCGCAACCAGTTTCGGTTCGAGCTCGGTCTTCGAGTTCAGTTATATCTAATGCTTCAACTGCCGCTCGTAAACTTGCAGTCGAGGCTAAACACGCTCAGGCTGCTTTACAGTTAAAAAAAGAGCAGGCTGCACTTGAAATGGTACGACTAACACAACAAAAAGATCTTGAAATGGCACGACTAACTCAAGAAAAAGATCTTGAGATGGCACGCTTAGCACAGGAAAAGGAATTGCTTGAGTATAGAACGCAAGCACAAAACCTCGCTCGCGAGGCAGAACTTGCAGAAATTGATGCAGAGTCCCAATCTAGACGTAGCCGTAGTAGAACTAATTCTTGGGTTCGCAGTTTACAGGATCAATATTTCGATGTTGTTGATGCGCCGCCAGCAGCACACGGCGAGACCTGCGTTGTTACTTCAAATCAGAATGAGATCCCTGTTGAATTATCAGCAACGCAGCGACCTCCACATTCAACATCATACGCAAAGACATTTAAAGTTCCACCTCGTTTTGATAATAAAAAAACAGACACTGCCAGCGCTGTGGAAACTGACATGAAGCGACTTGGTGATATTTTGGTAAATTTATCTACACAGAAACCATCTCATAAAGCACTTAATAATATTGAAATTTTACCATTTTTTGGGAAAGCCTCGCAGTGGTTAGGTTTTAAGAGGTCATTTAATAGTTCTAAAAATAATTATTCTATCATAGAGAACTTAAACAGGCTAAGGTTTTTGCTGCGAGGCGAGGCTGCAAAAGCTGTATCGGCTCTTCTGCAGACTACAGACGATCCAGAAGAGATAATGACAGCTTTAGAGGAGCGTTTTGCCCGACCAGAGTGCATTATACTCGAAGAACTTTCGAATATAAGATCTCTCCCTAAACTACAAACAGACTTGAAAGATCTAAATTTATTTTCTTGTACTATACAAAATTTAGTTTGTACAATAAAACACTTGCGAAAGGTAGAATATCTTTATTCACCAGAATTATTCAATGCAATTCTTTCTAAATTAACACCACCTCTCAGGTCCACATGGACTCGATTTGCTGCTTCTGATTACACTGAAGGTTCGAAACTTGAGGTTCTGTCTGAATTTCTCCGGCAGGAAGCGCGAAACCATTCGCGATTTGGTTTGATGCCTCAGTACACAATGACACACACACACAGTACACAATATAATGAACCTGCAAAAAAACGAACAGAAAATTGTTTTGCAAGTACTTCGCAAAGCTTATGCCACCTTTGCAATAGTTCACACTCATTGGCAGATTGTAAAGTTTTTCAAAATTTTTCCGTTTCGGGTAGGCAGGATTACATCACGCAAAATAAATGTTGCTTTAGATGTTTGTCGACTAATAAACATAATTGGTCGACATGTAAAATTAAAGTTAGATGTGGTTTAGACGGTTGCAAGTCTTTTCATCATCGTTTATTGCATGGCGTTGTCATAACAAATACTAAACAATCACCATCGCAACCGTCAAATTTTAAAATAGACAAAATAGTTCCGACATGTGCAACCTTAGAAAAAGAAATTCGTTGTCTATCAGAGTCTTTGCCTGTACAGTCACAGTCAAAAAATAATACAGACGAATCTTTTAGAAAGTTTTCACTTGTACAGTCGGATAAAAAAATTGATGACTATCGTGTTGAAAACAACACAACTTATGCAAGTAGAGATTTTAACCGCGAAATTCGATCAAAGGTTTTACTCAAAGTTTTGCCCGTTGTAGTAAGTGGCCCTTTAGGTAGTATAGAGGTATTGGCGCTGTTAGATGACGGCTCAACTGCCACCTTGATTGATGCCGACCTAGCTTGTCGTTTAGGTATCAGTGGTCCTAAGGGTTACATTTGTGTACAGGGTGTAGGCGGCATGATGCGCAAAGACACCATTGAGTATGTCGATTTTCAAATTCGAGGCAAATATAAATCGGATGTTTATACCATAAAAAGAGCAAGGGCAATCAAAAATCTCGATTTATGTGAACAGGTAGTTCGACCTTCAGATATAGAAGGTGTCAGTCACCTTGTTGATTTAGGCGAGATGCTAGTTTATAAAGGCAAACCTACAATTTTGATTGGGGCCGAAGACTGGTACTTAACAGTATCCAGAGGCATTAGGGTTGGCACTCGTTCCCAACCTGTTGCTATAAACACGTTGCTGGGTTGGGTAATTCATGGTGTTTCGGGGTCCGCTACGAAACCAGTTGATTTTTTATATCACATTTATACTAATGAAGAAAGTACTGTTCTCCAAGAACTTGATGATTTAATTAGGGAACAGTTCAAATTAGATTCTGTTGGTATTAGTAAATATCCAAACTCAATAGGGCCCCTTAATCAACGTGCTTTACATATTTTAGAAAATACTACTATTAGATTACCAGACGGAAGATTTGAGACAGGATTGTTATGGAAAGAGGATAACCCTAAAATACCAGACAGTTACCATCATGCGTTAAAACGGTTAAAATTATTAGAAACTAAGATGGGTAAAGACCGTGATTACGCGGATGCTTATCGCTTACATATTAAGGGAGTCATTGAAAAGGGATATGCGGAGCAGTGTGATATCAACCATGAAGGTTTGCTTGATGCTAATTTGAAGTTCTGGTACCTACCACATTTTGGCGTAGTGCATCCACAAAAAAAGAAACTTAGAGTGGTTCACGATGCTGCCGCCAAAACAGACGGGGTCAGTCTCAACTCCTTGTTGTTGGCTGGTCCCGATCTGATGCACTCTCTATTGGGTATTCTTTTTCGTTGGCGAGAGCATAATGTAGCCCTCATGGCTGACATACGCGAAATGTTTCCGCAAATTAAAATTAGAAAGCAGGATAGAGATATGCAACGCTTTCTTTGGAGAGAAAGCCCTGCATTTTCTATCAAAGAATATAGGATGTGTTCTATGATTTTTGGCGCCACTTCAAGTCCATGCACAGCGATATTTTTGCTAAATAAAAACGCGACAGACAACTCACATCTCTATCCGGAAGCGGCTTGCCAGGTTTTGAAGAACACATATATGGATGATTATGTTGGTAGTGTAGCTAGCGTAAGCCAGGCGGAGCAGCTTGCTTCAGATATTTTAAATTTGCATAAGCTTGCACAATTCGAGATGAGAAGTTGGGTGTCTAATTATCCTGAAGCACTAAAGCTTATCCCGCCTCATTTACATGCCATTCCTCCTGATGAAGTTCCAGTTGGAATATCTCCAAACTCCACTGTTCCTACTTTGGGATTGGTGTGGAATCCACATTTTGATACATTGAGTTTTCGTAACAATTCTTTAGCAGTAGCTCCGGCAACCTTCACAAAACGAATCTTATTATCTCATGTCATGCGTTTGTACGATCCGTTAGGTATTCTTTCTCCGGTGACAGTTCATGGCAGGATTCTTTTACAAAGAGCTTGGCGCTGTCATATAGGATGGGACGAACCCTTAACAGCAGATCAATGTGAACAGTGGCAAGTTTGGTTTGATAGTCTCTTCCAAATTCAAAATTTAAAAATTCCTCGTTGGTACTCTTTTAATTTCCAAAGTGTTTGTCGAGAACTTCACATATTTGCTGATGCTAGTGAATCTGCTTACGCTTGTGTGGCTTACTGGCGGTTTATAGATGCAGATGAGCGAATTTCGTTATGTTTAATTGCCAGTAAAGCTCGCGTTTCGCCTAATAAACCTGTGTCTATACCCCGGCTAGAGCTTCAAGCCGCCTTATTAGCTACTCGTTTAGCACATACTATAGTTTTGGAGCACGACTTGAAGCCAAGCCGACGTGTTTTCTGGACAGATTCCAGAAACGTTTTGGGTTGGCTACGGACTGAGGCTCGTACGCTGCGGACGTTCGTTGCCAACCGGGTTGGAGAAATTTTGGAGCAAACGGAGGCTACTGATTGGCGATGGGTGCCTTCTAGTTTAAACGCGGCGGATACCGCTACCAGAATTGGTCAAGGGATACCTTCGCATTGGCTCTATGGACCACCATTTCTCCTTTCACCATCTAGTTCCTGGCCCATAGAACCAAACGTAGGTCTTGAAAATGATTTTTTAAAAGAGGTTAAACGTGATTTTATACATACCCACGCGATTACTGATGGCGAGGTCAAATTATCATTACCACTCGCAGCAGATCCGACGCGATTTTCTTGTTGGTTGCGAATGGTACGCGCGACTGCACGCGCTCGTCAATATATAGATATTTTAAAATCTAAAATCGGTTTTATTCGTTTAGCTAACTCTTCTCGTTGCCTTCGTTCTCATAACCGTTCAACTTCAGTCATGTCATCATCATCTCATCCCTTATCATTAACTGCAGATGATCTATTAAAGGCTGAAGAGAATATAGTAAGGCGAAGTCAGTTACAGTCATTTCCAGATGAAATTGAGGCTCTCCGTAAACATGCTCCACTTCAGCGTCGCAGCCGTTTATTCAAACTGTCGCCATTTCTGGATCACAAGGAATGCATACGTCTCCATGGTCGTGTCGATGTCTCGGATGTCCCAGGAGCCATGAAACGCCCTATTGTTCTTGATGGTCGCAACCCTGCAGTAAGACTCTTAGTAACCCATTATCATAAGCGCGCTGCTCATGCTCAGCCAAACCTGGTGATAAATGAACTACGCCAAAATTATTGGATATTACATTTAAGGGCAACTATACGCTTTGTCACCCACCGATGCGCCAAATGTATACTGATGAAATCAAAACCAATGAATCCACCGATGGGAGATCTTCCAGAAGAGCGCTTGGCTCACCATCGTCGAATATTCACATACGTGGGTCTGGATTATATGGGCCCTGTAAATGTAACAGTTGGTCGACATCACCAGAAGAGATATGTTGCATTATTCACCTGCTTAACCTCTCGAGCGATACATTTGGAGCTAGTGGGCAGTCTCTCTACTGATAGTGCTCTGATGAGTTTGAAAAGATTTATAAGCCGAAGAGGAACCCCTACAAAAATATTTTCCGATAATGGGACGGCCTTTGTTGGAGCAAACAACATTCTAAAAACAATGAGCGAAGCTGGAGCAAACATCGGAATATCTTGGCATTTTATACCACCTGGAGCTCCTCATATGGGTGGTGCTTGGGAACGCTTAGTGAGGTCCGTTAAAACGGCTCTTAAGGCTATATTGAACGAGCGTGCACCAAAAGAAGAGGTCTTACACACGGCCCTCTTGGAGGCAGAGGCCATTATAAATAGCCGCCCTTTGACGTGGATAACCGACGGCGAAGAGTCACTAACACCATTCCATTTCATCATAGGTTCATCATCGTCTTTTAATATTGTACCATCACATTTAGACGATGCAGATCTTCTTGGACGCAGCGATTGGCGGAAGTCCCAACGCTTAGCCGACATGTTTTGGGGTCGCTGGGTTAAAGAATATTTGCCAACCCTGATTCCAAGGAGAACTGCCAGTCGTCAGTCCCCAGAACTTGCTGTTGGAGACGTTGTCCTAATCGTAGATTCTTCCTTACCCAGGGGCATGTGGCCTCGTGGTCGTATATCCCGTGTTTGTCCTGGGAAAGATGGAATTGTGAGAGTCGCCGAAGTGGACACGGTCGGTGGCAAGTTACGGAGGCCACTCACTAAGTTGGTTAGGTTGTCAGTTTCCCCTGAATAAGTGTGGCTTTGCCACAGAGGGGGAGGATGTTGCTGGCAGTCTCGCCAGCTGTTATGTGCCTCTTTTCTAGATTATTTTTTATAATATTTTTTGAATTTATGTCATTTTTATATTGCTATAGATTGTAAATTTATTCTAATGTCAAGTGCCGAACGGTGTGAAAGTAAATATATTTTCTTAGTTCTTCTGGCCTTGTTTTTATTTTATTAAATACAGTCCATTTTTAATATACGCTCTCCTATCACTAACAACCATTATAAAATATTCAAACATACACAACGTTAATGTTCAAGGTTTCACTTCTGCCGACACTCCCAGAGTGCAACCCGTGTTTTTTTTTTCAATTCATTTTATTTTTTTATTGATCTCCTCATTGCGTTTTTGTAATAGTTAGACTCACTTACTTTGAATTACTTATTCTAAACTTAACTGAGTGATGTTCAAAGAACAATTTATAATTAATACAAAACTTTCGATACCAAACACTGTATGAAGTATTCTCTAACTCCTCTAGTTATAACTTGGTTACTCTGAAATTTCTCAAATTCGGTTATGATCATAGTATGAAACACTTTATGGAGCGTGCGTTTAAGCCTTTAAAGTTTAACGAGCTTGTATGTTAGACAGCTTAAAGTTAGTCCGCTTTGTATAAAGGACATAGTTTTAATTACATACTAAAACTGTAATTAAATATCGTTGTAAAAGAAATTTAACCCCACTTCTTGATTTTCAGCTGACCAATGACCGGGTGAATATAATTATTTTAACAAAAAACAAACCGATTCCAATAATTACTATACAATCGCACCATTATAAAGTTAAAAACACTATCAGAACTATAGCGTTTTTTTTTTCAATTCGGTTTATAAATGAATTTTTATTTATTATTTATTTATATATTTATTATTGTTTGGGCGACTTACAGCGAAATAGGTGTGAATATATAATACTTATGAGTAAAACTATGCTAATTACAAGTCTCCGCCAATAGAAATAGTTTTGCCGTGTGGTTTCCGGCAGACTAGAATAGAATCACTCCGTCTCTTCCCGTAGATGTCGTATAAGGCGACTAAGGGAAATATATTATAAAACATCGATCAGGCCTCCCCAACACGTCTGGCCAGCGTGGGGAGTGTAGGCCAAATCCTCCTGTCTGGGACGGACGAGAGAGGGTCGTGCTCCTGTAGTGGAGACTAAAATGACCTGATGATGATGATGATGATGATTATAAATGACGGAGTAACGTAGTAACAAACATTTTTAAAAAATACGAACGACGAATTGAGCACTCCCTTTTTTGGAGTCGGTTGCTAGCATTGAGTGAAACTTTGAATGAGACTCCGTTTTATTGTATCCCTCTCCCCATAACTAAGTGATATGTTGCTTGGATTGAAAGAGAAGAGTTAATAAAAGTTATTTGGTCTAAACTACAAGAGAAAGACCGGATATTTAGCTGATAAGCAAGCATTAGAAGTTAGAACCTATTAGCAACAGACCTGCAAATATAAAGTTTTCCTATCTTACCACACGAACGTCCAAACTTTCTATGGTTCTCGTAAATTCTTACGGAATATTCAGTTGTGATTAAGTACGAGTAGTTGTTAAAACCAAATTGTTGATCATGGAAGACTACCGAACTCACGACAAATAGCGTGGTTTTCTACTTTTAGTATACTGTATATTTGGTTACGATTACGATACGTATGACTAGAGAAATCTTGAACTTTGAGACGCTCATTTAATTTTCCAAAAATTTTACCCGAATTCAACTGTTGCAGATGTTCTCAAGCCTATACCGCTTTACATTAGGTAGGCCGTATGCTTGTGTAATATTAGGCGTAGAAGGTATATAAACAACGGCAGAATATTATTGTAGTGTATGTTCTAATATATATTAATAACTAGATGACCCGGTGAACTTTGTTTCACCTACATCTATCTACTTAATAAATATATACGATCTAAGATTTGTAGTGTCTCTTTCAGAAGAGCCTACCATATATGCCCGAACCTGGAGGATGTGACATTGCGAGACATTTGTTTCTTAACTTGCCGCTTTCCATAAAATTTGACAATACCAGCTTAAATGACTCTCTTGCAATTTGCTTGCCATGTCCGAGAATTCCTGACGCGGTCCTTCTACGAAAAATCGCGCATACTACGCAGCATATTCAACTCCATAAAAGACAACACCTGTACGTGTCGATCAAGTATTGGCGATCCTTTACTAACTTATAAAATGGTCTAATCGGCGGAATTTTGGAGTCACAGATAGGTATTGCAATCTCGCAGCTCATTCAATTCCGCGGGATTACGCAATCCAGCGTGATCCCGCATCTTTGAAAAAGTTATTAAATCAAATTGAAAATACAGATTTTTGTGTAAAAATATATTAAACATTTATTACATTAAGCAACAGAAATTATTTCTTTTCTATTAATTAAGTTTAAGTAAATAGTAATCTGTTTTCTTAGATTCATCTTTAAATATTTGGCATAGTTTATAGTTTTGTTTAATTTTACCCTTGCTCCTAACAACAGTTTTATATTTTTGATTTAGTCTTGTTCATATATGACTAATAATTAAATATTACTTTCTCATAGATGCTATTGCTATGATATCAACCTATGGTGATAACTTTTGAAAATACCTACTAAAAAGCAAATGTATTTATTGTATCATCTCCGAGCCTGCTTCTGAACTGCAAGTATATCCTGATGCTGAAAACGCCTTTTCGGCTTCTACGCTAGTAGGCTGAACCGTCAGGATATATTCATAGCCGAGCGTTAGGTAGGTCCTCTGATATCATGGGACTCAAAGAACGTCATTTCTTTTTTCAAAATCTTCAAAGTTCTATTGCGAAAGAAATATTTAAGAAAAAGCCAGACAACAATGTCTGGTTTTTTCTTAAATATTTTTTTCTTGTAGAAGCTGTTTTTCTAATTCCTCTTTTAGAGTAGGATTTGTTGCAGTAGCAAATGTTGCAGCTATAAGTGTATTTTCCAAGACGTCATCTGCATATGTCTCATCGTCTTGAACTACGACTTTTTCTATTATTTTATTTATTTCTTTGCGTATTGCAACTTTTCTGGGCATGAAGAATGTAAATGTATAATCTGTATTTTTGGTTTCTTCATCGTACTTTTTTGGATTTTGGAAATTATTATTTTTTTTAGTTTTAACGCCAAATTCTTTATTTGCGGGATCTGCGTATCCGCGCTTTGAATTTGCCGGATCCAGCAGATTAATAAAAGCAGCGGGATCCCGCGGGAATGCGGGATCTCGCAGTCGATGCTATCCGATGATCGAAGAACAGATCCCAAGTAGGTACTTAAACTGTCTGTGCATTCGACTATATCCTTATGTGCACGGTCGTTCGGGGATCTGTTGTTTTGCAGCCCAAGTACTCGATCTTTCCCGTATTCGGATTCAGGCCGTAGCTCTCAAGTGACCTCTTCCATTAATTCACTCATCACACCAACTGCCCTCTATCCGCATCCGCCAGTGCAATTATATCAGCATACATGAACACCCGCCAACCCACCGCACAGAGCTGGTCCATGTGGACCCATGATACTACTTGACTATTATTACTTATTACTTATGCTGTGCTAATATATAAGAATATGCCTAATATGAACAAAAACAGACTAAGGACTGATCGCTGGTGGACACCGACGTTAATGGGAATTTTGTCTCTCCGACAGAGGTCTATACCATGAATTTGGAATTTCGGTACATGTCTCGGATGATGTCGATATAAACCCCTGGCAGCCCTTTAGATTTCAGTAAAGAAAGTTCTCGGCAAATAAATTTATGACTAAACGACAAATGTGAATTAATTAAAATTAATGTGAATTACAGATTTAGGTAGGTACTTCAGAATAAATAATGAGGATCTGTTTTAATTTGTGAAAATAACCTTGGTTAACATGACAGACCTATATAATGTGATGTTGGTATAACCATATGCAAAGTTATACCACTCCGTATGAATCCACAAACGTTCTGCGTTCAGCCTACATTTTCTGGTACTATTTGCATTGCTGACACTGGTTACAATTGTAATCATTTTAGTAATTTACAATGCGAGTGTTTATGAAATTTGCAGATTTCTATTATTTATTCTTAAGTACGATTTACCATAAACAGTAACTATATATTTCAACTCCATTCTTGATGTCTATTATGCCGAGGCCGCACTCATCGCGATAACGCGAATATTCGGGTTATCGCGATGTATGTAGCCAAATATTCGCGAATATGTCGACACTTCGGGCGAAGCTTCGGGCACATCGCTCCGCTGTCGGTAAACTCTCGCACTTTAAAGAATTTTATCGCGATGAACTTCGCTTGCGCGGCCACACTTCAGTTGGCCCGTACCCATCGTTCCTGTTAGATGTCAGTAACTATATTTTTTTTCTCCTTTTTCTTGCATTTAATTTGTTTTTTAGATGACATAAATGTAAAAAATATTATTTTTTGCCATAAAATAGATTCAGTCTAACCGCGGCGTCCATGTTGTTTTTTTTGCGTTTGTACATCGCGCAATACGCGCATTATGTGGCCGCGAAGATTAGCCGTAGACCGAATACGAAGTTTATCGCCCGAATGTTATCGCGATGAGTGTGGCCCGAGCATTAGTGTTATGTCATTTCTATGTCACTTCTGAGAAAGTCATATTTGACAACCAACAAATATGACGTCGATCCTTTGTGACAATAACACTATTGATAGGTAGGTTAGCCATCTTTGCTGCCATGACATATGCCTTTAGTAGTACACTTTGTATGGGAATATAAAATTGTTGTTTTTACTATCTTTCTTGAATTTTTTCCATAATATCTCACCGTTTAAACCTTCCCTGGGCTAAGACAAACATTTCAAAACCAAAATTAGCTAAATCGGCCCGACCGTTCTCGAGTTTTAGCGAGACTAACAAAAAGCAATTCATTTTTATATATAAGAAGAAGAAGATAATAGTTTTTATTTTGTAATAAATTAATTAATATTTCTTTTTATTTTGCCTGGTGCGAGTGTAGTGTATGTTCTAATTATATTATTAATAGGTATAGCTTTTAAGAGTATATATGCGATAATCAATGTAGTTTGAAGGACTATTAAACCAAATTTAAACCTATTCAGACGTTTGCATTTGGTTTATTAGTAGTTCAGGTTATATATATACGAACGCATATATACTCTTAAATGGTATTGTCTCGGTACTCTTTGCCTGTTAATGTTAAGTTTTCTGTGAACTTTGCTAGTGTCATGGCTGTATGTACCAAATAAAAAATAAAAAAATAAAAAAATGCTATACATATTAGAACATACATTACAATATTTTATCTTCGTACTTCATCCAAACCCGTTCATAAGTTTACACATGTAAGACTAACAAATGTCCATGCAATTCATTCTCACAAAATTTCGCGTACTAAAGGTAATAATTATGTATTTATGGACACTACACGTCGCCAAACTAAGCAAAGCTTGTAATATGGGTACTAATTAACTGATATTATATCCATTGCCAGTCGTTCGACCACCGGTTCGATAAAAGTTATTTTCTGTAAATATTATTTTTATTACTTTACTATTGCTACTATATTACTGCCTCCCCTCTTACCATCATCTCTTATTGCGACTCAATAACTGAACAGAATGCTTATTCATACCAATGAATAAGCGACTCTATTTCAAATGGAACAGACTCGCTTATTCATTAGTATGAATAAGTAATCTATTCAATTATTGAATCGCAATAATTAAATGAAAAGTGGTAAGGGGGCTGTTTTTAAACTGAATTGTTCCTGTTTTTTTCAACTTCAAATTCTTGTTTTTGAAATTTTGGCTTGGCAACCCTGCTCTTAGTTAGCACAGCATGCTCCTTTGTAACGTGGTCTTGATCGTATCAACCCATGACCAACTCACCCATATTCATCATTCTGTATTCCAATTATCCCATTGGGATTACCCCTTTGTATTTAATTGATTAATGAGTAATTTAATCACTACCAAAACTAACTATTTCAAATTTAGGGATCGTACTTCCGAAAGTAAAATGGACGTATCTTATATAGACTCACTCGTATGACACCAACCTGACATCTATTTCTGGGGTGTAAGTGTGTTTATCAACATCTTTGATGTTTATCAACATCTTTGAACTAAAGCCAACTTCACCTGCACGCGGTGCACCCTGCTAATTGACAAACGAAGCTCTGGCGAAAAGAGAGGTAGGGAGCATAATTGTAAGCTATCCGACTGGGGAATGTACCTCGACCTCTCAGAATACCGCAGCCAAATAACAATTCCCTTGAGGGTTGTTGTGTTCCTGCGAGTGAGTGAGGTCACCAGAAAGATAGGAGATGCTGCGTTGGCAGGGGTGGCAGGGGTGGTGAAAGTAAAATGGACGTATCCCATATAGACTAACTCGTGTGAAACCAATCTGACATCTATAAAACGTACTAGCTGACTCGGCAAACCTTGTTCTGCCATACAAATTAATGACCTACTGTCATACCTACCAAATAAATATAAATATATATATATATGTGTGTATATATATATATATATATATTTAGAAATAAAATGTATTTACGTATGTTTATCAGTTCTCTAGTACCCATAACACAAGCTTCGCTTACTTTGGGGCTAGATGGCGCTGTGTAATTTGTCTGACAATGTTTATTTATTTATTTAATTCATAAAAATCGGTCGAGCCGTTTCGGAGGAGTGACACCGTGAATAACCGTTATTTCGAAACTAAATCGGGTCTGCAATAAATAGTAACTATTAATAAATCAATTTACTATATTGATTCTATACTACTTCCACAAAACAATTATGAATTTATTTTTGTTCTGACTGAATATTTTATGCTATGGCATGAGAACCAACCAGCGGTGCATGGTTGACAATTATTGATGTTTGAATAGCTATTGATTATAATGCGGGTCATGTCGTCTGAGGGTACCCTACATGTTCACTATGCGGCCCGAATAATAATTTTATTAGGCTTTTAGAAATAAGAGATACGTAAGCTCAAATAAAACATTGTTTTTATGGTAAAAACAGGTATAAGCGAAAATATATTTGCAAATATATATATTTGAAACAAACATATATCAGTCAATTCAAGATAACACCTGAATAAATTCTAGTCCAATATAGTCTGAATGAATTCTAGTCTTAATATATGTATATATAATCATATAGTCTAGGGTATAAACTAAGTATGGACATTTCTGTCCCAGCACACAAAGTTTCATACAGAAGAGTTATTTTCAGCTAGACTTTTTATCTCATTTTTTTTGTATCTGTGTGTTTTCTATGTATTAACAAAAAAAAAATGTATTTAAGTACATTTATCAGTTGTCTAGTACCCATAACATAAGCTTTGCGCTTAATTTGGGACTAGATGACGCTGTGTAAATTGTCCAGAATTATTTATTTATTTATTATTTATCTACTATATAAAAATAAGTCGGGTTTTCCTTCCTGACGCTATAACTCCAGAACGCACGAACCGATTTCCACGGTTTTGCATTCGTTGGAAAGGTCTCGGGCTCCGTGAGGTTTATAGCAAAGAAAATTCTGGAAAAATTTGAAAAGAAAAGCGGGAAAATCTTTTTTCACATACAGCGCCATCTCTAAGGAAATGGATGGAAACGAAAAGATTGAGCCACAGCGAAGCGTGGTCGGGCCGCTAGTTTAATTATATTTAGCTCATCAGTTAGAAGCCCTACAGCTCTACTGACTAAGCTTAAGATGGTTGTCAATAACTTTAATCTAAGACCAATTTTTAGAATCAACATCTTTGAAACAAAGACAACTTCACCTGGACGCGGTACACCCTCCTGACTGACAAACGGAGCTCTGGCGAAAAGAGAGGTAGGGAGCGTAATTGGAAGCTACCCGACTGGGGAATGTACCTCCACCTCACAGAATACCGCAGCCAAATTACAATTCCCTTGAGGGTTGGTGTGTTCCTGCGAGTGAAGTCACCTGAAATGAAGGAGCCGCTGCGTTGGCAGCGGGGGTGGCAGCGCGCAAGTGATACATTATGTTGCGAGCGTTAATATGGCTACGGTAACCGCATCACATCAGGTGGGCCGTATGCTCTCTCCATATCATCTTGATAATTGGCGATCTACTACAGTACGTTTCATAAGGCATTTTATAACCACGAACGGTGAAATTGTGAAATCAACTTCCCTCAGTGGTATTTCCGAACAATTACGATATGGGAGCCTTCAAGAATAGAGTATTTAATTCCCTTACAAGGCTGGCAACGGATCGGCGATCCTTTGGTGTTGCTGATCTCCATGGGTGGTGGTTTTTTTTTTATTTTTTTTTATTTTTTTTTATACCACCAGTGTGGCAAACAAGCATACGGCCCGCCTGATGGAAAGCAGTTACCGTAGCCTATGAACGCCTGTAACACCAGAGGCATCACACGCGCGTTGCCGACCCTGTAAAAACCTCTTCACGCCCTTTTTGAAGAACCCCATACTGTAGTCCCCTGAGAAAACCTCGACAGGCAGTTCATTCCACAGCTTGACAGTACGCGGGAGAAAACTTCTCTGGAACCGCACAGTACGTGACCACTTAGGCTCCAATGTGTGAGGATGAATTCCCTGTCGATGGCGAGCGGTGCGACTGTAGAAGGAGGCCGTTGGCATCATATCAAACAACTCCTCTGAACACACCCCATTGTACAGACGGTAGAATACACAAAGGGACGCAAAATCTCTTCTCAGACTTAACGGTTCTAAACCGTCTGTTAGTTTGGGATCGTCGACAATCCTCACAGCGCGCCTTTGAATCGAGTCACAAGGTGCAAGCTGGTATCTAGGCGCTCCCGCCCATAGATGGCAACAGTACTCCATATGCGGCCGTACTTGAGCTTTGTAAAGCATAAGTCTCTGCCGCGAATTGAAGTACTGCTTCGCCCTGTTGAGCACACCTAGTTTCTTCGACGCCAGCTTGACCTTCCCCTCCAGGTGACATCGAAACTGGACGTCGCTGGAGATTTCAACTCCAAGAATCCCAATGTTTTTGGCGATGGTAAGGGGTGTGTTTAGGAATTGAGGAGCCACAGCAAAAGGGGTTTTCTTAGCGGTGAACGCGCAGACTTGTGTCTTAGTGGGATTGAAATTAACCAGGTTCTTTCGCCCCCAATCGGACACACTATTCAGTGTGCTCTCGATCTTCGACACAAGCTGTTCGCGGCTCTCCTCCACCAGAGAGCGGGGAATATTAGCGCGGCCCGTATAATAAGCATCCCCGGTGCTGTCGTCAGCATAGCAATGAATGCTGTCAATGGACAACATATCATTGATATGCAGCAAAAACAGCGTCGGGGACAGTACGGAGCCTTGCGGGACGCCAGCATTAATGTCCATGCTATCGGAGCAACTGCCATCCACAACGGCTCTAATGCTTCTGCAGGACAAGAAGCTAGCGACCCATTCGCATAAACCTTCTGGTAGACCGTATGCAGGCAACTTCGAAAGAAGACCACGGTGCCAGACCCGATCGAACGCCTTCGCCATATCAAGACTGACAGCTAATGCCTCACCTTGGCTCTCCACGGCTGAAGCCCAGCGATGTGTAAGATACACTAGAAGATCACCAGTCGAGCGACCATCGCGAAAGCCGTATTGATGGTCGCTGATTAAGTCGTGCTCTTCTAGGTATTTCAGGAGCCGGTTGTTAATGACGCGCTCCATTACCTTGGAGAGAAGGGAGGTAACAGCGATAGGCCTGTAATTCGATGGGTCTGATCTGTCACCCTTTTTGGGCACAGGGTGCACGTTCGCAGTCTTCCACGACGACGGTACCTGTCCGGTGGAATAAGAGAGCGCGAAAAGGCGCGTAAGAACAGGACACAACTCAGGAGCACACAGCTTTAACACCACTGCCGGAATGCCATCTGGCCCACTCGACTTATGAACGTCAAGGGATAGCAATGCCCGCCGAACATCTCGTTGAGTAAATGAGATTTCCGGCATGGAATTACCACACCGCGGGATGGAAGGCGGTGCGGCGTCCCCGTCGTTCAAAGTCGAGTTTGAGGCAAAGAGATTCCCCAATAGATCGGCTTTCTCCTTTGCACTGTGGGCCAGACTACCATCCGGTTTTCGGAGTGGTGGAAAGGACGACTGACAAAAGTTGCCCTCGGCAGCCTTAGCAAGCGACCAAAAAGCACGGCTCCCAGATGGGTGCTTAGCTAGGCGCTCACCAATCCTGCCGATGAACTTAAACTTTGCCCTGGCAATTACTCTCTTACTGAACCTCGAGGCAGCATTGAACTCCCGTTTCAAGTCGGAAACACCAGGATCTCCATTAATACGAGCCGTGGTCCAAGCCTCATATGCAGCTTGCTTGCGAAATTTAGCTTCTCTGCAAGACCGATTAAACCACGGCCGCTTCTTACCACCTGAAGTAGCCACCCGCCGGTTTGGAATAAATAATTCCATCCCAGCCAAAATCGTCTCCGCTACAGCAGATGCACAGGTGTCTATATTTTCCGACCCGAAACAAAGCCGCCTCCACGGGTACGATGCGTAAAATTCACGCAGACCATCCCAGTCTGCTGACTTATAGTGCCACATACGACGACATCCGGTATACCGGGGTGGGTCAGGGCTTGCACATGGCACTTGGGTCCGAATGAGGCAGTGGTCCGACGAGCCAAGAGGCGCATCCACCGATACTGTATACCCATCCGGATGTGTGGTCAGCAGAAGGTCCAGTAGAGAGCTAGTATGGTCCTCTATATCTGGTATACTCGTTGGAGAATGTACCAGCTGTGAGAGACCATAGGCCAGAGCAAAATCATGAACAGACCTCCCCGCGAAGTCAGTGGACCGAGAGCTGAGCCACTCGGCATGGTGGGCATTGAAGTCTCCCAAAATCACTAACTCCGCGGAGGGGTACTTCTCAATGACTTTGTCAGTCGCCAATTGCAGGTGCTCGATCAACCGAGTTGTGTCTGCATCACCGCTATAAGACCTGTAAAGGCACGCGTAGATACGGGTGCGGCCGCCCTGATCCACGCGTACCCACAACACTGACAGGTCCCTGTCTTCAAGGCCGTGAAGACGTCGACAGCAAATATCATCCCGGACGTACATACATACCCCGGCTCGACGTACAAAAGAAGGTGGTGATTGCTTTCCATCAAATGACCCACATGCTCGTTTGCCCCCCTCTCATATATATATAAAAAAAATGCTTGTCTGCCACACAATGGGGCATAAAACCATTGGACGGACCATGATGGCCACCCGACGTAGTTTAAAAAAAAAGTTTGATTTACGTAGTCAGAAAAGTAATCGGCTCCAGCTGGTCTGTGTGTCATGTGTCTGGGAGTCTGTGTATTATGTACAAGATATCAGCAAGTATTATTTAGGTGCATTTCCCCGAGTCCCGCGTTCGGGAGTCTGCGAATCGAAAACAAACAAACAAACACGGGGAGTATTATAAGTTATTTGGACAGTGATATTGATCTGGGGAATGTGTGTGCAAAGGGTTTCTACATAATAGCTGTTGAACAAGTAGTGTGCTGCGAACATTTGAAACAATATTATAGGCATTGTTATTATTACGTATATTTCACTAAAACAAGCAAATGCTTCTATAATATTAATGAGTACCTAGACTATAAATGACAAGTAAAATATTAAGTATCCTAGACTATATATCGACGGTCCCTACGTATAAAGCGACATGTCAAAAATGGCAATTTTTTTTTATTGCATAAATTGCTATAGATTACCCGTAAAAACATTTTCTGTTTTTTTTATTGCTTGTATATAATTAAAAAGTAAGAAAATAACTCATTTGTCCAATAATAATATTCTTTAATTGCTATATCGTAGTATTCGTAGTATAAGCAGACATGTCTAAAATGACTTGTCGCTTTATACGTAGGGACCGTCGATATGTAGGTAGGTAATAATGATGTTATCTGACAATATTCAAATTGTTATATCTCTCTTAATTCACGGATCAAGCCCGGTCATTTAAAAGGCGTGCGCAGGGATATGGATCCAACGCGTAGAGGCCCCTTTGAGAAGTTTGATGTAATGTTGTACGCCCGCCGTGACTCGCTCCAGGATATGTCAATGAAACGATATACCCATGAGCAGGTCTCGGCAGGCGTTGAGACTATTGCGAAGTGTGATGGAAAATAAATGGGCTATGGAGATCAGGTCTGGATGAACTAAATACCGGGCTATTACAGAAGAGGGACGGACGCCTGCCGTAACTGCTTTTATTGCTAGTTATTTGCGGCAGGCGGCGGCTTGCCACTCACTAGATGGGCCCCCGAAATGCCTGGAAAACTGCCGGGGGCAAAATATTGTTATTATTATTATGTTTGTCATTCACAATGATACAGTAATTAATTAATTTTATAATAAAATTCAAAGGTGTAATATAAATTTGTAATTATAATGTATAGTCTGTACTCAAATTACCAGCTTATAAATGTGTAACAAACAATTTAATAATATTGTAAATATTACTACGCCAATAAAGGCAGAATATGCATGCACAATTACACGAAACATCTTGTATACTACCATATTCTTGAGAGTAAATGACTATCTATCTATCTATCTATAACAACTAATTCTGTTTAAATTATAAATGTTTTATTGTATTCTCCCAAATTGTATGTATTTCTATTTAAATTATATTATAAATGATTTAGTACTGTTTATAAATATTTATTCCAAAATCTTTGTAGTGAACTTATTGAGTGCAGGGGAGCCGACTCCGTGGGTGCTCGGGGGCTCGAGCACCCATGAGAAATAAACAGTGGGTGCCGAGCACCCCTGTGAATAGACATCAAGAAACAGATCAGTAATCGCCTTTTAGCGCCTTTAAATTATAATATTTCTTGATAATAAAAACTAGTTTCATTTTTATATAATGGTTTCATTTCATATTTTTATCAAACATAATTAGCAATTAAGTACGCAGTATGTAACTAGGACATTTATTTATTTGTCGGTCGATCAGTGCATTTCTCTTCTCACATTTCGCCACTTTTTCGAGTCATCAAATGAGCAAGAGCACCCATGAGGTTTTCTAAAAGCCGCCGCCCCTGATTGAGTGTAGTTAAATTTTTGACGTGACAACGTCTTATAAATTGGTTAGCCGGGTGACACTTCAAGAAACGCGCTCACGTTATGCGCTTACAATGAGAGCGAGTGAGAGGCACGCGTCCCGCCTAAGAGCGAGAGAGACAGACATAAAAAGTGAAAGGCATGCGTCCCTTCCACTCGAAAACATTTTACCACTCAAAGTCGTTGTCACGTAAAACTTTCGCCCGTATACCGACTTTACAGGCAACCAATTTTTATGTTTTTTGTATAACTATTATTGTGTATTGTTAATAGGTAGTCAATATGTATTGTTAATAGCAAAATGTGCGCTTTCTCGCCCTTGATTGAGCTCCTTTCAATGACTGTAAGGTTGACTGAAAGAGTACTCTATTATCTCTTTACTTTTTAGAATTGTATTACATATTGTTATTGCATTAAAAAACTTACAAACAAATAAAAATAATAAACACTTGAAAGGAACCCAGAAAGAGAACAGCCCCCTTACCACCAACTCCTATTGCGATTCAATATCTGAATAGAGTGCTTATTCATACTAATGAATAAGCGACTCTATCCAGTTTGAAATAGAGTTGCTTATTCATTGGTATGTGTTACGTCATGTTGATGTGGTTAAAATGAAACGTCTACTTCAGTATACGAATGACAATTTATTGATACAGTTTTATTTTTAAAGGTTTTTTAAATTAAAGGTATTTTTAAAGGTTTATACGAACAATTATTATCTATTTTAACTTGTCTCCTATTAGATATTCTACCGATCTGTTATCTAAGTGATATCATATCTTTGACGCCAATATCACGTACGAACATTCTTCGGCGTCATAGTATGAAAAAGCATTATAATCAGTAATTGAATCGCAATAAGAGTTGGTGGTAAGGGGGCTGTAGGTAGGCTCTTGGTGCGTAGCTTGAACAAGACGAAGAAACATAACACAACACTATTTTAGATATGTGTAGTCCTGTACGTGTTACTTATACTTTGCTAAAGATAAAGGACTACAGAAAAAGATGGATAAAATAGCAATTATTTTAAATACAGGTTAACAAACTCACTAGATGGAGCTGGTAATAAATAAGAGCCTTAATACTTCAAGTACTCATTGCTTATCTCTATGAAGCCTCTTATAGTTCTAATCTCACGGTTTGCCTCGAGGAATTGGTATTTATATAACAGAATTAATATCAAATTAATTGAATCGGTACACATGTGGATAATCTGTGAGGTTTTGTTTTAATTGTTAAAGACGTTGAGATTTTAACCATTGGCAGGTATCGAGCCTATCTCTGATTTAGGCGGATCAGAACGCAGGTAAGGATATTTCCTGTCGTATTGTAAGGACATTTAAGTAAAACGCCCTATGAGCACAACATCCTATAATTTTAACAAAAAAAAATATCACAGATCTCGTGCTCTACACGACTTGAAAGGGCATTGAAAATGAATGTACCAAAATTTTTCTTTTTCAAAACCAAATTTTCCAAAATATTTTTACATCTTCTTAAAGGCCTTCAAATTTCGCGTCTTATGAGCCCTCATACGTCCTCGTGACCGTAAACCTCAGGGCGAGTCGCACTTTCAGCGAAAATGGGAGCCTACTGGAGCGAACGAAAAAACATTTTCAATGTTAAAAATTCGACTCCAAACATTATTACTCTACATTTATGTATATAGATACAGGCTGATGATGATGATGAAAAAAATATGAGACCAATCTGGAAGTGTAGTACTCTTTCAAATAAAAAAAGTTTTTTTTCGTTATTGAGTGCAAAATCGGTTTATAAATGACGGAGTAATGTAATAACAAACCTTTAGATACAGGCTGATGATGATGATGATGAAAAAAATATGGGTCCAATCCGGAAGTGTACTGTTTCAAATAAAAAAAGTTTTTTTCAAATCGGTTTATAAATCACTAGAGTAATTAAGTAATAAACATAAAAAAAATACAGCGGAATTGAGAACCTCCTACTTTTTTGGAGTCGGTTAAAAGGCAAAAGGATCTAAAGCAGTTTGTCTTATTAGCAATATGACCTGGTAGCAAATAGTCCTAATAGCTAAACGACATTATATCAAAAGGCATGTACAGTACAGTTGAGTAAAGGCTATTATACATATATTTTTTTATAGTATATCGGGTGGCAGACAAGCATACGGTCCGCCTGATGTGAAGCGGTTACCGTAGCCATATTAACGCTCGCAACATAAAATATTGTTCGAGCGCCGCCACCCCGGCTGCCAACGCAGCATCTCCTTCCTTCCTTTCTGTTGACCTCACACACTTGCAGGGGCTCCACTCACTCACGCGCAACAACCCTCAAGGGAATTGTTATTTGGCTGCGGTATTCTGTGAGGTGGAGGTACATTCCCCAGTCGGGTAGCTTCGTTTGTCAGTCAGCAGAGTACACCACGAGCAGGTGAAGTTGGCTTTGGTTCAAAGATGTTGATAAACCACTTACACCCCATAATCTCCATGATTTAGGAGGTATTGGAATTAGCAGATATAATATTAACCGATCAGAGGTTATTATTCGTTTCTATACTGTATTGGATATTTCGTTTTTTTTAATAAATTTTAAAAAAAACGGCTAATATATGAGTTACAAGCATGTGCATTAATATGAAAAGAAAATAATGTAAGTACCTATGCATTGCGAATCCTCTAATCGAACACACAAGTTTGATTCTACTTCTACATAGGTAAAAGATACGTTTGTCATGCAACATGTGCGTATACATGCCGACATATATGTGCGGATACATGCCGACATATTTGTACTCCACCTGCCTTCTTGTTAACTATGTCATCTCAGATGCTCAAAGGTTGGCTGGAAGAGATCCCTTAATAGGATAAGTCCGCCATTGTACATGTACATTGTATATGTGTAATCATTTTATTTCTACTGGTTTGTAACTTTTGTACAATAAAGATACTTACAACAACAACAACAAGTTAAGCGACGTCGGCCGTATTCTGGCCGTATTCCATGGATGTGTTTATTTATCTCGAGTTCCTCCGTGCTTCGGAGGCCACGTTAAGCTGTCCCGGCTGTTAGATGTCGTTAGGTGACAGTCGTTAAACCAAGTCAATGGCTTTTAGGCGGTTTGAAAACACTGGCCTTCATCAACCCGCAGTTGAGCAGCGTGGTGGAGTATGCTCTATATCCCTTCGATTGAGAAGATACCCGTATCCCAGCAAATGGATGAATAAGGTTGATACTGTTGATTGTTGGCACTTGGTGGAACATTATTATCATAACGTTATAATAAACCACTTGTACTGCTCTGCCCCCTTACTACCATCTCTTATTGCGATTCAATAACTGAATAGAATGCTTATAAGCGACTCTATTTCAAATGAAATAGAGTCGCTTATTCATTGGTATGAATAAGCATTCTATTCAGTTATTGAATCGCAATAAGAGATGGTGGTAAGGGGGCTGGTCTTGTACCGGTCGGTAAAAATAAATATAATTACGTGGTACAGTACAAGTGCTTTATTATAACACTAGCGGCCGCCCGCGACTTCGTACGCGTGGAGTCAGTTATTTGCAAATAATTTTTAATTACATTCGAAAAAGCTAAATACCTAATGAAAGGAAAAAAAATTAAAAATTAAAAACAATCAATTTCTAGACGAATTTTTAGAATCAATGAAGTCGACGGATATTATTTTTTAAAACCTAAAGTACTTTTTATTGTTATAATAAAACATCCCTCCTTATAATAGTAAGTATGTAGTTGTTTTCAATATTTTTTATACTTAAATATCATTTAAAATCCTTCTGCCATAATTACTTTAACTTCAATAACATTGGATTTTCATACAAATTTCCAACCCCCGTTTTAACCCCAAAAAGGGGTTGATTTCTAAAGATAAATTATTAGTACACCTCCACACCATCTATAGAGCATACATTTTAAATTTCAAGTTTCTTACTTTAAAAACATAGAATTTTCGTACATACTTCCAACCCCCGTTTTAACCCCAAAAAGGGGTTGATTTCTAAAGATACATTATTAGTACACCTCCACACCATCCATAGAGCATACATTTTAAAATTCAAGTCCTATTACTTCAAAAACATAGAACTTTGATACAATTTCCAACCCCCGTTTTAACCCCAAAAAGGGGTTGATTTCTAAATATACATTATTAGTACACCTCCACACCATCTATAGAGCATACATTTTAAATTTCAAGTTTCTTACTTTAAAAACATAGAACTTTCATACAAACTTCCAACCCCCGTTTTAACCCCAAAAAGGGGTTGATTACTAAAGATACATTATTAGTACACCTCCACACCATCTATAGAGCATACATTTTAAATTTCAAGTTTCTTACTTTAAAAACATAGAACTTGCATACAAACTTCCAACCCCCGTTTCAACCCCAAAAAGGGGTTGATTACTAAAGATACATTATTAGTACACCTCCACACCATCTACAGAGCATACATTTTAAATTTCAAGTCTCTTGCTTAAAAAACATAGGACTTTCATACAAACTTCCAACCCCTATTCTACCCCCTTAGGGGTGGAGTATCGTAAAATCCGTTCTTAGTGGATGTCTACACCCTACAAGGAACCTACCTGCCAAATTTCAAGTTTGTAGGTGTTATAGTTTCTGAGATTTCGTGATGAGTGAGTGAGTGATTTTCTCTTTTATATATATGTATAGATTAAGATGAGTAAGGGTTGAGCATGCTGGAAATGTAAATAATAAATAAATAAATACATATTGTCAGACAAATTACACAGCGCCATCTAGCCACAAAGTAAGCGAAGCTATGGATAATTAGACAACTGATAAACATTTTTTTTTTAATACATACTTATATCTATATATATAAAAGAAAGTCGTGTTTGTTACAACACTTATAACTCGAGAACGGCTGGACCGATTGCCATGGTTTTTGATTTGTTGGATTTGTTTCCGTCCCGAATAGCAGAATAACTATGAAAAACATTGGAAAATTGACGAAAGAATAAAATAAAAGGATAAACATTATCCCATACAAATAAAAGTGTCAGTTGAAAAAGGATTGCGATATTTATTGGTTGTCAAATATTAAAATGTCAAATCGATTGGTGTCACTTTTATGTCGCGAAAGTTGTCTGTGATTTGTTTTGAAAATTGAAAAATGTCAAATGGATTGGGGTGAAAACGCTTGGCCCATGGAGTCCGAGCGCAAGAATCAAATCAGAGTAAACAACAAAAGAAATGACAATTACAAATCCCCAAAACGATTAAACCGATTTCAAAACTAATAAATAAAACAAAACGTTTTTTTATTTTTTTTGATTAAACCATAAGGAAATCTTTATTTTTACGAAATCTTCAGTTTTTATGGATACGGGTCTTCCCTCAACCGAAGGGGTTTAGAGCATACTCCAACACGCTGCTCAACTGCAGGTTGGCGGAGGCCAGTGTTTTCGAACCACGTAGAGGCCACTAACTTGGCTTAACGACTGTCATCTAATGATAACAACCAGGACCGACGGTTTAACGTGCCTTCCGAAGCACGGAGGAGTTCAAGATAATCTAATGATAACAACCGGGACCGACGGCTTAACGTGTCTTTTGAAGCATGGAGGAGCTCGAGGTAATATAAACCGATTCGTGTACGGGCTACAGTCGACGTTGCTTAACTTGCGTGTTCAATTAGACTGACACGCGCAATTATGCCATCGAGCTTCTCTATTATTTTCAATTTTTTTTTATACTACGTCGGGTGGCAGACAAGCATACGGCCCGCCTGATGTGAAGCGGTTATCATAGCCATATTAAGGCTCGCAACATAAAATATTGCTCCCGCGCCGCTACCCCCGCTGCCATCGCAGCATCTCCTTCCTTTCTGGTGACCTCACTCACTCGCAGGAACACAACAGCCCTCAAGGGAGCCGTTATTTGCCTGCGGTATTCTGTGAGGTGGAGGTACATTCCCCAGTCGGGTAGCTTACAATTACGCTCTCTACCTCTCTTTTCGCAAGAGCTTCGTTTGTCAGTCAGCAGGGTGCACCGCGTGCAGGTGAAGTTGGCTTTGGTTGAAAGATGTTGATGAACCACTTACGCCCAAATATTATCATCATAATTATTATAAACCAAACTTAATCATTGTTTTAATTCCATAAAATCATAAATTTAGTTCAGCTAATATGTACCACGATATTCATTGATTGTTAGGCGGTACGAAGTTCGCCGGGACAGCTAGTATAATAATACATAGAAAACACCCAGACTAAGTCAAACAGACATGTTCATGCTCACAAATGTTTGTCCTATGTGGGAATCGAACCCACGAGCGTTGGTGTCGAATCCGCGTCATTGACTGCTACGCCATGCGCCACCGAGCTCGTCAAACCAAACGGAGCAACATACACACTTGCACTTTCCAATATATCAGGCAAATCAATCCCCACAACTGGGAATCGAGTTCCACCCTACGTCCCGCTGAAATTAAAAACTACATTTTGACACAATCGAAGCTCCGTGTTTTTCCTGATGAAATTCAATTCTCTTCGGCGTAAAATTCTGATCATACCTGTCTAGCTTTACGTATTATTTTTAGCTGTGACCAATGACATTTTTCATTTTATATAGACAGACCATACGCTAAAGTCACGGCATTAAAAATTGCCAATAAAGCGCTTACTTAACACTTTGACAGCCGATGACGACATGGCTTCGTTATGCTTTTTAGGGTTCCGTACCCAAAGGGTAAAACGGAACCCTATTACTAAGGTTCCGCTGTCCGTCCGTCCGTCCGTCTGTCACCAGACTGTATCTCATGAACCGTGATAGTTAGACAGTTGAATTTTTCACAGATGATGTATTTCTGTTGCTGCTATAACAACAAATACTAAAAGGCAGAATAAAATAAATATTTAAGGGGGCTCCCATACAAAAAACGTGATTTTTTTTTGCCGTTTTTATAGATAATGTTACGGAACCCTTCGTGTGCGAGTCCGACTCGCACTTGTCCGGTTTTATTTTTATACCGCACGCCAATCACGACGTCAGCTCATCATTCGAATTCATAGATTTTGTATTAAAACCACGAGGCTTGCTCGTGATCGGCGTTTGTTGCAATTTTAGAGGCACTCTGCAGCGGTAATGGTTCTAGGGCGGCGGGGAGAGGGCTTGCCGACACGCCGTCACATGTGACGCGCTCAGTACGCTGCAAGCTATTTTGGAGAGTTTTCTTTTTTCCTAAAATTACAGTTTTATATTGAAAATTAATGATTTATTATTTATATTTACAAAGTCAAAGTCAAAGTCAAAATATCTTTATTCCTTGGACTTTATAAAGCACTTAGAAACGTCATACAAACTAAATATAAGAAACATGTGTAAATCATTACTACTCTAAATCCGCAGAGCTTAGATTCACTTTCATCACACTATCTTGAATGTGAAAGTGAATTTAAGTGCCAGTTCCGGCGACGGGGCTTCTTGAGAAGAACTGGCAAGAAACTCAAGGCCGACTCTTTTAATTGCCAATATCGTTACATTAAATACAAATACAATCATTAATATAACATAACAAGAGCAATTCATTTCCAAATACTTTTATCATTTATGTAATCTGAGATACAATAGTAAGCCTTTTGACATAGTCTAGTTTTGATAAATCTTTTAAATTTACCCATGGATAATTTAAACGCGTCATTTGGAAGTTTATTGTAGAAGCGTATACATTGACCTGGGAACGAGTTAGAGATTTTATGGAGCCTAGTAATATGCATAGCGAGTTTGTTTTTATTTCTTAAATTTAATTGATGGAGATCACTGTTTTTCCTAAATTTAGTTTGATTTTTATGAACGTAAATAAGATTTTCATAAATATATTGAGAATGTAATGTCATAATATTTATCTCTTTAAATTTATTTCTCAGTGTCTCCCTGGGACTCATCATATAAATAGCACGGATAGCTCGCTTCTGGAGCACAAAAATTGAGTCTACATCCGCAGCACTACCCCAAAGCAATAAACCATATGACATAATGCTGTGAAAATAGCTAAAATAAACTAAACGCGCAGTGTCAACATCAGTCAGTTGACGTATTTTCCTTACGGCGTAAGCTGCTGAGCTGAGTCTACCTGATAACGTTTCTATATGTGGGCCCCATTGTAATTTAGAGTCTAATGTTATCCCAAGGAAGACAACCTTATTGACCAATTCCAATCTCTCATTGTCCATCGCCACACTGGTTTTTACTTGTTTCACATTTTTTGTAAAAAATCGAACATATTTGGTTTTACTACCATTTAAAAGTAGGTTATTAGCACTAAACCAGTTTACTATTTTTGAAAGAGCATTGTTTACATCGTCAATTTCTGATTGTTGTCTATTTACCTTAAAAATTAAAGAAGTGTCATCTGCAAACAATACTATTTCGTGATTATTCTTTACAAGATGAGGTAGATCATTAATGTACACGAGAAACAGGAAAGGGCCCAAAATAGAGCCTTGTGGCACCCCCATCGCTACAGTTGATCCATGTGATCGCTTTCCATTAACATCTACTTTCTGAACCCTATCACTCAGATAAGAAGTAAGAAGATCAAGAGCGATGCCTCTTATACCATAGTGGTGTAGTTTTCTGACTAGAGTTTCATGCTGCACACAATCAAAAGCCTTAGATAAGTCACAAAACACCCCATAGGCGTCCCGTGACTCCTCCCAAGCCTCATATATCGACGGTGGAAAGGCAAAACAAATGAAACGCCATTTTGACCGAAATTGAGTTTTATATACAGTTCGATAGGATTTTTGATTCTCTATCGATCTGTCTGGGTTACAGTCTATTTGGAGGTACTTTTTGGCGTTTCATTTAATGTAATAACAGGGCCATTTTAAAATTTCACTCCCTTCAAACGACAATTTTATGACATATATTATTAACATTGTCGTATGATGGATCTAAAAATACCATCGGCGTGTTTTAATTTATTGACTTAACTAACTTTTTTACGACGATGGCATATAATTCATTTTACCCTTCTGTGTATATTTTAGCTTTGGCTTTTTATTACTTTTTCCCTACTAACATATAAGAAGACGTGTCGCATAACTTATTGTTCCTTGCAAGAAAAACACAACTAGTGGCGTTTCAGTTGTTTTTCCTGTCATATTTTTAATTGTAAATGACTTATCAGTTACTTTCACTAACTTTAATATGTTTTATTTTGGTGAGTCAATTGTTTTTCCTTACATGATTTTTTACGACATAGGCGCTTCAGATGTGTGTTTTTGAAATAGTTGATAGATATCGTGTGATCAAATTGGCGTTTCACATAAATAAGGTACCAGTTGCAACGATAACTTGACAGTTGTGTGCACGTGACTGCTCAATCAAGTGATTTCCGGATGTGATGTTCCCTAATGGTAACTTACTGGATAGATGAAGGCTCAAAGAATTTATTACAAATTCTTTGAGCCTTCATCTATCCAGTGGTGTGACTGAATTTTGGATGGAAATGATAGATTTATAGCTGCAACACTAACTGTATCCCCCGATTTTGTTAATATAATTTGAATTGCCGGATAAGAGGCTCTTCATTACCTATTAAGAATTTAGGGCGTTTTGGCTGGAATAGAATTATTTATTCCCAACAGTGCCGTGGTTTAATCGGTCTTGTGGGGAAGCAAACTCCCAAGCAAGCTGCATACGAGGCTTGGACTACGGCTCGTATTAATGGAGATCCTGGTGTTTCTGTCTTGAAACGCGAGTTGAATGCTGCTTCGAGGTTCAGTAAGAAAGTAATTGCCAGGGCGAAATTTGAGTGCATCATCAGGATTGGTGAGCGCCTAGCTAAGCACCCATCTGGTTGTTCTTTTTGGTCGCTTGCTACGGGTGCCGAAGGAAACTGTTTCTTTCTACCACTCCGAATACAGGATGGTAGTCTGGCCCACAGTGCTAAGGAGAAAGCCGATCTGCTGGGGAAACTCTTTGCTTCAAACTCGATTTTGAACGACAGAGACGCTTCACCACCTACCATCCCGCAGTGTGCTATTTCCTAATGTGGCTAATTCCATGCAGAAAATATCGTTTACTCAACGAGATGTTCAGCGGGCATTGCTATCCCTCCACGTTTATAAGTCGAGTGGGCCAGATGGCATTCCGGCTGTGGAGCTAAAGCAGTGTACTGCTGAGTTGTGTCCTGTTCTTACGCGCCTTGTTGCTCTCTCTTATTCTACCAGGCAAGATCCGTCATTGTGTAAAACTGCGAACGTGCACCCAGTGGCCAAAAAGGGTGACAGATCAGACCCATCGAAGTACAGTCCTATCGCTGTTATCTCCCTTTTCACCAAGGCATTGGAGCGCTTGATTAACAACCGGCTCCTGAATTGCCTAGAAGAGCACGACTTGATCAGCGACCATCACTACGGCTTTCGTCATGGTCGCTCGACAGGTATACATTGTTGGGCTTCAGCCGTGGAGAGTCAAGGTGAGACATTGGCTGTTAGTCTGGATATAACGAAGGCATTCGATCGGGGATCGGGCACCGTAGTCTTCTTTCGAAGTTGCCTGCATACGATCTACCTGAGGGTTTATGCGAATGGGTCGCTAGCTTCTTGTCCAGCACAAGCATATTAGAGCCATTGTGGAAAGCAGTTGCTACGATGGCATCGACATTATTGCTGCATATCAATGATACGTTATCTATTGACAGCATTCATTGCTATGCCGACGACATCACCGGAGACACTTATTACACGGATCGAGCTAATATTGCCCGCTCTCTGCTAGAGGAGAGCCGCGAACAACTTGTGTTAGAAATCGAGAGCACATTGAAAAATGTGTCCGATTGGGGGCGACAGAATTTCGTTCAATTCGGCCCTACTTAGACACATGTCTGCGTGTTCACCGCTAAGAAAACCTCCTTTGGTGTGGCTTCTCAATTCCAGAACACACCCCTTACCATCGCCAAAAATATTGGGATTCTCGGAGTTAAAGGAGAAGGTAAAGCTGTCGTCGAAGAAACTAGGTGTGTTCAAATCAACATGACTCAATTGAAAGGCGTGCTGTGAGGATTGTTGACGATACCAAACTGACAGACGGTCTAGAATCTTTAAGTCTGAGAAGAGATTTTGCGTACCTTTGTGTGTTCTACCGTTTGCACAATACAACGGGGTGTCTTCAGATATGTTTGACATTATGCTACATTCGCACCGCTCGCCATCGACAGGGACTTCATCCTCACACATTTGAGCCTAAGTGGTCGTGTACTGTGGAGTTCCAAAAAAGTTTTATCCCGCGTACTGTTATTCTGTGGAATGAACTGGTTGTCGAGGTTTTCTAAGGAGACTACAGCATGGGAATCTTCAAAAAGGGCGTGAGAAGGATTTTACTGGATCGGCAACGCGCGTATAATGCCCCAGATGTTACAGGCTTCATAGGCTACGGTAACTGCTTTCCATTAGGCGGCTCGTATGCTTGTTTGCTACTTTAGTGGTATAATAAAATCAAAGGAGGCTTTCAGAATGGACTGTTGATCGCCAGACACCAATATACTCCGAGGTTCAGCTGATCGTTCAGTGTGGATATCTTTGTGAGAGACCTTTATCCATGACTAGTTGACATGCATAAGCTGAAATTATAAAAACTTAACAATCTCTTGATCAGTTAATCAATAAGTTAAAATTTCATCATAGAAATTTTGACGATGATGAAAGGCAAGAGATATAAAATTGTATTGTAATCGGTCTTGTACAAATGATCGTATAAGACCTATTACAATACAATTTAATATGAATGAAGACATTTTCATATTAGAAAAGTAACCAGATCAATCAAATCCCTGTCCCGACTATGGCAAAACAATAACATTTTAACATTGCTTGTGATCGATAAAGTGTTTTACCAATGTATACTAATATGGATACATAGTTTATAATACTTTTTTCCTATTGGTAATTTTTTCGTTAAAGTGTTATAAATTGTTTATCCCTATTTGTTTAAATTTTACTTTGATTTTTCATAGATTATTCCCGGCAAACTTGTATAAAAAACGGCGCATAAATTAATTTACCCCATTAACCATTTTTCTTAGATGCCGTATAAAGTATTTTTCCCTACTCACTTGAAAAGTCATTTAAATGAAACGACACTATCTCTTAAAATATAGATTAAAATCGTTTTATTTTATATACTGTATATAGGTAATATCAAGTTTAATCTGCACGCAAAAAATTAAAAATATCCTCCAATAAATAAAAAAGTTATGATGATTTTTTCAATTTTAAAATCTTTAAACAGCTCTACTGAACAATTGGCCAAATGTCGCTTATTTTGTTTTGCCTTTCCACCGTCGATATACATTCTAGTAATTTTACCCCAGCATCACATGTTGACCGTCCATGAGTGAAACCGAATTGTTTAGTGTGCAGCAGATTATTTTCATTAAAGTAATTAAGTAACTGAGCGAGAATTAGTTTTTCAAAAATCTTACTAAATGTAGGTAGTATTGATATTGGTCTGAAGTTTGTGGGGTCTAATGTACTACCTGATTTAAACAAAGGAATAATTTTGCTTAATTTCATCAAGTCAGGAAACACACCACAATCAATACATCTATTAAATATCACAATTAAGGCGGGAGCAACAATGTCAAATAAAGATTTTATAATATGTACGGAAATGCCCCATAGATCAGCCGTTTTCTTAATATTAAGTGATTTAAATGCAACTTTTAAATCAGACCCATTAACATGACGGAAATGAAAATCGTTATAAAATTCAGGCACATTATCTTTAATTAATGACTCTGCAACGGAGGTGGAAGAGCCCAAGGCACTAGTTAAAGTGACAGGGAAAGCAGAAAAAAATCTTTCAAAAGCATTGGCAACTTCTAAATCTGACTTGGTAACATGACCATCGATACTAAATTTAAACTCTGAATCCTTTGTCCTACCCTTCCCAGTCTCTTCATTGATAACCGTCCAAGTGGCTTTAATTTTATTACTACTATGTCTAATTTTTGATTTAATAAATATAGATTTTGCTACTTGACAAACGCGTTTGAATTAATAATACTTTTTTGGGTTGGACTAATATCTGTATATATATTATCTAAGCAGGTAGCCGTGGTGGCACTTATTCTAGTAGGCTCCATAAATAAGTTAACTAAATTATGGGATTTAAAAAGACTTAAAATTTTACTTGATGCAGATGTATTAGTAAGTATATTAATATTAAAATCTCCACAGACCAAAATAGTTTTACCTGAGTTACTAACTTTGCATAGGGCTTCATCCATGATTTCTAAAAATAAATTAAGATCCGCGGAAGGAGGTTTATATACACATATAACAATGAACTGCTCTAATTGTACACAGGATAGTTCTATGGAACATTCTACAGAGAGAGACACAATATCTTTCCGTTCTTTAAATTTAAGTTTTTTATTTAGCAAAATTAGCGACCCGCCATGTACTGTATTGACCCTGCAGAATGAACTACCGACCTGGTGGTTGCTGAAATTGAACATGAGCTGATGCCCCTTTAACCAATGCTCAGTAATACACATAATACTAATATTATCAGAGTTCATGAATAATTCCAGTTCTAGTTGCTTGCCCTCAGTCATACAATATATATTTTGATGTACCAGGTTAATATTATTATTTGTGTAGTAATTATTACATTTTTGTGGGCATAGTGACATGTTATAGTTACTGTTTGATTGTATTGCTAAATCAATTAATTGTGAATTTAATAAATTAGTGCTAGAGGTTGTTTTCTCTGTTGTCTTATGAGTTAATTTAAATGATTAGAAATGTCATTATTAGAAAATTCCATGTCAACAGTCCGCTCAATAGAAGCGGATTTTGTAGCCAAGTTTTTGGCTGAAATGTCAAAAAAATAGGATAGCGAAAGTGCTATCTGTCGCTTAAAACTAGCAGAAAGGTAATATCTACCTTTAGTCAAATAATATAAATTTCTGCTAACAAAACTGTTAGTATCAATCAAATGAATACAATCATTATATGTACTTATAGTGTGTAGTACACTGTTCAACTTATATCTAAGATTATTTTCTGCATCTGACAAGCTCTTAGAGTAGGGGAATGTAAACAAAATTATACTACTTAAGTCTAGAGATAATAAATAATCACAAAAATCTATTAAATCCTTTTTGTTTAAATTACCCCTATTTTCTACTAAAATAATGAGATTTTCATAATTATTAAATTTGAAATTTAAAATTCTTTTCATAATTTCTTCATAATTTGCAGATGGTAAGCAATGGTTTACAACTGACTGTCCCTTAATAAGTGAATTCAATTTTGAGCCCATATTTTTTCCAATATTATCACTAAACATAATAGTACTTTGTGCATCACCTGGTGTACAACATGTTACATCAATTGATGCACCTAATGACTGCTCTGTCCTAATACCAGTATGTGAGCTATCACACATAACTTAGTCTAACATAACATAACATACAGCACATAACTTAGTCTAACATATGCAAAAAGAAATAAATGCCCAAATACTATAGTTCTTATTCTATACTATTTACAATAACGTCTAAAACAGCCGGCGTACAGCGAGGTGCGCGTAATAAAATGCACGGCTGTCAAAGTGTTAACACGCATTTGACGAGCTCGGTGGTCGAATGGTTAGCAATGGCCACTTTGACTCCGAAGTCGCGGGTTCGATTCCCGCACAAGACATACATTTGTGTGCATGAACATATCGGTTTGTCTTGGTCTGGGTGTTTCCTATGTATTATAAGTATATATTTACAAAAATATATATATTTAAGTTTTATCAGTGGTCTAGTACCCATAACACAAGCTTTACGCTTAATTTGGGACTAGATGGCGCTGTGTAAATTGTCCAGAAATATTGATTTATTTATTTTAACATATGCAAAAAGAAGTAAATGCCTAAATATCATAGTTCTTATTATATACTATTTACAATAACGCCTGAAACAGCCGGCGTACAGGGAGGTGCGCGTAATAAAATGCACGGCTGACAAAGTGTTGACACGCATTTACTTAATACATGCAGTACGCAAAGAAAGAAATCATTATAATATAATATACAAACTAAATTGTAATTATCTGTTTATTTAAAAAAAGAAGACTCACAATGGTAAGTTTCTTTCGCATTTATTCTTCGACAATGGTCAATACCGAAATAGTACCTATATAAAAAAATATACAAAAAATCCTTAAGAATATTATTAATAAAAATGTGTAAAACGTGTCTTAGAGCTCACAAGAGTCCACAATGACAGAATTTTGAATCCATAATAATTATTGATTAAAAGATTCACCAATAAATATAAATATTGTCAGACAAATTACACAGCGCCATCTAGCCCCAATGTAAGCGAAGCTTGTGTTATAGGTACTAGACATGCAGATAAATATACGTAAATACATTTTTTTTTTGTAAATACATACTTATGATACATAGAAAGCACCCAGACGAAGACAAACAGACATGTTCATGCACACAAATGTTTGTCCTGTGTGGGAATCGAACCCACGAGCGTTGGTGTCGAAGCCGCGTCATTGACCGCTACGCCACCGAACTCGTCAAACCAATGTTTTAATATAATTTTATTTATAGGGATCAGAATAAGGATAATTCTATCGTTTAAAAAACTGACATTTAAATATTAAGGTTTTGATTGTAGGTATCATATGCAAAATATTGAAGCACCATATTCAATATTTTGCATGCCTACAATTTTAGGCAAAGTACAGTTGCCATACAATTTTCAGCCTTGGCCTTATATTTATGTAAATAATATAATATAATAATAATATAATTTATTTGCAGACCAAAGATCCATATTGATTAGGGTTGTAACGGATCTTCGCTTCCGCCTCCGTTACTGCGGAAGTTCCGCAAGAAATCGTATCTTCGCCTCCGCCTCCGTTAACCTCCGCATCGGCGGAGGTGATACAGGTCGCCTCCGCATCCGCCTCCGCATCCGGTAAGTAGGCCTCCGTTACAACCCTAATATAGATTGTTCATATTTTTTTTATTTTTTATTTTTATTCTACCTCGGGTGGTAGACAAGCATACGGCCCGCCTGATGTGAAGCGGTTACCGTAGCCATATTAACGCTCGCAACATAAAATATCGCTCGCGCGCCGCCACCCCCGCTGCCATCGCAGCATCTCCTTCCTTTCTGGTGACCTCACTCACTCGCAGGAACACAACAGCCCTAAAGGGAACCGTTATTTGGCTGCGGTATTCTGTGAGGTGGAGGTACATTCCCCAGTCGGGTAGGATCTGGATTTTCGCCAGAGCTTCCTTTGTCAATCAGCAGGGTGCACCGCGTGCAGGTGAAGTTGGCTTTGGTTCAAAGATGTTGATGAACCACTTACACCCCAATCATAAAAATTCCAACACAAAATAAAAATAAAAACACAACATACAAAACATACACAAAATCAATTAAATAATCAATGAAAAAAAAATTACTGTGTATGTGCAAATAAAGAATTTCATTTCAAAATTATATTTTGTCGCTAAGTACTTATGTACATGAGATCTTATTTTTATTGTTTTTGTATAACGCAAACGTCTTATCACGTCGCTAATTAGCACGGAACTTAGTGAAAGTCAGGCAATATTCTCGCCACAATGGAGGTAGAACGCATCTGTAGGTAAAAACATCAGCCTGTGACCTGGAGCAAAGATTATAGACTACAGCTTTTAAACGGATGAATTGATTTCATTTTTTATGCTATCTCTGATGACAAACTTATAACCCGCTTTTTTATCGAGACAAGGGCCCATCACATATTCCTACCACTGTGTCTCCTGTGTAAGATTAACAGAGGCGACTACTGCAGTCCCGGGAGTAAAACTACGGCTGCCTTGGAATTCGCGACGAATTTCATCAGAAGAAATTAGTAAAAGTAGGAAGCTTTTTGAATTTGACTTACGAGTTACGGCCCGCTTTATGTGAAATGCTTACTATAACCTAAAATAATACAATAAATACATTAAGTAGCTCACGATTATGTTTGAGCCAAAGCCAATCCTACCTGCACCTGGCGACCCTGCTGATTAACAAAAAAGGTGTGGTCTAGCAAAAGATGGGTACGCCATCTTTAAATAGAAATTAAATAACTGATGATTTATTAAACCATTTAATCTCACCAGGTTTTGATAAATGTGGCGACCTCACTCACTCGTAGGATCACAACAACCCTCATGGGAATTGTTATTTGGCTGCGGTATTTTGTAAGGTGGAGGTAGTTCCCAGTCGGGGAGCTTACAAATACGCTGTACACTACCTGTCTTTCGCCAGAGTCTCTTTCACTAGTCGGCAAGGTGCATAACGTGCAGGTGAGGTTGGCTGTAACCCTAAAGATCGTGGAGTAAAGTATAATATATTATAATAATAACCAATCGTCTATTACAAGCAATAAGGGTGCACATCGATCACCAGCAGACGTTTTAGTGTTAACCTCGGAAATTAGCTACGGACGTTGATGTATGGATGTGCCTAACTAGTAGTAAGATTGATGCTAACTTAGTACAACGCCGTTTGTATTTAACTTGAAACTTAAAGGGTTAAAAGTATTTCATACTCGTACCTCATTATTATCAGTTCAACTGAAGGACAGATGGGGTGTAAGGGTTCAGAGTAAATATACAATATCATTGTTATATGTAAAATAAACCTAAAGTAAACTTAAAAAAGATAAAATTAAATAAATACATCAAAATTAAAAACTTTGGCCGTGTGGTTTCCGGCAGACTAGAATAGAATCATTCCGTTTCTTCCCGTGGATGTCGTAGAAGGCGATTAAAGGAAATACATTATCAAACATCGATCATGCCTCCCCAATCCGTTTGGCCAGCGTGGGGAGTGTAGACCAAATCCTCCTTCCGTCTAGGACGGACGAGAGAGGGTCGTGCTCCTGTAGTGGAGACTAAAATGGACCTGCTGATGATGATGATGATTTCTTTTGACGTCAATACGTATTTAAGATTGCATCCATAGGGAGGCAATTCAAAAAACGAATGATAACAAAATAGGGGGATACAGTTTGGTGTTGCAGCTACAAATCTATCATCTCTATCTAAAATTCAATCACACCACTGAATAGATGAAGGATCACAGAATTTGTTACGCTAAATAAGAACATCGTGTGCGGAGGATGGGGAAGCGCTGCCATTTTGGGATAATTTTAGTGCATATAACGTATTCACGTACAACACGCGGCTGTGTCCAAGACAAAGCCATACCCCATTTTTTTCGTTCTAAAATATATCTCAAACTGTGAATATTTAATAAAAACTTATAGATACATTATCATATTCTAATATTGTTAACTAATATGGAAAATATAAGACCCAACATATTTTTGCCGTCCGAAAACGCGCCTTCACTCTACCCGCAATTTCCGCCCCACTGCGCTTCCCTTTGAAGTTAAAGCTCAATTGTTTACATGTTACGGTAATATAAGATTTAAACTTTGAACAAAACTTTGGTTGAAACGTTACTTTCAACTTGATTGAACACAAAACTAAGTGAATTGTTAATTTTACTTTGTTAACACGTTGTGATCCTACTGTTACTTTATGTTGCGAGTGTTAATATGGCTGCGGTAGCAGCTTCACATCAGGCTGGCCGCATGCTTGTCTGACACCCGACGTAGTATAAAAAAAATCTAGCATAAACCTTGTGTAATATTCAATAAATCAAATGTGAAAACTTGCAAATGGCTTCTAGATAATTGCATTTCGAATAGTATTCTAGCATATGTAATAGCTGTAAGATTTCCTAATAAAAAAATGATTTTAACTATATGAGTGGATAGATTTAGTTCTATCTGTCTCCATTGTGGTAACAAGAAAGCAAGGTAATTACCTGGCATTCACTCAGTCCCACGCCACGTATAATCGTCACGGCAATTTTTTTTTTTTGTACTACGTCGGATGGCAGGCAAGCATACGGCCCACCTGATGTGAAGCGGTTACCGTAGCCATATTAACGCTTGCAACATAAAATATCGCTCGCGCGCTGCCACTCCCGCTGCCAACCAGCAACTCCTTCCTTTCTGGTGACCTCACTCACTCGCAGGAAAACAACAATTAGGTAGTAGTTGTAGGTGTAACCCTCAAGGAAATTGTTATTTGGCTGCGGTATTCTGTGAGGTGGAGGTACTTCCCCAGTCGGGCAGCTTAAGGTGACGTGAGTCCAGGGCTTGGCCGTTTTCGAGGGGGTGAGGTGCGGGGCTTGAGAGGAGCCGGCGCGGGGTACTCGCTTACAAGCGCGCGATCGCTGCCGAGACGCCACAGTATAGCGAAGTGACTATCTTCACCCGTGTAGTATTACACCCGTCAATACAATAGTTAAAAGTACTTACTGGAAATATAATTATATGAAAATAAATAAACCACATGTAAAAATACATTTTTTTTATTAATGAAGTATATTATATTCAACATGCAAACAAGTGATGTTTTGGTATATTATGAAAAAGTAAAGAATTCAAAATAAAAAGAAAACTATTCAATAATTCTTTTATATTCAATTATATTTATTATTGGTCAAACTAAAATAGGTACATACTTAGACTAACTAACTATCACGCGCCAGCATACACTATTCTTCATCCTTCTATGAATCGATATGTGCCGTACAGCACGCGTCTGTCCCTAGCTACTATGCCCGAGCATACAGCGGTATTGATATTAACAGTATTTATATTTGACAACCCCGGTGGTCCAATGGCTAACCATGTCCAGTTTGATTCCGAGGTCGTGGGTTCGATCCCCGCACAAGATACGAGTAAATATTTGTGTGCATGAACATGTCTGTTTATCTTGGTCTGGGTGTTTTCTATGTATTATCTATACTAATATTATAAAGCTGAAGAGTTTGTTTGTTTCTTTGTTCGAATTGAAAAAATATTTTAGTGTTAGCCTATATTTCAAGGAAGGCTATATATAGGCTATATAACATCACGCTAACACCAATAGGAGCGGAGCACCGATAAAAAACGGGAAAAAAATATTCCTTTTGAGGGCTTACGTTGCGTGCGCTGCGTAAATTTGCGCATATGCCTATCTTTTAAGATTAAATCACTATAGCATAATATAGGTAAAAGGTTGTTTGTCCTTCTTTCACGTCAAAAGTAACAAACGGATTTACATGTTTTTTTTTATATAGTTTAAGGCCTGGAGAGTGACATAGGCTACTCTTTATCCCGGAAAAACATTTTATTCCCACGGGAAAAAAAGTTAATCATTTGTCCTTCTTTCACGTCAAACACGAACCTAAGTACGGACGTGATTTTTTTAATGGGGATAGTTTACGATCTGGAGAGTGACATAAGCTACTTTTTATCACGGAAAAACATCTTAATCCAATGGGAAAAATAAACTTTGTAATCATTTGTCCTTCTTTTACATCGAAAGTAACCTAAGTACCGACATGATTTTTGTTAACGGGGATAGTTTACGGTATGGAGAGTGTCTTAAGCTACTTTTTATCCCATCAAGTAAAAAAATGACAACAAGAAAAAAATATACACAAATTAATGGCAGCTTCCCTGGACCACGCGGGCGAAGCCACGGGTAACAGTTAGTATGTATGTATTTACAAAAAAATATATTGATTTGATTTCATGATTGATTGAGAGAATTGTTATTTGGCTGCGGTATTCTGTGAGGTGGATGTAATTCCCCAGTCGGGTAGCTTACAATTACGCTCCCTACCTCTCTTTTCGCCAGAGCTTCGTTTGTCAGTCAGCAGGGTACACAGCGCGCGGGTGAAGTTGGCTTTTGTTTAAAGATGTTGATGAACCACTTACACCCTAAAATATTAATGATCCAACGTCCTAGCTCCTACACCAAAAAAATATTAAGCGTAAGTCGTGTCCTACACCAAAAACGTTGGTGGCGGAAGCACGCAAAGTAGTGTAGATCAAATTGCCTGTAAATTTGACTTCCGCAAAATAACACCTGAATCAATTAACTATCTACCTACTAATATTATAAATGCGAAAGTATGGATGTCTGTTTGTTCCACTATCTTTGGGGTTATCACTATATCTGGGCTGTAAGTGGTTCATCAACATCTTTGAACCAAAGCCAATTTTACCTGCACGCGGTGCACCCTACTGACTGACAAACGAAGCGCTGGCAAAGGGAGGTAGGGAGCGTAATTGTAAGCTACCCGACTGGGGAATTTACCTCCACCTCACAGAATACCGCAGCCAAATAACAATTCCCTTGAGAGTTGTTGTGTTCCTGCGAGTGAGTGAGGTCACCAGAAAGGAAGGAGTTGCTGTGTTGGTAGCGGGAGTGGCGGTGCGCGAGCAATATTTTAAGTTGCGAGCGTTATTATAACTACGGTAACCATTTCACATCAGGCGGGCCGTATGTTTTTACGGCCCGACGAAGTATAAAAAATAAAAATTATGACGCCTAAACGGCCAAACCGATTTCGATGATCGCGTACCTACATGTATGCGATAAACTCAATCGCTACTGAACGAATTTCAATGTGGGTTTACAGATATTCCAAGAAAGATTTATAATAAAGTTTTCCAAAGAAACATCTAGCATGAAAAAAAAAAACCGGGTCTCAGTAAAAAAATAAATGTATCATCATCATCGTTGTTTTGTTGTCTTACTGATATTCCTACACTGTGTTTATTTCAACGTGTTTATTGACAACGCGTTGAACGGACGCGCGGCACAGGTCCTACCTCGAACGCAGCTCCTAGAGCACTGACGTTGAGAGCGATCGATAATCGGGGAGGGTGCGCGACCGCAAATCGTTATTCTTTTAATAATTTTATTTAAATTATTTTATTTTTAAAAGTAATAGCATAGTGCTCTCGTAATTAAAATTATGAAAATTTTGGTATGATTTCCTTATAAAAAATTTGTATTAAATAGTTATAATTTTTACTTAGTGCAAATTTAGAGAGTAAGTTCGCGATTTTTTTCTATCGAGCCAAAAATTATTAATTGTGTTTTCAATAGCTTGGTGCCCTGCAGAAAGGACTTAAGATTTCATAGTTAAATTTCTAGGAACCAAATTGAAATAGTTTAATAGAACTATTCTTTCAATAAGCGTGTTTCCTGGCCTCACTTCACCTTAAGAAACACGCTAGGCCCTACCTCTCTTTTCGCCAGAGCCTCTTCCGTCAGTCAGTAGGGTGCACCACGTGCAGGTGAGGTTGACTTTGGTTCAAAGATGTTGATGAACCACTTACACCCCAAACATATGTTAGCAAAATAAGGCAATATGTTAGTACAAATAATCGTACTCGTATTCTCCGTGGACATACGTAGAGGTATGAAATTATATGAAAAATTCTAAATTTTCATCCTAAACTTTGATATTCCCTTCAGTTTCCTGGTGTCAAAATTTGCAATGCTAATGCGAAACGTGCCCTTGATTGTACACAGCATGTTGATGATATACTATTACCCCCATAAACTTATGCATAATCTTCCAAAGGTTCAGATTTATTCTATTGAGGTCCTCTAAAACGTGACGCATATCGGCTTTGCACCGGAAATCCTACAGGAGATGAGTAAAAACAGATAAAGGAAAATAAGAGGCTGTAGGATACGAGTTTCCTTTGCCGGCTGAAAAAATTAATATGGTTTTTCTTTTCAAATAAAAGTTATACAGTCATTCTGTGGTATATGTCGCAGCGAAATCCCAAAAATTCGCTGTATTGAATTCGGCTGGTTGTTTTAAAAAAGCCTACGTTTTATAACGCGGCAGACTAACGTTTAGACGAAACGTGATTAAATTGCGCCTGATGTGAAGCGGTTACCATATAGCCATAAAAATAAGTAAATAAATATTCCTTATTTTTATGGCTATATGGTTGCTAAGTACTAAGCAAAGCTTGTAATATGGGTCTAGTACCTATATTACAAGCTTTGCTTAGTTTTTTAAGTCATTATTATACTTAAATACATTTTTTTTGTATGTAAATGCATACATATTCTAAACTTTCATCCGAAACTTTAGAATGAGACGATGAATTTTGACGAGCTCGGTGGTCGAATGGTTAGCAATGGCCACTTTGACTCCGAGGTCGCGGGTTCGATTCCCGTACAAGACAAAGATTTATGTGCATGATCATGTCTGTTTGTCTTGGTCTGGGTATTTTCTATGTATTATATGTATGTATTTACAAAAAAAAATGTATTTAAGTATAATATCAGTTACCTAGTACCCATAGTACAAGCTTTGCGCTTAATTTGGGACTAGATGGCGTTGTGTAAATTGTCCAGAAATATTTATTTATTACATATAATACAAACAAAACATTCAGACCGAGACAAACAGACATGTTCATGCATACAAATATTTGTCTTGAGCGGGGATCAAACTTTCGACCCCGGACTCAAAATAGACATTGTTATCCATTCGACCACCATTCTCGTCATTCAAAAACGCCCACAACATGAAATATCACTCGCGCTGCCACGGCTGCTACCAACGCAGCAACTTGTTCCATCCTGGTGACCTCACTTACTCCCAGAAACACAACAACCCTTAAGGGATATTTTATTTGGCTGCGGTATTCTGTCAGGTGGAGTTATTTTCCTAGTCGGGCAGGTAATAAATATGCTAAGCTGCCCTACCACTTTAGCAAGAGCCTCGTTTGTCTGTCAGTAGAATGCACAACGTGCAGGTCAGGTTGGTTCTGGCTCAAAGATGGTGAATAGCCGCTCACATCACCCCAAATATGAGTGTGCATTTGAAATTAAATAAAACTATTCATTTTTATATATATTTTCAAATGACTATTTATTATTTTATATGATACTTTCTTTTAAGTCTCTCACAAATGCTTTCGACTCTTCGACGCCCTTGCCACTCTTTATTCTCTTATCCAACACTTGAAGGTTGGCTGGTAGAGATCTGTTATAGAGATAAGACCGCCTTTGTACATGTTCTTGAAATTTTGTTAGATATATTGTGTATGAATCTAATATATATAAAATTCTCTGTATGGCGGAGAAAATATAATCAACGGTTATACAGTTTAATCTGACTTTATTTGGGCTGGATAAATACAATAGAAAAAATAATAAAAAATACCTGAAATATAAATAGAGCTCACTTGATGGCAGCTGGAGAGAGAGAAGTGACAATTCTAACTTTTTCTGTTTTGAAAACTAAGAACTTTTTAAATAAATAGTTTGTATATCTATACAAACGAATATGCGAATGATCGCAAACATGCTCCCGGCCTAACGAATTGAACCTATCCTAGAACTGCGAAGCATTAATAGTAACCTGAATGCATAGATAATAAAATAATAAACTAACTGTATGGTTAAGCATACTGAAAGGATAATTATAAACATAAGACTGCTAACCATTAGTTAACTTAACATTACACATTTGTTCGTAGGTATAAAAAACAAAAAAAAAACCTCAATGGACTGTATACATAAAACTAAACATAAACTGAAAACATGCATATAGCTCAATTATTGCTCCAGTAGCAATACTAATTTGTTTATAGGACGGTGATATTCCCCAGTAGTGGTTTTTACAAGAGCAGATCGAACTAAATTATCACTACTGTTTTTATATACTTTTATAACTTTACCGAGAGGCCAGCATGCTGGTGGAGTATTCTCGTCCTTAATAATAACTATATTACCTATCTCTATATTATTACATTTGCCTAACCACTTAGATCTAGTTTGCAGTTCAGACAAGTATTGTTTATAAAATTGTTTCCAAAAGATATGTTTTATACGAGTAATTCTTTGGAATAGTGACAATCTATTTTCAGGAATATAGCAGACATTAGGTTCAGGTAAATCTACTATAGGCGAACCTATGAGAAAATGCGCAGGAGTCAAACACGGCATGTCGTAGTGCTCATCAGTCAACGCGCACAACGGACGACTATTGAGAATTCCCTCAATCTGAATAAGTACAGTATTTAATTGTTCATACGTAAGCTTAACGTTACATAGTTGACGTTTGAGTAGATTTTTGACGGATTTGATTCCTGCCTCATAAATACCACCCATATGACTCTCTAAGGGTACAGTAAAATTCCATTCAATTTTATTACTACTACAAAAATTAACGATGTCACTCTATGAAGAATCATTCTTAAACATTCTATATAATTCGTTAAGTTCATTGTGAGATCCTTTAAAATTAGTAGCGTTATCCGACCTGATACTAGTGCATATGCCTCGCCTAGATATAAAACGCTTTAAAGCATTGATAAAAGAATGAGTAGACAAATCACCTACTAACTCTAGGTGCTCTGCACGAGTAGCTAAACAAATTATCAAACAGATGTAGCCTTTGGTATATTTACAGTTCCGTTGCATATTATTTCGTATGCCAATAGCACCGCTAAAATCAACACGCATGTGAATGCACGCACTAGAGTGTACCCTTGGACTCGGCAGAGAAGACATCTGTTGCTTACAAGTTGACGCTCTAAATCTAATGCAACTTACGCAGCGATGAATTACTTTTTTGACTTCAATTCTACCATTTATAGGCCAATATCGCAATCTTAAATTGGCAAGAGTGCACTGTATCCCAGAGTGTAAAAGTCTGTAGTGATACCTTTCTATAATCAACGAAGTAACGTGTGCCTGAGCAGGTATGATAATAGGATGTGCATGATTGTATTGAACATCTGAATGTTTTATCCTTCCTCCCACACGAATAATCCCATCACTATCTAGAAAAGGATTGAGCTTTCGTAGCGGACTGGATTTAAAAGTATAAGAATTTTTATTATTATCTAAAATTTGCAAAGATTCCAACTCTTTTCTTTCTTTATTAAAGAAATGTCCTTGCAATGTTAGTATAATGAAATTATGTGAAAAATCTAATTCCGAAACCGAAAGGAAAGTGCAATTCTTTTCGTTATTTCGTGTGTTATAAATAAACCTAAACACATAAGCCATAACTCTATTCAGCTTTGTGAAACTAGAAAACTTATTAAAATAATCTAAGAACGTAGTATTATTCACAGTGACAGCATGTACGGTTTGTTTTTATCCTGCACTATCTCTGAACTACTGTCCTGGCATGCTAATGATTGTGGCGTAGACATAGGCCACTCACTTACGTCAGTACACGCCCATTTGGGACCATGCCAACATATGTCTGCTTGCAACAAAACCTTAGGGTTGATACCTCGTGTAAGCAAATCCGCAGGATTTTGCTTGGTATTTATGTAACGCCAATAGTCTAAATTCGTATGTTCTAATATTTCCATTATTCTGTTCGATACAAAAACATTGTATTTCTTATATGGAGATCGTAACCAACAGATTACTATTAAGGAATCTGAAAATAGGTAAGTGTTAGTTATTTTGAATTTAGCCAAAACGTCTTGTACTCTCTTAACAACCCGTACTAATAACAACGCTGCACACAGTTCGAGTCTAGCGATAGATATAGTTTTAATTGGGGCTACCTTTGTCTTTGCCATCGTCAGTGTGCATGTTGGTTGTCTATTGGGATATGTAGCGTGAAGGTACACACAACAACCGTAAGCCTGAATTGAAGCGTCTCCAAATCCCAAAAGTGTAACCTTCAAAGGAATGTCAGAAAAGTAATATCTTGGCAGTTCAAACCCGTGTAAATACTGAAAGTCTTTAAGATACTCCATCCAAAGCTTTTCAGTATCTGCCGGCAATGGGCTATCCCAGTCTAACCTCAAGCTCCAGAGACTCCGCATAAGTATTTTGGCGCCGATAGTGACCGGAGCCAACAGACCAAGCGGATCAAAGATTCGAGCTATTCGTGATAAGACAGACCGCTTAGTATTGGGTACGGTTTCCTTTCTATGGTCAGTAATGGAAATCGTAAAGCAGTCTCTTGTAGGAATCCACTTTAAGCCGAGTGTCTTTACAATACACTCAGGCGAAAAGTCATAGGAAACTGAGTCGGTATCACACGTCACATATTCTAGAATTTCTTTATTATTGGATGACCATTTATGTAACTGAAACCCACCTTTACCTAGTAGGTCTATAATTTCACCACATAAATGCTTAACTGACTGTACATCATCACCTCCAGCGATTAAGTCATCCATATAACAATTGTCTTGTATACATTGAGCAGCCTGGGGGTGAGTGTCATTAAATCGATCAGCTAAGTGTTTGAGAGTACGACAAGCTAAGTAAGGCGCGCACTTGGTTCCGTATGTGATTGTTTTAAGCTGCAGACATATAAGAGGTTTTGATTTCTCCTCCCTCCATAATATTCGGAGTAGAGAACGCTGATCAGGATTTATAAAAATCTTCCTAAACATTTTCACTATATCAGTGGAAAACACAAACTTATGCATTCTGTAACGCAAAATAATATCTAACACGTCGTTGTATATGTTCGGCCCCTCAAACGGAATATCATTAAGAGAAACTCCTGTAGAAGTCTTTGCGCTAGCATTAAAAACGGTTCTTAATTTCGTAGATATGCTATCTGGATTTATGACAGCATGGTGAGGTAAAAAATATGTTGGGTATTTACCATGAGACATTAAATCACCCTTTATGACTTCAGCGTGATCTAATTCTAAAAACTCTTTAATAAACAGTTTATATTGGTCGTGTAATATTGGATCTTTAACAAACCTCGACTCTAAATGTAATAAGCAACGATATTTTTTTTTTTTTTTTTTTTTTTTTTTATGTGAGAGGGGGGCAAACGAGCATGTGGGTCACCTGGTGGAAAGCAATCACCACCGCCCATGGAGACCAGCGACACCAAGGGGTCGCCGATCCGTTGCCAGCCTTTTAAGGAAAATGAAAACTCTGTTCTTGAAGGCACCCATGTCGTAGTTGTTCGGAAATACCGCTGAGGGAAGTTGATTCCACAGTTTCACTGTTCGTGGTATGAAATGTCTTAGGAAACGTACTGTAGTAGATCGCCAATTATCAAGATGATATGGATGGAATTTTAATTTATGGCGAGTTGTACGATAGTGGAATTCAGCGGCAGGTATCAAATCAAACAGCTCATCGGAGCACTCCCCGTGATATAATTTGTATAGAACGCAAAGAGACGCTACATCTCTGCGTGTAGAGAGAGAGTCCAATCGATCCGAGATCATTGGGTCACCGACGATTCGAGCTGCTCTTCGTTGTATGCGGTCAAATGGAGCAAGCAAGTACTGGGGCGCACCGGCCCAGAGATGCGAACAGTACTCCATGTGAGGTCGAACCTGGGCTTTGTATAGTTGAAGGCGGTGTCGGGGTGTAAAATACCGCCTGGCTTTACTAATCACACCAATCTTCCTGGAAGCCAGTTTGGCCTTGCATTCCAAGTGACCGCGAAACTGAACATCACTCGATATGTCGACACCCAAGATGGTAATGCTAGTTCTTACACTAAGGGGAGTACCTTCCAAACTAGGAGCTACGACGAATGGGGACTTTTTAGCGGTAAACGCACAAACCTGTGTCTTGGAGGGATTTAGCTGCACCAAATTCAATCTACCCCAATCCGAGACGTGTCCAAGGGACGTCTCAATCTCAGACACAAGTTTTGTTCGGTACTCATCGACGCAATCCCGAGAAACATTACATTGGCCAGTGTATCTTACGTCCACTGTACTGTCATCCGCATAGCAATGAACATTGTGTATAAGCAGCAAGTCATTGATATGCAGAAGAAACAGCGTGGGGGACAATACACAGCCTTGTGGTACGCCAGCATTCAAGCGTAGTGGGTCCGAGCGTGCTCCGTCAACTACAACTTTGATGCTACGCTCAGATAGAAAACTGGCAATCCATATGCAAAGCTTCTCAGGTAGCCCAAAAGAAGGAAGCTTGGAAAGTAATGCTTTATGCCACACCCGATCAAAAGCTTTTGCTACGTCCAGACTAGCAGCCAATGCCTCGCCCTTGCTTTCCACTGACTCCGCCCAACGGTGAGTCAAGTATACCAGAAGATCACCAGCTGAGCGACCATGGCGGAAACCATATTGGCGATCATTTATCAGCTGGTGATCCTCTAAGTAGGCTACCAGCTGTTTGTTAATGATAGCTTCCATGATTTTGGAAAATATGGAAGTTATCGCAATAGGCCTGTAATTGGACGGATCTGAGCAAGTGCCTTTTTTAGGGATCGGGTGGACTAAAGCCTCCTTCCATGAGCAGGGGACCACGCCAAGTGAGTAGGAGTACCGAAATAGGCGTGTTAAAATCGGAGCCAACTCTGGAGCACATGTTTTTAAAACAATAGGTGGAATGCCATCCGGCCCACTCGACTTATGGATGTCCAGGGAGAAGAGTGCTCTACGGACAGCTCTTTGCGAGAACTTAATGTCTGGCATAGAGCTCTCACACCGTGGGATGGTTGGCGGTGTTGCTCCCTGATCATCGAGAGTCGAGTTAGACGCAAAGAGAAGTCCAAGAAGATCGGCCTTTTCCCTTGCAGTATGGGCCAGTGAGTCATCCACTCGGTGCAATGGTGGAAACGACGACCGACAGAAGTTACCTTGAACAGCCTTGGCGAGCGACCAGAACGCACGAGACCCAGAGGGCAAGCGCACTAATCTCTCGCCAATTTTGCTAACGAATTTGGACTTTGCCCTGGCGATGCAGCCCTTAAAGGATCTAGACGCAGCGTTGTAATTCTTCTTAAGGACACCGGTATTTGCATCTCCAGCTGCCTGAGCCTCGGACCAGGCTCGGTAAGAATCCTGCTTATGACGCAACGCGGCTTTGCAAGACCCTCCGAACCATGGTCGAGATTTGCCACCAATGGGCACCGCAGAATTAGGAATAAAAAGTTCCATGCCCTGCAGAACCACATCAGCGACAGCATTAGCACAGGCGCTGGGATCTTCCAGCGAAAAGCAAATCCGCCCCCAAGGGTAGGAGGCCAGGAAACTACGCAGCCCATCCCAATCTGCTGACCTAAAATGCCACACACGACGTGTGCTGGCTGTGCGCGGTCGCCTTTGGCGTGTGAGTGGCACAATACTCTTTATGAGGCAATGATCCGAAGACCCAAGAGGGGCGCCAACAGACACACGATAATTTTCAGGGTGGGAGGTCAGCAGAAGATCCAAAAGGGACGCCATATGCTCCGACACATCCGGCACCCGCGTGGGCGAGGAAACCAGCTGTGTCAGACCATATGCCAAGGCAAAGTCATGGAAAGTTCTTCCAGCATGGTCAGTTGATCTAGACCCTAGCCATTCGACGTGGTGGGCATTAAAATCACCCAGTACCACAATCTCTGCAGAAGGCATCTGCTGGAGTATACTGTCGGTCGTCGTTTGTATGTGCTCCACAAGACGCTCCGTTTCGACATTTCCGCTGTGGGACCTGTAGAGGCACGCGTAAATGCGAGTGCGGTCCTCAAAATCTGCGCGCAGCCACATAATTGACAGGTCCCTCGCTTCAAGACTGCCAAGACGTCGACAACAGATATTCTCCCGAATGTACGCGCAAACACCGGCTCGTGGCACAAAGTGATGTTCCACTTTGTACCCTGGGTAACGCAGATATGAGATGTCAGCAGGGGGGAATATCTGAGTCTCCGTCAAAAAGAGTATGGCCGGCCTAGCCGTCTCTAGATGATGGTGGACAGCATTGATGTTGGAGTTAAGTCCCCTAACGTTACACAGCTCAACGCAGAGCTCAGGGGGAGGTGCCACCACACTCTTCTTGCGTTTGCTCCCGGCAGAAATATAGAGCGGCGTAATGCCCGCCCCAGAATACGTCGGGCGGCCTGAGCAGTGGTGCTCAGGGAGGGATTCTCCGTCACCAGCGGTGACGGTACCCTCCTGGGGTATTGTTCTTTTTACTACCGCTGCCATATTTAGAGTTGGGGTGTTTGGGTTGGGCTCCGGGTTTCAACACTCACCGTACGAAACGCAATAGCGCGAGCTATTACTTCACGCCGGTCTTCTGCGTGAGAGTGGTACTGCCCCGGACGAGCCGGCCCAATTACGAGCTGTATTCATTCAATGTCCAAAACTTGACCGCGATCATGTTCTAGACACTAAACGACTACAGCTTGGCTCTACCACTCAGGAAAAAGGCTACTCGTTTAGCACCACCCAGGGGTCACGTGCAGGGAAACTAGGGTAAAGCCTGCGGACGTGAGTAGCATCAACCCCCACGTGAGTAGCATCAACCCCCAATATGCGGTATTAAAAGAATTACCTAATTTACAAATCAAGCTTTCATTGATAGGCATGTTAACTGTGTAACGACCGCTATCATCAACGTATGTGGTGTCTTGGAATAACTGTTCGCAATAAGCTTGATCAGGCGTAAGTACTGGCTTATTACTGAACTCCTCCTGTTCCCAAAAACGTGTCAACAGTTTATCAACACTGCTGTCAGTAATGACGTGCAGGCTAATGGCTGCCGTATTAAAACCTAAAGCCGTGTGGCTGACTGCTTGAGCATCCAGCACTAGTGTACCAGAGATAATCCAGCCAAATACTGAATTTACCAAATGCGGTAAATTCGTACCTAATTGGATATGACCTTGTAAGATAATTGAATAAAATAATTGAGCACCTATAATAATGTCAATTTCGCTCGGGATGTTGAATGTAGGGTCCGCAAGTGTTACGGCCTGACGTTTCGGCAAGTTCCAGCTGTCAGTATAGAAGTGAGGTAAGGGAACCGTAATTTTGTCCATAACTAAGCATGTAATACTGGCCTTAAATTCACTCATACGTGATGCAATATTCGTCCTAATAGAAACATTAGATGGCTGCTGAGAACCACCTATTCCAAGAATGGAGTACTGGCTACTATCCTGCCTACACTTAAGTTTGAGCACCAACCTGCGTGTAATGAGGTTTACTTCGCTGCCGGAATCCAAGAGGGCTCGAGCCGTGTGCCACTGACCAATCGCATCTTGAATCCTTATAATTGCTGTGGATAGTAATACGTGCATTTTAGTATTAGTACTCGTATAAGCGGTGTGAACGACCGTAAGAGGTGTATCGTTAGCGTTAAGATTGACACTATGGTTTGGTGTCAGTTTCGTCGTTAAATTATAAGAAGAGGTAGCCACAGTGGGCGTAGAAGCCGCGGGCGTTGTAACCGTGGGTACTGCAAGAGCAGGCAGTGTGGTTGCTGCTGGTGCAGGCAAAGATTGTTGTACCTTTCCCTCAGTTACTTGAACAAGTAAAGAATTATTTGTAATAGGAGGGATTTGCATATGCAACATAGTATGATGTCGGCCACGACAAGTAAGACACTTATACTTTGAACATCTATGGTTCAACTTATAAGGTCTTAAGCAGTTAAAACATAGTACATGAGTCTTAGCATAAGCGTTGCGTTCCGTTGGTGACAATTGTATAAACTTAGGACATTTTAATAGTGTATGCTCACCTTTACACATCACGCACGTGTCATCATTTTTTAAATTAGAAGCATTACAAGATACCTTAGACCTCGAAGGTTGTTGTTTCTTGTCTCCATACTTATCATCAATAATCTCAAACGCTGTCATTCGTAAATTCAAGAATCTTAGAAGCTCCTTTAGCGTAGGTAGATTGTTCTCTTTTCTACTTAGTTTCCACGAAGCGCGTAAGGAATTATCCAATTTTTGAGTAAGTAAGTATACAAGTAGAACATCCCAGCTATCTGTGTTAATATCCATAGCATTCAATGAATCCAAACTTTGTTGCAAGCAATTGAGAAAATCTTTCAAGTTATTTCGAGTGACAGTTGGGTGACTAAGAAATGACTTAAGATGCGTATTTACAACTATAACTTTGTTCTCATACTTGGTGCATAGAGTTTCTATAGCTTTGTCGAAGTTGACATCCGTAATAAGTAGTGAGCTAATTAAGCTTGCAGCTTCTCCCTTCAGAGATGTATTTAGGAACTGCAATTTCCTTGATGGTGACATGTTACTGCTACCAATAGACGTCATAAAATGTTCTTGAAATTGGGCCATTGCGTAATGTCGTTATCGAAAGTTGGCAATCCTAGTTTTGGTAAAAGTACGTCATTGGAAATGTTATTGTGTTGTTCACGTGTACGGGCATTCAAATAAATAGACCCGCTCGTTGGGGCTCTATGTGCGTCAATAACCTTTTGTAATGCCGCTTTCGTCGTGTAATACCTCGTCTCAACCGTACTTCTATCCTCCTCATTTTTAGTTGATTGCTCCTCGTCGTCATCTCCGCTTTCGTCGTCCTTAATTTCAATTAAGCTCTGCAGTTCATCATATTTATCCATTAATTTTTCAAGATCTGCGCATCGCATAATATATTCGTTCACATCAATACCTCCTTCAATTGGTTGATGCGCAAAATTGAAAATTCGTGTAATTCGTCCTTTTACTGCATTACGTTGTGCTTTTAGTTTACGATATTCGTCCGCCATATTGTACGTAGTCACGTAGTATGGCGATCGTATTGATTTTTGAAAGAAATATTTTCAAAATTTTTATCCGGCTCGAAGGACCACAAATGTATGGCGGAGAAAATATAATCAACGGTTATGCAGTTTAATCTGACTTTATTTGGGCTGGATAAATACAATAGAAAAATTAATAAAAAATACCTGAAATATAAATAGAGCTCACTTGATGGCAGCTGGAGAGAGAGAAGTGACAATTCTAACTTTTTCTGTTTTGAAAACTAAGAACTTTTTAAATAAATAGTTTGTATATCTATACAAACGAATATGCGAATGATCGCAAACATTCTCGTATCACAATGTTAGTTACCACACTCCTCCGAAACGGCTTGACCGATTTTATGAAATTTTATATAAATATTCAGTAGGGCTGAGAATCGGCTACTGTCTGTTTTTCAAACTCCTAAGTGATAAGGGTTATTTTTTATTTCTTTGTACTTGTTGGCGACTGGCTGGATAGAATCTTTTTATAAATAATTTGTATTTGACATATTTTTTAAATTGTTTTACTTAGTTACGGTTTCCTTGTTATCATTGTGTCTGCTCCATTTGTTCTAACAAGTAATATTATCTTATTAAACTCGTTCGTTTACTGTACATATATCTACGTGTTTCCATTCCTTCATCATACAGTCCTCTACTCCTTAATAGTACTTTTTTTTTATAATGTGGCATTAAAAATACATACAACCCTATACTTTCACCCTTCTACCACCAACCCCTAAATTTCTATGGCAAAACAAAGTTTGCCGGGTCAGCTAGTCTATTATATGTTCTTTATGTACAACTAGCTGTCCCGGCGAACTTCGTACCGCCTAACAATCAATGAATGTCGTGGTACATATTAGCTGAACTAAATTTATGATTTTATGGAATTAAAACAATGAATAGTAGAAAATAATAGAGAAGCTCGATGGCGTCATTGCGCGTGCCAGTCTAATTGAACACGCAAGTTAAGCAACGTCGACCGTAGCCTGTACACGGATGGGTTTATATTACCTCGAGCTCCTCCGTGATTCGAAAGACACGTTAAGCCGTCGGTCCCGGTTGTTATCATTAGCTCATCTTGAGCTCCTCCGTGCTTCGGAAGGCACGTTAAGCCGTCGGTCCCGGTTGTTATCATTAGCTCATCTTGAGCTCCTCCATGCTTCGGAAGGCACGTTAAGCCGTCGGTCCCGGTTGTTATCATTAGCTCATCTTGAGCTCCTCCGTGCTTCGGAAGGCACGTTAAGCCGTCGGTCCCGGTTGTTATCATTAGCTCATCTTGAGCTCCTCCGTGCTTCGGAAGGCACGTTAAGCCGTCGGTCCCGGTTGTTATCATTAGCTCATCTTGAGCTCCTCCGTGCTTCGGAAGGCACGTTAAGCTGTCGGTCCCGGTTGTTATCATTTAATGACAGTCGTTAAGTTAAGTCAGTGGCCTTTAGGCGGTTCGAAAACACTGGCCTCCGCCAACCCGCAGTTGAGCAGCGTGTTGGAGTACGCTCTAAACCCCTTCGGTTGAGGGAAGACTCGTATCCATAAAAACTGAAGATTTCATAAAAATAAAGATTTCCTTATTGTTAATTTTTAAAAAAAAAAACGTTTTGTTTTATTTTTTTTTAGTTTTGAAATAGGTTTTATCATTTTGGTGATTTGTAATTGTCATTTCTTTTGATGTTTACTCTGATTTGATTCTTGCGCTCGAACCCCATGGGAAAAGCGTTTTCACCCCTATCGATTTGACATTTTCAAATTTTCATAACAAATCACAGACAACTTTCAATATTTTTAAAATATTCAATAATATATTAATAAATATTCCAATCATTTTTAACTGGCACTATTTGTATGGGAAAACGTTTTTTCTTTTATTTAATTCTTTCGTCAATTTTTCAATGTTTTTTAATACTTTCCAGACCAAGACACGACATTGGAAAGGAAAATGTTTTTTCTTTTATTTTATTTTTCCAATGTTTTTAAGAGTTATTCTGCTATTCGGGACGGAAACAAATCCAACAAATCAAAAACCATGGCAATCGGTCCAGCCGTTCTCGAGTTATAAGTGTTGTAACAAACACGACTTTCTTTTATATATATAGATAAATATACTACAAACAAACAAACTATTCTATCCTAAAGCTCTAGATGGACTAATGACCACAAGGGAACTGCTGGAAGCAGCTGGATGCGGAAAGCGGAGGATCGCATAATAATATGGTGGACACCATTAAGGAAGGCCTATGACTGTCACGTAGCGAGCGATAGAGTGAGCTACTATAGGCATTTCTCTACGGGACCGAATCCGGAAGGAAAAAAATCGACTGAGAAATAAAGTTGTCGACATAGCTCTGAGTCAGCAGGCTAAAGCAGCAGTAGATCGGCCATGTCTGCCTAGTCAGTGATGGCAGATGGGGGAGGAAAGTCGTAGTATGGAGATCTCGTAAGGGGCGACGAAACGTCGGGCGCCCCCCTCTAGATGGACCGATGACCTCAAGGGAAGGGAAGCGGTTGGATGAGGAAAGCGGACGATCGCATATGGTGGAAGGCATTAGGGAAGCTCAGTGTTCAGCAGTGCATAGATACACGCTGATGATGATGATCCTAAAGCTATTCTTAGATAAAGTGATGGTGGACGCACAAACTATCTATTCTACTTTACGATCTATATTACAGATCGTAAAGTAGTATAGATCAAGCAAATTGCCTGTAAGTTAACGCCCTCGAAAATAAGTTATATAATAAGTTACAAACTCGGACTCAATACCCTGAACCTAAGATGTTTTTATCTATAGATGCGTTCTATCTGCCTCCATTGTGGCAAGAACAAATTAAGGTAATTGCCCGGTATTCACTCAATCACGTGCCATTTACCGTTTTGGTGATAAGTTAGCGTTAAACAAGAACACTTATAATAGTTAGTTGAAACACTTAGAATAGTTGTAGATAAGATGCCTTCTTCTGTGTTCACATTTTTCGGGGATAACTTAAAGTTATACTTCGTAAATCATTTGTATTAATATTGCAAAATCAAAGCAATTGTAAGGTTTAATGTACTGATAAGCATTTTGTAGCCAATTTTTACTGGCGTGCTAATATTCACCTATAGCGTGTCTATATATAAAATATCGTTACCCTGAACCCGGAAAACAGATTACCAACCGTCATCTCACTCCATTCCGTTACAAATATATATTTTGCGTCAAATCCTTCGGGATATTGGGTTTTAATTCAAGTGCCGATGTCGTGGGCTCGACACCACTTTTGGTAATTGGATCATCTTGTCATCTGCGGAATTTTGTTGATTTTATTAACGAAACTTGAGTACTACAAGTTGTTAACCCGGCATGAATGAAGTGAGAAAATGTTACACCAGGCGGGTATGAGATACCCGAAACATTTTGTAGTTCGCATTTCTTTCTTGAGATATAGGTATAATTAATATTCAAATAATAAAGAAAATAGGTAAATAAAATACCAGCACTAAGTACAAAAAGTGTTACTTTTGTTAAACAAAGTATCTAAATTTTGTTTGAAAAATGCAAATTTAGGTAGATTTTCTATTCGTACAAAAATTGGAGACAATTCCAACTTCTTTATTAAATGTTAATTTAACAATAGTGTCATATATTAAGTATTATAATTGGGTTGTTTCCAATGTTTAAAAATTGTACAAATAAATTAACAATATCGTAAAATACACAAAACTATAAAGATCTGCAAACTTTCATTCTAATATCTTCAGTCAGACTTTTTTTAGCGTCGATCAAAGTTTGGCGGGAAAGTCCATTTTAAAAGTATGAAATTATTAAAAAATAATATTTCCATTGGAGAAGCAATAAAAAATGCTATAACTTTTATTATGATACTAATCACATAAACGTAATATTTAACATAGCTGTCGTACAAATTTCTGATTTGATGCATACAAAATACAGATCTGTGACGTCATAATTCAGTAGTCTTTTGTATGGAGCGTTTTGGGGCAGTCTAAAAATTGTGATTTTCAAATTACCATATCTCGAGAGATTTTTGTGCTATCGAAGTAATTCTTTCACCTATGGTTATATTATGGAGACGTCCCTACATATCAAACAGAAAAAAATGTTAGTCAAATACCCAATTAAAATATAACTGAAAAGTCTTACGCAATCATGGTACATACCGAAAAAAATACACCTACAAATCAGTAGAGCCACGTGTGAGCATACGTATCTCCCATAGATACTGGCGCAAGACTAAACTCGATGCTGTCCGTTATGTCATACCCTTATCTCCATCTACTGAAACTACAAGAGTCGCATAGCAACAGTAACATTAAATGCTCTACGTTAAAAGATATCTCGGGTATAATACGACTTCACTCACACTCATTTAATTTAAATTAATAGTGTTATCACAGTATAAACTAATAGTACTACGTACAGTATTGACAGTCCCTGCCGCTCTCTTATATCGACCTCACCTCCCCTCTGAGTCGAATCTGGAACAGTTTATATGGCGCCGCACACACATATGCTCATTCACGCCCTGCACAGAAGGCATTGTTTATGTAGTAGTTCGCGACGCGACATTTGTATGGAGTGTCCAGGGTGTGGTGTAAGACAATAGTGTGACAATAGATTATTAAAATAAATAAAGACGAGCAATTCATAAATTGTAAGAAAATTGTGACATAAAAATAAGGTATGTATGCATATGTACGGACCCCGAGGTCTCTTGATTGAAATTTTTTTACATTAAAAAAAAGTTAAGTTTTTGGGGTGTAAGTGGTTCATCAATATCTTTGAACCAAAGCCAACTTCACCTGCACGCGGTGCACCCAGCTGACACGTGATACGTGACGTGACAAACGAAGCTCTGGCGAAAAGAGAGGTAGGGAGCGTAACTGTAAGCTACCCGACTGGGGAATGTACCCCCACCTCAAAGAATACCGCAGCCAAATAACAATTCCCTTGAGGGTTGTTGTGTTCCTGCTAGTGAGTGAGGTCACCAGAAAGGAAGGAGATACTGCATCGGCAGCGGGGGAGGCGGCGCGCGAGCGATATTTTATGTTGCGAGCGTTAATATGGCTACGGTAACCGCTTCACATCACGTGGACCGTATGCTTGTCTGCCCGGGTGGCAGGCGTAGTATAAAAAAAAAACAAAAAAAACCAGTAGTACGTCGTTACAATTCGGAGGCCCTACCGGCTACACTGAAACCGATTCCCATCGGTTTTTTGGTTGCGAATATCAAACTTTAGTTGCGATTTATGGTGACTATGTTTAATTCAGCTGGTAGAGACCCTGGAGTTCACTGACTAAACTGAAGATTGAAGGCGACCAAAAAGTAAACATAAGACTTATTTTTTTAATCAAAATATTCGGTTGTAATCGGCTTCAGCTTCGTCGGTAGGCTCCCGGGTTAAAAAAAGTATATGATTTGATGAAAAAAATATGGGACCAATCTGGAAGTATACTCTTTCAAATAAAAAAAGTTGTATTAAAATCGGTTTATAAATGACGGACTAATGAAATAACAAACCTAACAGTGGATAGATACATGCTGATAATGATGATGATGAAAAAAATATGGGACCAATCTGGAAGTATACTCTTTCAAATAAAAAAAAGTTTTTTTTTCAAATCGATTTATAAATCACGGAGTAATTAAGTAACAAACATTAAAAAAATACAGCCGAATTGAGAACCTCTTCCTTTTATGGAGTCAGTGAAAAATCTCGTCACCCACCATCGTTCGACAGTAAAGTAAACAATATAGTACCTCCGTAAACAACATTTTGTGTATGTACATAGGTACCTTATTTTAATAGTATATTGAAATCTTATAGATTTAATTTTTATACTACGTCGTCGGGTAGCAGACAAGCATACGGCCCGCCTAATGTGAAGCGGTTACCGTAACCATATTAACTCTCGCAACATAAAATATTGCTGTCAACTGCCAACGCAGCATCTCCTTCCTTTCTGGTAACCTCACTCACTCGCAGGAACACAACGACCCTCTAGGGAATTGTTATTTGGCTGCGGTATTCTGTGAGGTGGAGGTACATTCCCCAGTCGGGTAGCTTACAATTACGCTCCCTACCTCTCTTAAAATTTCGTTCAGCAGTAAAGTATACAATATTTAATGTAAACAACATTTTGGGTATGTACCTAAAAGATTTCAATATACGATTAGTAAAAAAACCGCAAACATACAATTTTATCTCAATTGTATCAGGATCCAATTCCTGAAAGCGCTAGTGGATTAATCTGCTTCACTCATCCGAGATTTTTTCGGGTTTCAGTTACGTAAGACGATGCCTTGACCGTTGACTTATTAGCTCAATTGAAAACCAAGTACGTGCGATTTAAAAAATATATATTTATTAGAATACAAAACTACTAATACAAAATGTAAGTGTTAGTAATAGCAAGTAAAACGAGAAAAGGGTGGGTTTTGGGGTGTAAGTGGTTCATCAACATCTTTGAACCAAAGCCAACTTCACCTGCACGCGGTGCACCCTGCTGACTGACAAACGAAGCTCTGGCGAAAAGAGAGGTAGGGAGCGTAGTTGTAAGCTACCCGACTGGGGAATGTACCTCCACCTCACTGAATACCGCAGCCAAATAACGGTTCCCTTGAGGGCTGTTGTGTTCCTGCGAGTGCGTGAGGTCACCAGAAAGGAAGGAGATGCTGCGATGGCAGCGGGGGTGGCGGCGCGAGCGATATTTTATGTTGCGAGCGTTAATATGGCTACGGTAACCGTTTCACATCAGGCGGGCCGTATGCTTGTCTGCCACCCGACGTGGTATAAAAAAAAAAAAAAAAAAAAAAAGAAAAAAAAACAAGTGCAAAATATTCCGTGCTAGGTTATTTTTTTTTATACTACGTCGGGTGGCAGACAAGCATACGGCCCGTCTGATGTGAAGCGGTTACCGTAACCGTATTAACGCTCGCAACATAATATATCACTTGCGCGCCACCACCCCCGCTGCCAGCGCATAAAAAAACCCAAGTAAATCCGTTGGGGCTGCCATTAGTTGAACTAGTTTGGCAGTTTTATAGTAACTTGTATACTTATTTATATTTATGTTGAAAGCTGCCCCCGACGGATTTTTTTATTAAGTTCATAGCATAAATTCTTTAAGTCGGGGGTTTCAAAATTATTTTATCCTTTTTCAACTAAGTTTTTTTCAAAATTTTTAATTTTGTTTTTATTTCAAACTTTTTAGAGAGCAAGCATAGGTATGACAATTGAAAACCGCATCTGAATCAGACTAGTAGTTTTGGTTTTGCGCAAACAAATGTTTACTGCAGCGCCCTCTGGTGAGTTGTCACTGTAACACCTATCTAAGAACATGCTCCAATCAAACCTGAACCCATCATTGAAATCCGCATCAAAATCGGACTAGTAGTTTTGGAGATAAATGGCAACATTGGTTGCACGAACAAATGTTTACTGCAGCGCCCTCTGGTGAGTTGTCACTGTAACACCTATTTAAGAACATGCACCAATCAAATCCGAACCCATCTCTGAAAACCGCATTTAAATCGGACTCGTACTTTTGGTGATAAATGGCAACATTGGTTTCACAAACAAATATTTACTGCACCGCCCCCTGGTGAGTTGTCACCGTAACACCTATCTAGTAACTTGCACCAATCAAACCCGAACTCATGACTGAAAACCGCATCAAAATCGGACTCGTAGTTTTGGAGATAATTGGCAACATTGATTTGCACAAACATCCTAGCACCCCAAACGCATATACCGTCTCCGTTCCGTCGCGGGTAAAAAGATATCTCGCCACGGTTAGCACTATTAAATATCTAATAATACAGGTACACATTTAAAATTTAAAATTTTCACATGAATTTCTAGAATTTTGATTCTTTGGAATAACTTATTACGACATTTCAAACTAATTAAAATGAGTGTTTTTACAACTCGACATTTCGCAAGCAAAAATGAGACAGTACGGTGTGCGAAATAATAATCTACCAGCCTTTTAATTAAACTTATTTAAAAAATGGACATTCTGTTTATGACTCATTTATTAAATTAATCATAGAAATGAAGTCTGTTTTCGGTCTCTAAAATTAATTTAAGTTTAACGCTTGCATTAATATAAAAACTTGAGTTAATTTTATTATTCAAATCGTCGTCAACCCTTATTCATCTCACTGTTGAGATACGTGTCTCCCCTCAATCGAATGGGTTTAGAGCATACTCCACCACGCTACTCAACTGCGGGTTGGTCGAGGTCAGTGTCTTCAAGCCGCCTAAAGGCAACTGACTTGGCTTAACGACTGTCATCTAATGACAACAGCCGGGATCGACGTCTTAACGTGCCCTCCGAAGCTCGGAGGAGCTATATAGATAAATAAACCCATCTATAGACAGGCTGCGGTCGAAGATACTTGACTTGTGCGATCGATAAGACTGCCACGCGCAACGATGCCATCAAGCTCCGCTTTTAGATTTTTCTTACAGTTCCACTTTTTGCTAAATCAATAAACTGTCAATAAATTGGCAGTCAATCGTTTTATCAAAATCGACAAACTTCTCGCCTGACCATACCCAAGTAAACAATACAGTGTAAAAACAACAATGTTGCCTAATTGAAAACACTTTTACCATCAAACTTTTAAACATTCCTAACTTTTCATGTCAGATACATTGTTTTACTTTTGTGTAATCTCTACATTGTTTGAGAGTGTTGTACGTGATAAAACTCTGTCTCTCTCTGATGTATATAGGGTAAAAGGGATAAATAAATCCGTATCTTTGGTCGGATTAGGTCTGGGATTCGACCCTTGTAATCCCGAAGGTCCCTCTGACGTGACGGATTCAAATAAGAAATGACAGTTGACACGGTTTGAGGGATATTTTGACGTGTTTTGTGGCCGGTCTGTCACTTTTGTCACTATTAGTGTCATTAAAATTTGTGACTGACAAATCGGGAATATGAATCCAGCATAAATGTAAATGTGTGTTATTTATATTTTATTAAAATTTTATTAACCACAAAATAAGGATACAAAAGGCCGATTTAATGCTAAGAGCATTCTCCACCAGTCAAATCAAATCAAATCAAAATATCTTTATTCCTTGGACTTTATAAAGCACTTAGAAACGTCATACAAATTAAATATAAGAACATGTATAAATCATTACTACTCTAAATCCGCAGAGCTTAGATTCACTTTCATCACACTAGTTTGACTGTGAAAGTGAATTTAAGTGCCACTTCCGGCGACGGAGCTTCTTGGGAAGAACTGGCAAGAAACTCAAGGCCGACTCTTTTAATTGCCAATATCGTTACATTAAATACAAATACAATCAATAACATAACAAGAACAATTCATTTCCAAATACTTTTATAATTTATGTAATCTGAGATACAATAGTCAACCTTTTTTTATTTGTATGAAAAGGGGGCAAAAGTAAGTATGGGCCACCTAGTGGAAAGTACTCACATAGACCATGGAGATCAGCAACTCCAAGGGGTCGACCTGTTACCAGCATTTATCAATTTTTACTTTTTGGGAAAATCTGACATACTTACACGAATGCAGGTTACAAGATAATAAAAAAAATACAATATATACTTAGAAGTTTTTTTTTCTCTTTATTTCGGCAACAAACAGTCACATACAGAAAACAGTAAATAAAAATTTTAAACTAATATAAACAAATTGTTGTAATTTTTGTGGTATTAATAGATATTTTGTGGTTGAATCTAAGAAAAATACGTCTTCAGTTGAAGATAGTATATTTGAAAGTACAATATGTCAAATTTAAAAAATGGTAAAAACATTCCAACACTCCCCCTTAATCTAAAAACCCCATAAAGAATTTAAAAAAAAAGAGGTAGAAAAAATAAGGATAACAAAATAATAACAAATTAAAATAATTATTTTGTTAACCCTATCCCAGCTATACACCTATTATGTGTGACAGGCCCAAGCGGTTTGGTTAAAACATCAGCAGGCATGTCACAGGTTTTCAAGTATTCTAACAAAATTATCTTATTTGACACTTTCTCTCTAATAAAATGAAAACGAGTATCTATGTGCTTCGTCCTGTTGTGGTGGACGGGGTTATGTACTAAATTTAGAGCACTCTGACTGTCTGACCATATCTTTACAGAGTGTAATTTACCTGTAATTTCAGATATAAAACGCCGCAAATAACTTGCTTCCTTTGAAGCAGCCGTCAGTGCCATGTATTCAGCTTCCGTGGACGAGAGCGCTACCGTAGGTTGTTTCTTCGCCTCCCATGCCACTGGTCCACCAGCTAACTTAAACACGTAGCCCGTGTATGACTTCCTGTCAATTGGACAATTTGCCCAGTCGGCATCAGAATATCCTACTAAGGATTCATCAGTTTTACTATACGTTATGCAATAATCTACTGTTCCTTTAAGATATTGTAGTATCCTTTTTGCTGCTTGCCAATGTTCACGTGTAAAACATGTATTGAATTGGCTTAAGTAGCTCACTGCGTATGCAATATCGGGACGTGAGTTTACTGCTAGATACATGAGACATCCTATCAGATTTTGGTAAGGTAATTCAAGTGACTCACCATCGGTTATCTTTTCTAGCTTTTTCTGAGCTAAAGGAGTACTCGCCGACTTACAGTCGCGCATATTAAATTTATCTAATACTGACAAAATATAGTTCGACTGACTTACTTTGATAATATCTTCACTACATTTGATTTCTAATCCCAAATATGATTTTAATATACCGAGATCTTTCAAAGTAAAATATTTTTGCAAATCATTTTTGACAATGTCAAAAGTAAAGTCAGATTTACAGTAAATAATTATGTCATCGACATAAATTCCTAGAATGACAAGTTCACTACCAAAAAGTTTTGTATATACACAAGGTTCGGAAGGAGTTCCTATAAAACCTATTTTTAAAAGGGTTTCATCTAACTTCTTGTTCCACTCTCGAGATGCCTGTTTAAGCCCGTAAAGAGATTTACGCAATAGACATACCTTGTTTTCATGTCCTTTCATTGCAAAGCCAGGAGGCTGTTCCATGAAAACTTCCTCGTGTAAATCTCCATTTAAAAATGCGGTATCGACATCTAAGTGCCACATTTTTAAACCCATTTCGGCAGCCAATGCAAATAAAGTGCGTAGGGAAGAATGACGGATGACCGGTGCAAAGGTTTCATGGTAGTCCACGCCTTTCGTCTGCTTAAAGCCTTTCACCACAAGTCTTGCCTTGTACTTAGTACAGCTTCCGTAAGCATCCTTTTTTAATCTGTACACCCATTTGCATGGTATGACCTTCTTATTATTTGGTCTATTCACAAGCTCCCAGGTATGAAGTTTCATTAGTGAGTTATGCTCATCGGTCATTGCTGACATCCACTTATGAGCATCTTCAGTATGAACAGCTTCATAGTAACTCGTTGGTTCATTTGAACATATTAAAGCTTGATAGGTCAGGAAATCTGGAGGTTTCCTACACCTAGAGGGATACCTTGGTTCCTCAGTTGGCTGTTGATCCAAGCCTACGTCTAAATCACGTTCAACTTCTTCGGGGCTCACCGAAGTAGACGGACAATCTGCATTCACGCACCCTGGACTTACAGAAGTAGATGGTTCGATATTAGAACTTGGACAATCGGTACAATCATAAAATTCATCCTTTTCGTCAACAAAATTATCATCAAATATCAGCATTGGTGACGTTTCATTCTGATGATTCGATGACTCCGTTTCTTTTAAAGGTGTAAAATAATTCTCAAAAAATGATGCATCTCTTGACTTTAAAATGTGTCTAGGATTATTACAGTCTCGAAAAATATACGTGTTGGGATTTTCCGAGTAACCAACAAAAATAGCTTCTTCGGCTTTCACGTCGAGCTTTTTCCTTTGACATGAAGGTACATGAACAAAAGCTCTACACCCGAAGACTCTTAGATGACGGAGATCATTTTTTCGTCCACACCACTTATCGAGAGGAATTTGACCGTTTAAATATCGATGAGGGGACCTATTCTTCAAATAAACAGCTGCCTGAAATGCGTCTTCCCAATATGCTTGAGGTAAGGAGCTTTCGGCCAACATCGATCTTGCCTTCTCAACTATCGTTCGATTAGTGCGTTCCGCAACGCCATTTTGTTGAGGACTATACGGTGTTGTAGTCTGATGCTCGATACCTTTTGAAGAAAGATAATCAGCAAACTCTTTATTTACATACTCTTTTCCACCATCAGTTCTAATGGACTTTATACGGGAATCCAATTGATTTTCCACTAAAGCTTGAAAAATACGAAACTTATTCATAACTTCAGTCTTCGAAGATATAAAATAAACAAATATCAAGCGTGTAAAATCATCTATAAAAGTTAAAACATACTTGTTACCCTGAAATGATGTCGTAGACATCGCTCCACAGAGATCGCTATGAATCAATTCTAAAGGGGATGTTGCCTTACTGTACGATGCTAATTTTTTAAACGGTTTTCTAGCCTGTTTTCCTTGAACACAAGCGATGCAACTACTTTTGTTTACCTTGGTATAGTCTACACCTATCCCGTGATTCTTAAGTTGATTCATGCCTATGCGACACAAATGCCCTAACCGCTTATGCCAGAGTTGATACCTGTCTAGACAGTCAGAATGCATAGAGTTCGCAATACAAATATTGTCCACGTTGTGAGGGATATTGACAGTACAGTCAAGCGTGTACAGTCCTCCACAGGGCGAAGCATGAAGTACAGAATCACCTGTAAAACAAAAATTATCATTTTTATAAAAATTACAACCGCTTTTATCAAAAACAACTATAAAACCCTTTTCAACTATTTTTTGAACAGACAATAAATTAGCATTTAAATTAGGTACAAAAGCAACATTATTTATAGATTTTACTACGTCTTTAGGTGTCGTAATCGAAATGGTTCCAATCCCGCAACACTTAATTTGTTCTCCGTTAGCGACGGTAACTTTTCCATTGTCAAACAGAGAAATGTTTGTAAACCAATCCCGTTGTGACGTCATATGCTTAGTAGCACCAGAATCTACGTACCAAACGTTGCAGGAATCGCCAGACGTATTAAGTGCAGTGAAGGAGGCAGCACTGTCCTTCATCTTGCCTTCCGCGGTCTTTTTCTGCCGTAGGGGACAGTCAGGCCGTTTGTGTCCTGGGGCTTTGCAATCATAACAAATAATTGCCTTTTTATTCTTCGGTCCACATTTTATCGCTTTGGTTTGTAAAACAGTATTATTTGATGACGTCTCCTTGGATATTTCATTTAAAAGTTTTGTCTTGACTACTGTTGACGTGACATTAACGTTGCAGTTCTCTAGCGCCATAATAAGAGGATCAAACCTTGGTGGAAGACCTCCTAAAAGTATAGCTGCAATTGACGAGTCGTCTATCACCCTATCAATATCCGCCAAGTCTTGTGCGGTAGACAGAACGGCGTTTATATATAATTCTAAGTTTTCGTAGTCAGATAAACACATTCTATAAAGCTTTCGCTCCAACGCTAGTCTGCGTCCCATCCCCTTGTCCTCAAACGCGTTTTGCAAAGATTTCCATGCATCAGCAGCAGTTTTTGCGCATCTAACATGGATGATGGCCTCACCGTCCACTGACAAGCATATCTTTGCAAGTGCCTTCCAATCGTCCTTTTTCTTTACAGATGCTGACGTCTGGTCATCATCTGGATAACCAGCTACTGCTTGCCATAAATCCTCGTGGATTAAATAATTTCTCATTTTAAATTTCCACGTAGGATACCCATCTCTATTTCGAAGGCTGAATGTAGGAATTGACGAGGAATTCGACTTACTTGTACCATCTCCAGTTCCGTGTGCCATGTTGACGGAAAGAAAAATCGTTTTCCAATTGATACAACTTTTTGGTCACAAACACAAACGTTTCTTTTAGAAAACCGCTGAATACCTATTAATAGAGCTTCGTGCTGATAACGTGTTGTAATTTTTGTGGTATTAATAGATATTTTGTGGTTGAATCTAAGAAAAATACGTCTTCAGTTGAAGATAGTATATTTGAAAGTACAATATGTCAAATTTAAAAAATGGTAAAAAACATATAAATAGAATACAGGTGTTTTATGATTAGCCAGTTCCAACACAAATGACCTAATAGTGCCGAAAATAATACATTATATATAACAAATATAATAAGTTCGTGATTGAAGACGCGTATTTTTCAAAATACGAGTATACCTTGTTAGAAGGGTATGATCTATACGTGCAGGTAAATTTATATAGATAGAAGCTGTATACACTACTAAGCTTTCTTATCTGATTAACGCTACAAAACTATATGCTACAAAAGTTTTTTTTTTAATCCTATGTATTCAAAACTTACTTATAAAAAGTTTTTGAATTATTTTTTATTTAAAAGTATTATGAGAGTTGCTAAACAAATCAACATCTGTAAATTCTTTATTGTAAGTGTTGGTGGAACGGAAAATAAAAGTATTACGTGTGTAATTTTTATGTAATTGTGGAGGAACAAAAAGTGGAAGTATACGTGAGGAGCGCATAGGGAGCCGAACACGGGACACGAATGATAGTGAGCTAAGGAGCTCGGGGGAATCAATCTGATTGTTCAAAATTTACAGAACAAATAATATACAGAAGGTAAAAAAGAAAACTAGGACAATGGCGATTAGTGCCTGGATCTAGATAAATTGTTCAACAAATGAGCGTGAACATACTTTTTTTAAAATGAACTTACTGGAGGACTTTTTTTATAAATTTGGGTAACGCGTTCCAGTGACATGAAGCTTGTAACGTGAAATAGTTGAGTTAGTGGTAAGGGGGCAGAATGCAAAAGTGGGATAGAAAGCGCAACAGAATTATTAGAACGAAGGTCACGATCATGGGACTCATGTAAATACTGGGATATACATTGCAAGTATTTTTTTAATCACGTAGCTAATAACGGATTTGGGAGAAATTTAGTGTACAGATTGTTTAATAGACGATGTCCGTGTCGGCACCTGTTGGCTGTCGCAGAATATCGGCGCTATGTTGTTTTCACAGCACCGATGCCGAGCGATGGCCAAAATAGCAAACTTGAAACAGGGAATGTCGAGATTTTATATAGTGCTAGTCATTGTTGTCATTGTGCGTGTCAGTCTAATCGAACACTCAAGTAAAGCAACGTCGACCGTAGCCTGTCCATGGATGGGTTTATTTATCTCGAGCTCCTCTATGCTGTCCCAGCTGTTGTCGTTAAGTCAATTCAGTGGCTAGGCGGCTTAAAAACCGTGGCCTCCGCCAACCCACAGTTGAGTAGCTCTTTGAACCACAAGCAAACTCACCTGCACGTGGTGTACCCTGCTGACTAACAAACGAGGCTGTGGCGAGAAGAGAGGTAAGGAATACAGTATTTATTAAGCTGCCCGACTGGGGCTCCTCCGTGCTTTGGAGGGCACGTTAAGCCGTCGGTCCCGGCTATTGTCATTAGATGACAGTCGTTAAGCCAAGACAGTTGCCTTTAGGCGGCTTGAAAACACTGGCCTCCATCAACCCGCAGTTGAGCAGCGTGGTGGAGTATGCTCTAAACCCTTTCGATTGAGAGGAGGCTCGTATCCCAGCAGTGAGATAAATAAGGGTTGGCGACGCTGTCATATAACTATCAGCACATTTTTGTGCTTTGCTTTGAAAAAACCAGCACGTGATGCAAAATGAAAAATCGTATCAATCTGTTTTTTACATGATGATGGCGTAAGATGCTATTTTTCTTCTGTGACAACGATGGAAACTATAAAAACAGGGGTGTAAGTGGCCCTCTGTCGACTAGCGGTAGAGGCTCTGGCAAAGAAGAGGTAAAGTTCAGCGTATTTGTAAGCCTTCCGACAAGGGAAGTACCTCCACTCCACCTCACAGAATACCGCAGCGAAATAACAATTACCTTGAGGGTTATTGTGTTCCTGCGAGTGAGTCACCAGAAAAGAAGGACCTGCTGCGTTGACAGCAGGTGTGGCGGTGTGCTAGCGATATTTCATGTTGCGAACGTTAATATGGCTATGGTAACCGCCACACATCAGCCGGGCCGACGTGGTATAAAAAAATGATCTTGACGTATTTTGTGGCTTGTGCGTCAGTTTTGTCTCTATTAGTGTCATTTGAATTTGTGACTGACAAATCCGGAATGTTAATTTTATATAAATGTTTATTATCAAATTACTCATTAACGGGTTAATGGATTTGAATGAAATTTGGCACATACTCGTAGATAGTTTAAAATCTGGAATAACACATAACAAACTTATTATCTCAGTAATGGTTCACGTAAGCAAAACCGCGGGCGGATGCTAGTACTTATCTAAACTAGGTTCCGCCCGCAGCTTCGCGTATTCTGTATTAAACCAGATTATATAAGTACCCACTATCTGTGCCAAATTTTATGTACATTCATGGACTTGTTCATTGACGATTGTAATGTTTGGACATAATAATATCACAAAAGTGGCAGTGATCTACGATGTCGTTGGGCAGCGGTATTTCGGCTATTATGCTTTCTTCTTAAGGGACGCTTTAGTGCATAATTGGAAGAACGCATGCGGTACATACTCACCCTTAAAACGCATTATAAATAATTATTAAAGAAACCACAGTTTATAAACTTAAATAATTAATTTCTTGATGATCGACTCGGACTAATCGTGGAAGGACCACGTAAAAGCAGTTTGCCATAAAATTAACCGATTTGTATATGCCTTATATCGTCTTAGAAATACATGTGGACAGGAAACTGCTCTTGTGGCCTACCATGGTTATGTGTGTTCGGCGTTACGTTATGGACTTATTGCTTGGGGTAACTCTGTCGACATTCAACAAGTATTTCTCATACAGAAAAAATGTGTACGGGCTTTGTGTGGCGCTGGACCATTGGACAGTTGTAGACCTCTGTTTAGAAAATTAAAAATCTTAACTGTTGCTTCTTTATATATTTTGGAAACATGTATATTTGTAAAAAAACATAAAGATTTATTTAAAGCACTTAATTTTCCATCTTCCTCAAGGTACCCAAATCGTTTGGCTTTTCACGCACACACTACCACATCGTTCCAAAAAATTGTTATAACATGTGCATAAAGCTGTATAATTGTTTACCAAATTATTTAAAATTATTACCATTCTCAAGGTTCAAGAAGCAATTACAAGCGTTGCTGGTAAATAACTGTTTTTAAACTATTAACGAATTTTTAAAATATAAATTTTGACATGAGAAGACCTCAAATTAATGTTTTTCATTATAAAAATAAATATAATTGTATTATTTATTAATATTGACATTTAATTTTATTTCCATTGACATACATATATTATGAAGATATTGAATTTGTAATTCAATAAAAATTAAACTTTTAAATTGTAATTTAAAAAGAAATAATGTATAACTAGCGGCCCGGTACGTGCTTCGCTACGTATAAAGTAAAATAATAAAAATAAAAAAAATTGGAACACCAAATTCATTTATTCAAACAAAACAATATTTTATTAATTGCTAGCTATTTTAAAACTTAATCCAAAACATTTGGATAAACAATATTTTTTGTTTTTCCATTTTGAGCATGAATAAACAAACGGCAACGGAACAGGCAACATAAAGTCGAAGCACGTCCAAAATGAAATGACCGCATGAATGACATAACAACATGCATGTACTGTCAACACTGAAAAAAGTTTCAATTTGACAGTACAATCCCTATCTGAAAAAAGTTTCAATTTAACAGCAAAATCCCCATTAACAAAATGATCCGTCATTTATTGAATTCAATTGTTACAAAAAATGTGATAAATGAAGAACCGCTCCACCGATTTTGTGCAAATTTCACCTAAACCATCTACTAAATAGTCCGAATAAACCCTAAACATTTGGTTTGGATAGGTGAGCCCGTTCTTGAGTTATAAAATTACAACGAAAAGTGGCATTGATTTTTATATATATAGATATAAATTTGTATGCCGATTGTTGGCGCAACACGCTTGCACAATATAATTTATAAAATATCTTTTTATTACCGTGTCTGCCGCAAATAAATAATTTTCATTTCATTTCATTTCCTACAAGAAAATTACAAATTTTCGAATATAAATAAAATATTATCAACCAACAGCTGATAACATACCTAGAGGATCACCAGCTGATTAATGATCGCCAATATGGCTTTCGCCATGGTCGTTCGGCTGGTGATCTTCTGGTATATTTGACTCATTGTTGGGCAGAGTCAGTGGAAAGCAAGGGCGAGGCTTTGGCTGTTAGTCTGGACATAGCAAAAGCCTTTGATCGGGTGTGGCATAAAGCGCTACTATCCAAGCTTCCCTCTTTTGGGTTAGCCGAGAGACTCTGCACATGGATTGCTAGCTTTCTCACTGGGCGGATCATTAAAGTTGTGATTGACGGTGCACGCTCGGATCCATTACCCCTGAACGCTGGCGTGCCACAAGGCTGCGTATTGTCTCCTACATTGTTTCTTCTGCATATCAATGACTTGCTGCATGTATGCAGCATCCATTGCTATGCAGATGACAGTACCGTGGACGCAAGATACAGTGGTCTATGTAATGTTTCTCGGGATAGCGTCGATAAGTAACGGGAAAAACTTGTGTCTGAGATTGAGACGTCTCTTGGACACGTCTCTGATTGGTGTAGACTGAACTTAGTCCAGCTGAATCCATCAAAGACACTAGTATGTGCGTTTACTGCAAAAAAGTCCCCATTTGTCGTAGCTCCTAGATTGGAAGGTACTCCCCTTACTATTAGCTCCAGCATTGGTATCTTGGGTGTTGACATATCCAGAGATGTAAAGTTCCGTGGTCACTTGGAGTGCAAGGCCAAATTGGCTTCTAGGAAAATTGGCATCATCTGTAAAGCCAGAAGGTATTTTACACCACAGCAGCACATAGCACACACAGCTTTACAGCACAGCGCCTTCAACTGTATAAAGCCCAAGTTAGGCCTCATATGGAATACTGTTCACATCTCTGGGCTGGTGCGCCCCAGTACTTACTCGCTCCATTTGACCGCATACAACGAAGAGCTGTTCGAATTGTCGGTGACCCAATGATTTCTGATCGGCTGGAGTCTCTCTCTACACGCAGAGATGTTGCATCTCTTTGCGTTCTATATAAATTATACCACGGGGAGTGCTCGGATGAGCTATTTGATTTGATACCTGCCGCTGAGTTCCACTATCGTACAACTCGCCAAAAATTAAAATTCCATCCACATCACCTTGATATTTGGCGATCTACTACAGTACGCTTTTTAAGGCATTTTCTACCACGTACTGCAAAGTTGTGGAATCAACTTCCCTCAGTGGTATTCCCAAATAAGTACGATATGGGGGCCTTCAAGAACAGAGTCAATATTTCCCTTAAAAGGCTGGCAACGTATCGGCGACCCCTTGGTGTTGCTGATTTCTATGGGCTGTGGTGATTGCTTTCCATCAGGTGACCCACATACTCGCTTGCCACCCTCTGTTATATAAAAAAAAATATAATAAATTTAAACTTTCATTTGTCGCCGATTATTCTATAATAATGGCGCAATTTGGAAAGGAGCATAAGCGAAAAAGAAATTAGAGAAGATAAAATCTCATCATCAATTAAAATATTTACTTGAAATCGCAGATTCGCTAGTCTCAGTTTCTTACTTAGAGTTACTAACCTATGCCTGAAAATGTACCTGAAAATGTTCAACGGTGTCATCGCTGCTCCACAGAACTCATAATAATTGAGCTATGAATCCATGACTTCTGCAAAATGTCCACTTAACTCAACAATCCAGCCCGCTATAGATGATGACATTGTGACCGACGATATGATCTTTTTTATGTTTGTACCTAATCTAAGTAGATTTAGCATAAACAGTACAGCCTTCAGGATCTTAGATTTCTTGAAAATATACGTTTTGGATATCAGAATATCTAATTACAAACACATGCTAAAAAAGTTACTTAGTTATCAATAGGCGGTCTCACAGGCCGTATATCAATTTTGAATCCATTTTGTTTTACTTGATTTATCCAAGACGACACTAAAAACACCCTCCATAGTGGCGTATGTGCTACTAAACTCGAAGCTACTGAAGCGTACTCACCAAGGGAAAGTGAAAACACTGCGATCAAACGTTTTTCAAAATTAATAACCCAAAGTTTTTCAAAATACGGTCTGACAGACCATTGGTTAGCAGTTAAAGTTTCACATCGTTTCTCAGAATCGGTAAATATAAAAAGTTTTATTAAAAAAAGGAATAATATTCTTCAATCAATAATAAGTATTATGTTGTCATTCATCCTTTGGCGCCGGAAGCGGATCGAGCCGTAATCCGGAAACGAGGGTTGGGAATAGCTTTCGTTCATTTCGGAACGGAAAATTAGGGTTCCATGATTCGGAGAAATGTAATCTTTTGTTAAAATGCCTCCCGTGATTGGTCTTAGAATTTTGACAATGTCAACTAAAAGGATACATTTTTGGAAGAATTTCTTTTGTAAATTTGTAGATTTTTCTGTCAATTTCATTAGTACAAATTGTTGTCATCATTGCATATTACAGTTACGTCCGCATTACATTTTAAGAAACACTCACTTAAATGTTTACTCTGAATGAAATTGAATACTGTAAGTTGTAAAGCCGTGCTTCCGAGGGCACACGTCCGCATTGCATTTTGAGAAACATTCACTTAAATGTTTACTCTGAATGAAATTGAAGACTGTAAGTTGTAAAGCCGTGCTTCCGAGGACACACGTCCGCATTGCATTTTGAGAAAGTACCACTTAAATGTAGCTTTACTCTTAATGAAATTGAAGACTTTAAGGTGTAAATTCGTGCTTCCGAGGGTTGTTGTCTTTAGACAATAGATGGCGGCTTCGAAATAGCAAAGTGGGGGAGTATGCTTTAAACCCTTTCGATTAAGGGGAGACTCACATCCCCAGAGTGGGATGAATAATAATGACGGCGAAGATGATACACGATATTTTGTGAGAATGGATTTCTGACATTTGTTAATCTGTCAAGTGTAAATATAAGGAGGGATTTGGATGAGGTAAGTGGATAGAATATATCCTACCGTTTCTTATATACATTCTACGCCTAATGTTAGACACTGGCCTCCGCCAACCTGCAGTTAAACAGCGTGGTGGTGTATACTCTAAACCCCTTCGATTGAGAGGAGGCCCGTATCCCAGCAGTGAGATGCATAAGCATTGACGACGATGACTATTATTTATTCTGGACTTTTATGAGTATTTATCCCGAAACAATTACATGTTCCCGAGGGTTTGACGACCAAAAGTTTGACGCGATAATCGACATTCAAGCGGGCGAAGTCACGGGCGGAGACTAGTATTGTAATATAAGCTTTATTGTAATATAATCGATATTTATCCCATTGTTTCTATAACTATCTCACTGTTTCAATTCCCCTCTCTGCTGACCTCAATTCTCAGCAGACTTTTGTGTACCTTTTGTGCACAGATTAGGCAATTTTCTCGATACAAACAATACTGAGCTTTAAGTCGATGACTTCTATTGCCTTTTGTCCTCCTTTGGTGGTATTATTGACAATAGCATTTGTTTTATTTGTGTTTGTTTATTGTTTTGTAGTAAGTCAGCACACTTTTGTTATCCACGTTTTTTTTAGTCTTTACATAGAATGATTATGGTAAAGTTTTAATAAATTGAAGCATTAATATAAAGCTTACTATGAGAAATATATGTCGCATGGTAAGGATCCTTCTTCTTCTTCTCGACTGTGGCGCATCATTGTGCATGTTCAATATCAAGGGTCTAGCTCGAGATAATAAAAAGACACGTTGCACTTATAACTTTAATAACAACGACTATTAAAATATGCTTAGAACAGATGAGTCTACTCGAGGTGCACGCGCATCAAAGACTGTCCACGTAGTGTTTTTTTTTTTTCTTTTGACGCCCGACGCGCGCGGGAGCACCCCCCTGCTGTGCTGGAGGGAGGCGGAAAATCCTCTTCGAACCGCCGCCTACCTAACTACTTTTAGCCACGATGGCTTTAAAAGCGCAAACGTAACGCTAGAGGAGAAAGAGTGGAGAAGGTGTGTAGTCTGCGACGATCTGGCGAGGGTCCCCGAGAGGACCCTACAGCCAGGCGATTTCCAGGTCATCGCAGAGTACACATCGCGATCGAACGTCCACGTAGTGACGCTCTGTCTGCTTTTAACCACAAAAAGGGCGTTTTCACACTTTTCAAAAAGGGAGTGAAGAGATTTCCACTTCGCCCCACCTCGTCGCAGCCGTTATCTAAGCCAGTGACTTGCGTCCTAGGCACCAGAAGTCAATTGAGTGACTTTATTTTCAACCCTATTGATTGACTTTTAATTTTCAACACCAATCAGAGACTATCTCCGACATATAAATTATTTGAAACCACAAATACTTTTTTTATTTTTATTTTTTATCACGTACAAGTCGACTCATCAATCTATGTATGTAGAATTCATATTAGTTATCTGGTCAAGTTATCTATTTGTATTGTTTATTTATTTTATGAATGAATGAATGAAATCTTTATTTGCTCAGATAAAGGTTTATTTGTATTTGTTTTTGTTCCATGACTGTGTTCTTCGGATGAGTTGAAGTATAGATAATTAATTGATTAAACTCTTGCTCAAGAAAGAAATCTCTTTTCGTCTTGTCGCATCAGAAACTCCACCAACCCGCAGTTGACCAGCGTGGTGGATATGCTATAAGCCCCTTCGGTTGAGGGGAGGCCTGTATCCCAGTAGTGAGATGAATAAGGGTTGAGGACGACATCAGAACAAGTCATCGGAACCTTTTAGTCTGAAAACAGATTTAGCGGTCCTTTGTGTGTGTTCTTCCGATTGCACAGTGGGGTGCATTCAGGAGAGTTGTTTAATATGATGCCCACTGCCTACTTCTACAAACACATCGCTTGCCATTAGAAGAAGAAGAAGAAGAAGAAGAAGAAGAATCATTTATTAACCCATACATAACACACAATAAAGTAAAAAAAAAAAAACACGTTCACAATAACAATAATTAAACTTATTCTAATAAATACATGAAATATGGGTTAAAAGGCCTCAGCTCGACATATGCCACACTATCGTGCAGCGCCGATTTTCAGCTGAAACCTGCTGTAGTGACTCACGGACGACCACAGTTACAAAAATAATTTTGAAATAAACATTTTATTTTTGCTGCCGAATTAATAAATTTAATTATATTATCCCTATAAAAAATATAAGCCAATTATAACCCCTGATTGTTCCCTATTATAAATACCTACAATATGCACAACGAGAAAAACAACTGCCACTAAGTTTCAGTATTCTGACAATGATTCAGGTATGCTTTAAAATTTCGTTTAAAGGCCTGAACTGTTTTGCAGGATCTTAACGGTGGGGGCAGATTGTTCCAACACTTAGTGGCAGTGTACCTAAAGCTCCCCCTGAATGCTGCAGTTCTGTGATATGGAGTTTTGAGTGCGATTACTGATGCACGCGTATTGTACTCATTAATGTCACTCAACCATGTAAGTTTCGAATATAAATATTCTGGCTTACCCGTTGTAATCACACCAAACAAGAGTGAAGCAAAATGCAGCTGTCTTCTATACTTCATCTTTAATATGTTCGACTTGTTGAGAAAAGGCGTTACATGAGCTCTACGTGGTATTTCAAAACAAAAACGTGCACAAGCATTTTGCACTCTTTGCACCAATGTAGCAGTTTTGCTAAGTAATCTTGAACCATAAACTACATCTAGATAATTGAACTTCGACAAAACAAGAGAATCTACTAGTTGAATGCGTAGTTCTATGCTGAGATGATCCCGTATCTTATACAACAACTTAAGTTTGTAAAAGCAGTTACGTACCACATCAGTTATGTGCTTTTCAAATCGCAATTCATCATCCATTATCAAACCCAAATTGCGGGCTTCACGCGTGCGTTCAATAACTACGTTATTTATAATTATTTGGGGTCCACAGCTAATTATTTTCGAAATCTGAGATTTTGTTCCCAGCACCATAAATTTCGTTTTGGTTGCATTAAGTGCCAATGAATTCCTTTGTGACCAGTTAAGGATACTATTCAAGTCTTTATTAATTAGTTCCACTACTTCATCTACTTTATTTGGCAAAAATGATAAAAATATTTGAACATCATCTGCATATATATGAAATTTGCAGTGTTTAATAACATCAGTAATATCTGCAGTGTATAGAGTAAACAAGATAGGCCCCAAGATGGATCCTTGAGGGACACCTCTATTTACGGGAGATACTTCTGAACATTGTGTAGAACCATCATGTGCGATTGTATGTACTGTCTGAGCCCGACCGCTTAAGTAAGAATGAAACCAATTCACTGTACCTACATCAAAGCCATAGTACGTCATCTTGGATAGGAGAAGGGAAATATCCAATGTATCAAAAGCTCTCGAATAATCCAGTAGGACAAGTATAGTACCTTTACCTTCATCCTGGGCGGTTAATATGTTGTCTGTTACATCCAGGAGAGCGGTTGCCGTACCTCGGTTTTTCCGAAACCCGGACTGAACCACAGGCAGTATATGATTTACTTCTATATATTCAGTCAACTGTTGGGCTACTACTTTCTCTAATATCTTAGAAGAACAAGGCAAGATACTAATAGGGCGTAAATCTTTAACCTCAACCACGGAAACACTCTTAGAAGTTGGGCGAATAATACCAGTTACCCAAAGTGAAGGGAATTTAGACGTATAAATGGATTTATTTACACAGGATGTTAACGCGTCTAATGATTGAGGGATTGTCATACTAATCATGTCCAGCGATATCCCGTCAATGCCTACTGCATTAGACTTAAGTTCTTGTATTATTTTAAGCACTTTAATGGAATCTACCGGCTGCAAAGTGAAACTAGTTTGACCAAATCTGTGAAATTCATAGTAAGTTAGAGTGGATAAAGAGATATTATTGTCGTATGGTATGTTTAGAAAATGTTGATTTATAAGATTAGGGTTATTTAAGTGTGCAGGAATGTCAGATGATTTACGGGGGATGATTTTAGATTTTATATTTTTCCATATTTTTTTCGGATTTCTAATGTGATTATTGATGTGAAATTTAAAATAGCATTTTTTTTCATTATTAAGTAATATGTTAACCTGCCCTTTTAAGTCTTTATAGTATTTCTTATGCACTTCTAGTTGTGTGCGCCTATACTTACGGAGAGCTGCATCACGCAGTCTCATGGCGAGTTTCACATTATCAGTAATCCAAGGGCTAGGTAGTTCCTTAACTATACGTCTAGTGACGGGGGCATGAAGATCAAATAGAAATAACACGGTTTTACTAAAGTCATCTACTATGTCATCAACATCTTCCAATGCCTCAATTCTACTCCAATTAATATTTGTTAGATCCTTATTAAATTGATTCATACAAATATCCGCCATCGGTCTGTACATAATTACTCTAGGTGGAGTTGTCGGCTTACGGAATGTAAACTCACAATCAATAAATGCATGCCCGCCAACAATATCCACCGGGTCAACAACAACATACCGCACGTATGCATCTGTGCAAACTACATCTATAAGACTTCTACTGTTGGCTGTAAAATGAGTAGGCTCTGTTACTACTTGTCTCAACCCAGTGCAATGTAAAAAGGTATAATTATTTTTGAGTTTTAAAATCTAGATCATTTAATAAGTTTATATTAAAGTCGCCTAACAAAATTAAGTAATCGTACCCCGATAATGAAGTTATAGTATCCATTATTGAATCTAAAAATACAGAAGAATCAAGCCACGGAGGACGATAAGCTGTACCTATAATTATTTTGTTATGGTTAACGATAGTCTTTATCCACATTTGTTCTACTAGTGGATGATTAATATGCTCGCAATTTTTTACATTGACACCACGTCTAATGTAAAATCCTACTCCGCCACCACGGCCTCCATGATTACCAATCGGGCGAGAAATATGTCGCAGTCTATACTCTGGCACAACAGGAGCACGTCCCTCCTCACCCAACCTGAGCCATGTTTCTTTTATGGCCATGATATCAACCCCATGGCTTACCATGGCAACTACGAAATTATCATGATTCGTTCCCAGTGAACCAGCATTCAGAAGACCAACTTTAAAAAACTGTCTAATCATTTTTTAATTATATTAATACAATAATGGTATATATACACACTTAAATAACGATAAAATGTGTGAAGAATGCTGTGTATATTGCTCATAAAACAGTAAAAAATCATTAAATATATCTTAAATCGATTTTGAAAAGTACAGTACAATTTGATCATGATAACATTACATAAAGAAACCATTAGATACATCCGTGACCCCTTATACAGTACAAAATAGGCATACAGGCAAGATTTCAGCTGAAAATCACGTTTAAAAAATAAGACTATAGAATATATTATGTCAATGATCATAGGGCCATATACAAACAATTTATGAAATTCAACCAGTAACATACATAATAATGACCCGGGTTGCTTATTACTTATAACGAAAACCAAAACAATTAGCACAAATAGATGATAGTAAAAATGTCGGTTCAAGTGACATGTAAACTTATCTAATAAGATTGAGTTTAGGTAACAATAATATTGTGTACCATATCTAGGCAAACAAACAAAAAACATAAGTAAGGAAAAAATAATATGCTTATATATTGATTTATGAATGCGCTTCACTAATAGCGCTAACAGATTCAATTATAAACATTAGGGAATGCAATCTCGTTCTCGCGAGATCTCGCCGCGGGGCGGCGGTGGGGCCTGAGGTAGCGGTCGGGGGACGAGGTCAAAGCGAATCTAAGCGAGACCTCGTCCCCCGATCGGTACCTCAGGCCCCGCCGCCGCCCCGCGCGAAATCTCGCGAGAACGAGACTGCATTCCCTACTTGCCATCGTCAGAGAATTCATCGTCACACCTTAGAACCTAAGTAGTCACATATTTTTGTCCAGCTTTGAACTTTCAAAAAGGGCGTGAAGAGATTTTTATAGAATCAGCAACGCGCGTGTGTTGCCCCTGGTATTACCGGCGTAATTGCTTTGTATCAGGCGAGCCGTATGCTTTTATTGTTTGCCATTTTAATGGTATAAACAAAATCAAAGTTATCGTCAGACTGGTAGTATTCAGTGGAGATTTCTTCCAAAAACTCGTTCAAGTCACATTTCAAACAAAAAAAAAACAAATCGAAATTGATTCATTCGTTTAGCCTTACAGTGCCATAGATGCATATATATCAGATGCCATACAAGTATACAGATACACAGATACGTTAATATAATAATAATAAGTACTTCGTTAACCACATGCAGAAGGCGGTTCTTTTCGACACGGCTTGCATCGTGAGAAGGTTCTTCACTATGGAGCCCTAACCACCGGTAGCTTGGGTCTCTGCCCCAGTATTGATAGTTGCCCCTTTTTTATATTATTAAATGTATTTTTTATATGTTTTATATTAAAAAAAATAAACATATTGGAATAAAGCAGAAAGAATACATGAAATAATAATGTTTTATTCAGGACAAATTTACATATTTAAAAACATTTAATTGGTGCTTCCTTTTATATGATAATGCCTGTGCCAAAGATATTATAATCATAATATTATAATATAGTATTATAATATTATAATAGTATTATAATCATAATACTCCAAATTTCAGCTATCAAATTATTACGTACAAACCGAACAATTCAGGACACAACTCCACTATTCCCGAAAGGTACGGTTAGATGATTCAATATTAACAACACAATCTTAAATAGAATAGATCTAAGGAACCGAGGGACCCAAAATTTACATAATCTTCGTTTCAGTTATGCACATAAATAGGACAGTTAGGACTTTACTCCTCCTTTAGTTAAGGTAACATAATTACTTTTAACATATTCATTGAGAAGTAGTTAGATACCACAATAAACATGTTAGCAACTTAGTCGAAACAATTTGAATTCGATACCAGAGAGGGCGAAAACGACATTTGCATTCAAAACACCTTGTGATGTTGCCGCCGCTTTGCATAAAATATTAGTGTCCAAGGTGCAAGGTGCAATACACATGTTGCACTTGTTACTTTTACAACAATAATGATACTCGTACATAGACATTAATATATATTAATAATATTGTCAGACAAATTACACAGCGCCGTCTAGCCCCAAAGTAAGCGAAGCTTGTGTTATGGGTACTAGACAACTGATAAACATACGTAAATACATTTTTTTTTGTAAATACATACCGGTTTGTCCTATGTGGGAATCGAACCCACGAGCATTGGTGTCGAAGCCGCGTCATTGACCGCTACGCCACCGAGCTCGTCATACAACAATGACTATACAAATTTTCTTAGAACTGCTGAGTCTACTCGAGGTGTACGCGCAGCGAAGACTGTCCACGTAGTGGCGCTCAGCCCCCTTACCACCAAGGTATGAATAAGCATTCTAGTCACTTATTGCGATTCAATAACTGACTAGAATGCTTATTCATACCAATGAATAAGAGATTCTATTTCAAATTGAATAGATTCGCTTATTAATTGGTATGAACAAGCATTCTATTCAGTTATTGAATCTCAATAAGAGTTGGTGGTAAGGGGGCTGTTTGCTTTTAGCAGTTCGACTCACTTCGCCCCACCTCGTCGCAGCGGTAATCCAAGCCAGTGGTTTGCGTTCTAGGCACCAACAGTCAATTGAGTTTTTTTTTTATACTAGTCGGGTGGCAGACAAGCATACGGTCCGCCTGATGTAAAGCGGTTACCGTAGTCATATTAACGTTCGCAATATAAATATCGCTCGCGCGCCGCCACCCCCGCTACCATCACAGCATCTCCTTCCCTTCTCTTCTGGTAACCTCACTCACTCGCAGGAACACAACAACCCTCAAGGGAATTGTTATTTGGCTGCGGTATTCTGTAAGGTGGAGGTACATTCCCCAGTCGGGTAGTTTACAATTACGCTCCCTACCTCTCTTTTCGCCAGAGCTTCGTTTGTCAGTCAGCAGGGTGCACCGCTTGCAGGTGAAGTTGGCTTTGGTTCAAAGATTTTGGTAAACCACTAACACCCCAAAATTTTATGTTATATATGAGTAAAATACGACCAAACCTCCGTCAAACCAGCGTTAAAAAATAAGAAATTACGCTTTAAAAAACGAAATACTAAAAAAAAACAATCTTTGCGATCAAATTCAATCGGAAATAAAAAAAAACTATAGTGTATATATATTTTATTTTACTCTTAGAAATTTTCTGTTTTTAAGTGATTTATATTGGTGTGGCAAAAGCTCCCCGTCTTCTCTGGCTTGGTCATCTAGAAAGAATGGGCGAAGATCGTAATGTGAAGAAAGTGTACCTCGGGCGACTGAGTGGACATCGTCCGGTAGGTCGTGCAGCGTACATTATATTTATCATATATTTAGTATCGCATTGCTCAAATTAAAGTTTATTTACAAGATGGTACTGTCACTGTCACATGACATTGACATTTGTCACCATTATACGCGTGGCGTTTTAGTGCGGCGACAGTGTTGCTATATTTTCCACTACGCTATGTCGTTGTTAATGAGTAATTATATTCCTGATTGATTCTCTTGTGATCTTGGTTGAGGTGATCATGTATGTACACGTAGCGATCTGAGATTGTCATTGCACATCGAAAGGTGGCTGATAAAATTGTATGAATAATTTAAGTATAGATTATGTCGTTTTGTATAGATGATAATATCTATGGTTTTCATAAATTAGATTTTAGACTGGCAACTTTGGTCAGAAACTGTCAGATTAAAACTTGGGACGTGGTGATTGAGAAGAAAGAAAAAAACATGGATTGCTGATTTGGAGAGACGGTGGATGCAAAAACATCCCGGTTTTGTCCAGAAGTCAAGACCTGCCTCTGAACCAATGATATTTTAATGGTTCCATACGAGTTGGATGCCAAATGAATACATCCGTATTTCGGTCCGATCTACACCGGCGCCAACGCGCTGTCACCTTCTCCTGAGGACCTGCTTTGTCCGTAGGACAGTTGGACATTGGGGAAGCCGATTGTGTCGCGCGCGGTTTTCGCGCTGCGACGACTCCAAGGACCCTTACTATCTCCTGCTCCTCCAGACCACGCTGGTCTGATCCACGGTCATGTAACATCCAGTGGTGAGTATGCACACTAGTGTTTTATCTTGTGGCCAAGTAAATTCAGTGCGTTATTCGTTTTCGCGTACGGACGATGGTACACTAGGCGATTCATTACGCAATAAATATGTAAATTCTAGATCTTTTAGTTTAATTCATATCACACGAAACAAATCTAGCAACCTTGTATAGGCACGGCCTTTGAACCAAGGGTCTGATGTCTCCACCGAGAGTCTATCCGTGAGCACTCTCTATCTCGTAAATAACTTGTTCGTGTATAAAAACTTCCCGTACTTATATGGTGATGGGGTTCATTGCCAAAACCATCACCATATACATGACCTTAACCACAAAATCTTTTTTATATACGACAGTCGTCAAACCTTCAAGGAAATTGATATTTGGCTGCAGTATACTTCGTGAGGTGGAGGTCTTCTTCCCAAGTCGGGCAGCTTACAAATACGCTGTACCCTAATTTTCTTTCGCCAGAGCCACTTTAGCTGTCAGCAGGATGCACCAGGTGCAGGTGAAGTTGGTTTTGTCCCAAATAATCGTGTTGAGTTTCTTTCATCCCAATATTGTGTGTTCGTATTTGTTGAAATCGGTTAAATTATATTAAACATTTCTGGAAAATGCCTTTATTATACAAAGAACCTTAAATTAATTTGTTTTATTAATTTTAATGGTATTTGTTAAAGACAATAGACAGTAAATCAAATAGACTGAAACATCGACAAAATTAATGAAAATTATATTGCTATTAAGTCCATGGAACATGGATGTAGGAAAACTATTATAGGTGCGACTCATTTGACATCTTCTGTATACATATAATACTTTCATGTCACGGTGTTTGTGGTTCCATTCCTCCGAAACGGCACAGCCAATTTTTAGGGTTCCGTACCTAAAGGGTAAAAAGGAACCCTATTACTAAGGCTCCGCTGTCCGTCCGTCCGTCCGTCCGTCTGTCACCAGGCTGTAACTCATGAACCGTGATAGCTAGACAGTTGATATTTTAACAGATGATGTATTTCTGTTGCCCCTATAACAACAAATACTAAAAAAATAGAATACAATAAATATTTAAGGGGGCTCCCATACAACAAACGTAATTTTTTGCTCGCAATTGATAACGGCAATTGGTAGACATTTGAAATATTCACATATTCACTTTAAAAATAAATAATTAAATAAAAATAAAACAAATATTTAATGGGGGCTCCCATACAACAAACATGATTTTTTTGCCGTTTTTATAGATAATGGTACGGAACCCTTCGTGCGCGAGTCCGACTCGCACTTGGCCGGTTTTTTATACGACGTTTAGGTGAAAAAATTACTAACTACGATTTTGGTCAAATTCACTTTTTGCCATTTTCGTGACAACCAATTCATAGCGGATATTTCAGTCTAACAACCATGTTTATACCTCTTTCCGTTTCAGAAATATCATCATTTTCTATTTCAACATTAGTAATAAATAAAGGACAAACTGATTCAAAATATATAAAATTGTCTCTTATTTATAAATTATGTGCCAAAAACTTGAAAAAAAAAACACTAAATCGCGATTATCGTAGAAAAAACGACTTGTCCATTTTTTCCTCTACGCAGACGATATTATATACTCTGTTCTTGAAGACTCCCATGTCGTAATTATTCCGAGATACCGCTGACGGCGGTTGATTGAACAGTTTTTTTTTTATACTACGTCGGGTGGGCGACAAGCATACGGCCCACCTGATGTGAAGCGTACCGTAGCCATATTAACGCTCGCAACGCTTTAAAAATACGCTATGCTTTACCTTTCATTTCGCCAGAGCCTCTTCTGTCAGTCAGCAGGGTGCACCACGTGCAGGTGAGGTTGAGTTTGGTTTAAAGATGTTAATGAACCACTTACACCCCCCCCCCCCCCCATATACCTATATAAAAACTAGTTAATGATGCTGTATAACTTTGCTTGTCTGCTCCATATCCATACTTTTCATGCATCAATGTACTAAAGATTGAAATGAATTTATTCGTTTAACAAAATAAGCCAATCTTCTCTTTGGTTTCGGAGTAGTGAATCGAGGCTCAGATCTGAATTTCAGAATGATAATAATCTTACTGATTCTATTTTTGAGTAAGATGAATTTGTGAAGTTCGAGCGTGGGAGAGCCAGTCCTCTCTGTACTATTATCACCCACCGTCAGACGAGAAGCGGATAAAACTTTTCTATCTTTGATCAGATTTGTCAAAAGAGATTAGGCGCACTTCTTTTTCTATTTTTTTTTTGTTACATTCCAGTGGACGAAATTGCGGGTCTAGTTAAAAATTTTAACGATTTCATGTTCCAGTCACATACTCAGTCTGTATTCATTTACATTTATTACAATTAATTAAAATTCACCGTTAAACGTTTACAAATTAAGGCTTGTGATTGTTAAGGCATCCAATTACTGATTTTATTCACAAAGGGACACTATAATTTCATTTTATTATTTTAATTAGAGAAAATGAATGCGTTAATCGAACCTTTGTGGAATGTACCTCTTTTCAATTCAACGTTCAACGTTCCATAAGGAAACTTTTGAAAAATGACGAGCTCGGTGGTCGAATGGTTAGCAATGGCAACCTGCGACCTCTGAGTCAAAGTTGACTCAGAGGTCGCAGGTTCGATTCCCGTACGAGACAAACATTTCTGTGCATGAACATGTCTGTTTGTCTTGGTCTTGGTGTTTTCTATGTATTATAAGTACGTATTTACAAAAAAAAATGTATTTAAGTATGTACAATTATCAGTTGTCTAGTACCCATAACACAAGCTTTGCGGTTAATTTGGGACTAGATGGCGCTGTGTAAATTGTGCAGAAATATTTATTTATTTAAATTTTATTTTTTGACATGATAACGTCTTATAAATCGTTGAACGCCAGCTGTAGGTACGAAAAAGCATGACTAATTGTCACGTTCCGCCTGAGCCGTGCGTGCAAGCGAGAGTGCGGCTTGTGACTCATCTATCTCTCTTCCACTCCATCGGCCAATGTTTTCCTTTGACGTTAACACGCAAAATTATCGTCCGTAGACCGACTTTACAGATAACCATTTTTTTAAGACGATTAATGTTATTATAAAACATCATATTGATAATCTCTGCCAAACCGCAGTTGCGCAGCGTGGTGATATCAATCAATATCAATATTGTCAGAGAAATTTCACAGCGCCATCTAGTCCCAAAGTAAGCGAAGCTTGTGTTATGGGTACTAGACAACTGATAAACATACGTAAATACATTTTTTTTTGTAAATATATACTTATGATACATAGAAAACACCCAGACTAAGACAAACAGACATGTTCATGCACACAAATGTTTGTCCTATGTGGGAATCGAACCCACGAGCGTTGGTGTCGAATCGAAGCCGCGTCATTGACCGCTACGCCACCGAGCTCGTCAAATGATATGTGATATGATGTGTATGTGTGGGTGTAGGGGGCTGTATACGATCTTTTGAGCCAAAGCTAACCTCACCTGCACGTGGTGTACCCTGCCGTCTAGCAAAAGAGGTAGAGAAGCGTATTTACAAGTTGCCACGCCAGGAAAGTACCTGCACCTCACACAATACCGCAGCCAAATAACAATTCCCTTGAGGTTGCTGTTGGTTGTTGCGAGTGAGTGAGGTCACCAAGAAGAAAGAAGTTGCTGGACCGGCAGTGAATGTGGCAGCGTGCGAGCAATATTTCAATACCGCCGAGTTTTTTAAATACCGCCATTTTGAATTAATTGAGGCGGCCGTCCCAAAATTGATATTTTCAATATCCATATTAACACCTATGATATGTGTATGAAATGAAAAGGATTGATGAGGGAAACATTTTTTTTTTTTATAAAAATTATATATTTTTATAAAGCACTGTACTGTTCCACGTAATTATGTATATTTTTACCGACCGGTTTCGCCGTTAAGACTTTATCAAGTTAAGCGGATGGTGTTTGTGTTTTTACTCATATATATTTTTTGTAATGCTAAGTCGTGTGACATACGATTATACGGTCCGCCTGATGTGAAACGGTTACCATATTAACGCTCGTAACATGAAGTATCGGGCCCGGTCACCCCTGCCGCCAATGCAGCAGCTCCCTTACTCACTCGCAGGAACACAACAACCCTCAAGGTGTTTGAATTGTTTTGGCTGCGGTATTCTGTAAGGTGGAGGCCTCAGTCGGGCAGCTTACAGAATACGGTATGCCTTACCTCTCTGCCAGAGCCTCGTTAGCTACTCCGCAGGTGGAGACGACGTTTGCCTTGGCTCTAAAGTTCATGATGAGACTATGATTCTTTAATCGAGCGAACTACCAGTTATATCGTCCCCCGACTTATTAATGTTATGTAGTTATGCGGATGATATGGTCCTGTTAAGCCCGAGTATAAGGGCCCTAAGAACATTGTTATCAGTGTGTGAAAGGTATGCTGAATCACATGGCCTTCGATATAATGTACAAAAAAGCGAATTACTCATTTTCATGGAAGCAAACTCTGAAAGCCGACACACGTTCCGCCGGTAAAATTATATGGAGATACACTGAGAAGGGTACACAGCTTTAAATATCTCGGCCATGTGGTTATAGCAGACCTAAAAGACGTTGAGGACATGGAGAGGGAAAGGAGAGCGTTGGCAGTGCGATGCAATATGTTGGCCCGAAGTTTTGCGAGGTGCAGTAGTGAGGTAAAAATAACCCTTTTTAAGGCCTCCTGCCAAACAATGTATACGTGCAATCTTTGGGTTAACTATACGCAGAGGGCTTTCAACGCTCTCCGAGTACAATATAACAATGCTTTCAGGGTGATGTTAGGGGCTACCTCGATATTGTAACGCATCGACCATGTTCGCTACAGCGCATAAAAATTATTTTTATGCGGTGTTACGCGGAAGGATCGCGTCTCTGATGTGCAGAGTTCGAGGGAGTACCAACAGCATCCTGGAAGTTGTTAGAGATGAACCTGACTGCCGCATCTGGAGGCACTGGGTGCATACACATATTTCGGTGCCTAGTGCCTCCGGAAGAGGCGGCGGGTATTATTTGAATTAAAATTAGCTTACTAACATAGTGCATATATATTGTATTTATAGCATATTTATTATATTTATAGACTGTATATGCATATTTATTATATTTATAGACTGTATCAATTTGGAATGTAAAGTAGAACATGGACATCATTATTGTATAGAAATAAATTAGTAATAAGGACATTATATTTTGCACGCCAGTTTCTGGTGAAGTGTGTATTGTTCTGAATATTTTAATTTTAACAGCATTGTATACCACATTTCAAGCAAATAAAATTCATTCATTCATTCATTCATTCATTCATTCATAAGTTTTTCTATTTTTTTACTAACATTATATTATGGATGAAAATCTGTAATTTTTTTTTTTTTTTTTTTTTTTTTTGTTACATATCTGCAATCAGTCGCCAGACTATAATCAGATGAGTTATTTTATTTTGGCTTTTATAGAGCAGGAGGCCAGCGCCCCTTGACTATTCAAATTATGTGCTTTCGTTTCAGTCTCTTAGCCACATTTTCGTTAAGTAACCCCGAAGCAAGCGGGTTGGGATGACATTTAAGGCGTTCTAGGTATTGCTTCTTATAGCGCTCTATTTCGGAAGCCACCGTGTCGATGTTCAGATACTCATGTATTTCGTCATTCCTCGTGAACCATGGGGCGTTGGCAATGTTCCTTAATATGCAGTTTTGCACCCTTTGTAGGCATACAATGTTACTTTTGCTGGCTACTCCCCATATCTGAATACCATACGTCCATATGGGTTTTAGGATGGCGTTGTACAGCAGAAGTTTGTTGTCCAAAGACAGCACCGAGTTCCTTCCCATCAGCCAGTACAATCGTCTAAACTTGTTGTTGATTTGGTCTCTCTTATGTTTTATATGATTCTTCCAGGTGAGGTGTCTGTCCAGGTGAAAGCCGAGATATTTAACACAGTCTGATTGAGGCAAGATGTTATTTCCTAAATGGACTGGAGGACATTGTTCTTTTCTGAGACTGAAAGTGATGTGATTAGACTTCTGCGCACTTACACGAATACGCCATTTTTTAAACCATTCTGAGGTAGCATTTAACAACTGTTGAAGCTTTTCACTTGCTCTCGCAGGATCATCATCCACGGCTAAAAGGGCGATATCATCGGCATAGGTGGCGACCATTACTTCGTCAGAAACTGGAAGATCTGATGTGAAAATGTTATACAATACCGGCCCAAGAACAGATCCCTGAGGGACACCGGCTAGGATAGGGAACAGGTTGGATATTGAATCCCCATGCTTGACTTGGAATAGTCTGTCTGTGATATAGGATTCCAGAATGTGGAAGACTGAGTGAAGTTGTTTTTCTTTAATTTTGAAGAGCAAGCCTTTGTGCCAGACGCGATCAAAGGCCTGCTGCACATCCAGAAAGGCAGCAGAACAGTATTTCTTGTTCTCAAAGCATTGTCTGACAGTGTGGTAGACACGATGTACCTGTTCGACAGTGGAGTGGGCTTTACGGAACCCAAACTGATGCCTTGGCACAATATCATGATCATTCATTAGTGTGCTGAGCCTTTTCAGAAAAATCCTTTCCCACAGCTTCGAAAGAACTGGAGTCAGGCTTATAGGTCGGTATGAGGAACACTCATGAGGTGGTTTGCCGTCTTTGTGGATCATCACGATCTGAGAAATTTTCCACAAGTTCGGGAAATGACACACTCGGAAAATGGCGTTGAATAGGCAGGCCAGGAAAGTGATGCACTTTCTTGGGAGCTCTTTGAGAATTTTCGGCGTGATAAGGTCAAAACCTGGCGCCTTTTTAATGTCGAGCAATTTTATTTCTTTTGCTATTTTTTTGGGGGAAGTTGGTTTGAGAGGCAAACACAGCTGGATGTCTTGGTGAAGAATAGCGTCTAAGTCGGAGTCACTCTCAACTCCTTCATTCGGTTGAAATACTTGAGCCAGATGCGCCGCAAATGCCTCGGCTTTTTCCTTGTCACTTCGTGCCCAGGATGCCAGGTGTCTTATAGGGGGGAAGGATTCCTGTGGTTTCTTGAGATGTGTGGTGGCTTTCCATAATGAATATTCGCCACGGGCAGACGGAGTCAATGAGTCAAGGATTTGCCTAACACAGTTGTCTCTTTGTTCCGCAAGTGCAGTTTTCAGGTCTTTTATTGCCGTGTTCAGTGCTGTCTTATCTGCTGGATGTCGTGATAGTTGCCAGATTCGTCTCAAACGCCGCTTCTCAGTTATTTTATTTTTTATTTCAGTGGGTTGAACGATTTTGTGGTTTTGGGCTTTGTTTACTGATGGAGTATTATTCCATGCTGACACCTGGATCATGTTGGTAATATAATTGCTGGCTTCTTCAACGTCTTCCCTTGTTTTTAGTGGGATCCGCAGGTTGATGTTATTATCAAGATATGAACGAAAGCCTTCCCAGTTAGTTTTTGAGTTGTGTAGTGGCTCTGGGCCCTCATGAGCAACTACAGCAGAACTCACTGTCAGAATTACGGGGGTATGATCCGATGATCCATCTAGACTTGATTCTATTCCGGTAAATAAATCGCTTATGCCTTTGGTCACAAAGAAGTCTAACAAATCTGGCACCCGTTTTGGGTCAGTAGGCCAGTAAGTGGGCTCTCCAGTAGACAACGGATGGTATTGATGTCGATCGATGCAGCTTTTCAGTCGAGCCCCTCTTGTTAGAGTCAGTCTAGATCCCCAAAAGGTGTGCTTGGCATTCCAATCACCGCCAGATACGAAGCGGTTGCCTAGGGTCTTAAAATAATTTGAAAACATTGTTTCTGTTATTTTATGTTTAGGTGGGCAATAAATCGCCGAGAGTGTTATAGGTCCCGCACGATCCTCCAGACATACACTCGTGGCCTGCAGATGACTGGTAGAGTAGGCTTCAAGAAGATGATGTTTTAGGTTTGATCTGATCGCCAAGGCAGTTCCACCATGGGCGCCACCATCAGGATGGGGGGTGCAGTAAATTACGAAACCTTTCAGGTGGTAGGATCTTCCACCGGTGGCATGCGACTCCGAAATCAATACTGCATCAAGGTTATTTGATGCAATCATTGCCTCGAGTTCGTTTATACTAGAGGATAATCCATTGATGTTCCATGTTGCAACCCGTAACGAAGCCATTATTTCGTAAGTTTAGGGATGATGGCAGTGAGAAGACCGAGCAATGTGCTGATTTGTTGTAGGAGTAGATCTATCTTCTCTGATTGTTTGATAATTAGTTGTTCTACTACTGTGTTAGTTTGTTGACTGTGATTACTATCACTTGATTTCTTGTCGAAATATTTGCCTGTGTTTTTGGTAGCGTCTGCGTATGTCCCATAAGTGGCTTGGGTAGGTGGAAAATTAGGTGGTGGCATGTTATGATTCACCGAGATTCCCGAGTCAATGTTGGAATTGGGGTTGGCGATTACGTTAACGTGAGCTTTAGGGCGGCTTTGTTTATTCTTTCTGGCTAAAATCTCTCTATAGACTTGGCAGCCCTTATAGTTAGCCGGATGCTCATTAGCACACAGAGCACATTTTGCTGGTGAGTTCCTATCTTTCTTAGAGCATTCTGACGTCTTATGCCCTTCTCCACATTTGACACAACGGTACGGTCTCATACAGTAGTTCTTAGAGTGGCCGTACTGTTGGCATCTTTGACACTGAACAATTGATTTCGATTTACGGGGGTCCTCAATTTTAACACGTTGATGAAAGATGTGTTGGATTTTCTTTACATCTTTATTTTTTATGTGTGGTTCAAGGTTGACAAAGAACGTGTACGAGGGTAGCTTTTCGGGGCCAGTACGTGCATTGATTATTTCACCACGAATTTTGTTCCCCGTCTTTTCAATTTCTTCCACTATTGCGTCATGAGGTGTCGTGTGGTGCAGGTTTTTGATAACTATCCTGTAGGGTTTAGATTCCTTTCTAGTAAAAGTGTGACCTATTAGCCCTTTCTGCCTAACTAGATCAATAACTTTCTTATAATTATCTGCATTGTTCACCAACAGACGAAGAAGATTCTTGTTGACAATCTTGAAACTAAATTCCGTGGTAGGGACCACTGATTCTATAACTTTGGCAAGCTCGTTAACATCTTCGATACCATATAAGACAATGGGTGGTGGTTTGTTTGGACGTTCAACCTTAGACTGAGGGTTAACCTCCTGGTCCAGAGGTAGACCAGAGAAACTGTTCTCTGTCAGTATAGGTGGACCTACAGATGCAGAATCCTCACACACTTTCCGTTTCTTGTGTCTAGTCGGCATTCGTTGCCATACGGGAGGTAGCTGTTTCTCTTTAGTCTGGTTCACAGGGATAACTATAGCAGGTGGAGGGGAGTCCGTATCAGGGTCGACTATTTCCATCTGCTGATGTTCATAGTCAGTGCTTCCACTAAAAGAGCATGATCGTTGTCGTTGCTCAAACATTGATTTATGCAATACTTGCTGTATGTAGGTTTTGGGTTTTACTTTTGGTTTATCAATATTCATATGATTCCCACGAGTATGGACGAAATAATGGTCACTCACAGGGTGACGCCTTTCCTGCGAGAAGGCTATATACAATGATGGTCGCCAGGTGCATCAAGGTTGGCGCTAGTGACTGAATCCCTCAGCCATACATCCTCTTGGCGCGGTCACCACCGTAGGATTGGGGTGATTATTTATAGAGGTTGTCTTCCTCTCGACCCGGGCAGTTAAGCCAAGGTCCCCAGACGCAATAGCGTAACTGATGATAACGGGTTGTGGTGGTCATTTCCTTCCTCCAACAGAAACAAGCTTTTTAGGGCCTGTTTTATCGGGTTAGTTCACCGCCGCCCAATACTCAGCGTTGACCTTTTACAGTTGGTAAGGTCTCCCTCAACTAACCCTCCTCCTTTTTCATACGGGCTTGGGACCGTCAATGGCGGAGAAAATCTGTAATAAAATGTTTTTTTTTTTTTTTTTTTATTAATGCCCTACCTTCAGATTTGCGTAATAGTATCACAAATAAAAACATCAAAGTCAATTAAAACATTATTTCGTAGGTTCTATTTAAGTGTTTGACGCGGTTCAGGATTCGTATGGGCATGACATACTTATTTGTACGAGTCTTGACCTGTGTCAAACTTGAAACATATAATATATGCATCTATATTAAAAATAAAAATTAATGTAGTTCATTTTTAAGTCCGGTAAGAAATTGTAAAAAATAAATAATAATAATAGCACAAGTTTAAACCTAAGTGGTTTTTTGAAGCTATTTTTAGTTTAACTATGTATATTATCTGTAAAAATGGTAAATAAATTAAAAAAAAATCATTAAAAGTTTCAAACATCAAAGAATTATGCGGTATTCTATAAGGTGGAGGTACTTCCCCAGTCGGGCAGTTTACAATTACGCTATGCCCTACCTCTTTTCACTAGTCGACACTAGTCTTTTTGCCAGAGTCTCATTTCACTAGTCGACAGGGTGCACCGCGTGCAGGTAAAGTTGGCTTTGGCTCTAAAGTCATTGTGGGTGTCAGATTCTTCAATCATTATAATGATCAAAAAGTTAGCATTGCGATTCAGCGAGGAAACGCAGCCAGTATTCTTGCCTCCCTGCCGCATGGGACCGATATTTTTGAGGAGTAGTTAAGAGTTTTTGAAGTGAAAACTTCTTTAGCAGCGTTGTGCACTTTTTGGGATGGGTAAAAAATGTTAAATTCGCGTCAGGACACGTGGCCTGATCGAAAATTCGTAAGACGGAGGAAGAATAGACCGCCGGCGCAGCGTAGGAGAGGAAGTAATATCCCCCAGTTTTTCTACCGCGCGGCGAAAATGAATGCTTGCTCCTGCGGTTTATTTTTAATGTAATATAAATTGTCATGTTTGTGTACGATAGCGCAATAAATAAATATTGTATTTTACCACATAAATGATAGTACTTTTGTACTGTTATAAAGCAAATCGTGCGAAATTATTCCCTAACCATTCCAAAATATTCAAAAATGCATAACGTTAGGTAATGTTCAAATTTTCACTTCTGCCGGCACTCCCGCAGTGCAACCCGTTTTTTTTTATTAGTTTTATTTTTAAGTAATTTTAAGATTAGTTTATTTTCATTTAGATACTTTAGTTTAGTTCGTACTTTGTTATCGAGTATATATCATTATAAGTTACAAACGACAAAAGAGGAATTCTTTGAGTTAAAGTGTTCATTTACTATAAAGTGGAAACCGTTTCATTTGATGCCTCTCAATTATAAAGCTTCCCCAGTATTTTTCATAATGGCCGAGGGAAGCTGTTTCAACAATTTCAGCATAAAACGTGATGGAAAAATATTGCAGTTGAATTCATTTCCTTTTTGTACTTTTAAACGTTGGTTCGTCTGGGACATAAAATAAAACAATTTCAGTAATTAGTACTTAAATGTCTGAGCTCTACTCTTTGTCCATTAGAATAAAATAATTATTTTATTCGGGTGTAAGTGGTTCATCTACATCTTTGAACTAAACCCAACCTTACCTGCACGTGGTGCAACTGACTGACAACCGAGGCTCTGGCGAAAACACACACAGGGCATAGCATATTTTTTAAGAAAACAGAACACACACAGGGCATAGCATATTTTTTAAGAAAACAGAACAGACACAGGGCATAGCATATTTTTTAAGAAAACAACACAGACACAGGGCATAGCATATTTTTTAAGAAAACAGTACAGACACAGGGCATAGCATATTTTTTAAGAAAACAGAACAGACACAGGGCATAGCATATTTTTTAAGAAAACAGAACAGACACAGGGCATAGCATATTTTTTAGAAACAGAACAGACACAGGAGTAGTTTATTTATTGGGGATTCTGGCTCACATTTCGCTTGACTCGCTTCGCTCGTATCGCTCGCTCCGCTCGCTCATCGCGAAATGTAAGCCAGAATCCCCAATAAATAACCTGTCGCGAAATGTAAGCTAGAAACCTCAATAAATATTGTAGAACGCTGCGAATCTACAGCCACAGCTTAAATGTTATAACTTACCGAATTGTGTAGCCGGTTCAATCACATTTTAACTACACGGTTTTCACTTCACTCACTATTCGGTTGCCTTTCACCAAGTTTACTTCTGCTGGTATTCTGATCGGTCTCTGGCATGTTCACTATCAGGATAACCCGTCGGTAACAAATGCTAAGAATTTCTCAAAAGTTAGGCCGTTTGCTCACGTCGTTTGCCCAAATAGCTGTTGACGTCTGGGATTTGTGGTCAACCGTCAATCCAGGCCGATTGCTCATGTCAGCTGTTGACATCTGGATTTTGGGACCTCCCAGGCCGTTTGCTCACGTCGGTCACTAATATGGGTATTGACGTCTAACCTTTATGATCCTTCTGTAACATAGGTACTTATGGGTTCCCCTGAAGCGTACAATGCTAAAAACTTCTCAAAAATCCAGCAGTAACAAGCCTTGGTTGTTGGCTCAAACTTAACTACCTCTGAACGTAATGAAGGAAGATACAGTAATGAGTCATAATCGTCAACTGGAATATGTTTATATTGTTCAACATAATGAAGCATATTTTCATAGAGCGGCTAATACCACTCGCTCGTGATATTTAGTATTCTAGTTTTAAAAAATGGTTTGAAAATGTCACTTTACATTAAATACTGCCTCATACAACTTTTTAAAAATTACGAAATGCTGTCTGTAATCGGTAATACATAATTGACGTCTGGAATTTATATATCACACAGAGAAACCATGTATTTAATGAAATAAATTATAAATAATTAAATATTTCTGGTCAATTTACACAGCGCCATCTAGTCACAAATTAAGCGCAAAGCTTGTGTTATGGGTACTAGACTGATATATGTACTTAAATACATTTTGTAAATACATACTTATAATATATAGAAAACACCCAGACCAAGCCAAACAGACATGATCATGCACAAAAATGTTTGTCTTGTGCGGGAATCGAACCCGCGACCTCGGAGTCAAAGTGGTCATTGCTAACCATTCGACCACCGAGCTCGTCAAAATTAAACCCTATAAAATTCTGGTATTAACCACTCTAATGCAATACTGCGATGACGTAATATGGGAATGCAATATAAACCTGTTTACGTATGTATAACTTAAAAAAGATATTATATACTATGTCATAAGAACTAAATTGAAACTGACCGGAATAGAAGCACTTATTACATTGTTTAATATTATTCTACTACGTGCTTCAAACTGCTCGTAAGCAACTTTACCGAGGCGGATTCTGCGAATAAAGTACTTTAGGTGAATCATCGTATTACATACCACAGATATAGATTCGCTAGATACGGCATTATTATTTTTTTATATGAGAGGGTGACAAACGAGCATGTGGGTCACCTGATGTAATCACCACTGCCCATGGAGATCAGAAACACCTAGGGGTGCCGATCCGTTGTCACCCTATACTCATTCTTTTCCTTCTTTCTGGTGACCTCGCTCACTCGCAGAAATACAACAACCCTCAATGGAATTGATATTTGGCAGCTTAAAAAATACGCTGCGTCCTACCTCCCTTTTCGCCAGAGTCTCGTTTATCAGTCAGCAGGCTGCACCAAGTGCAGGCGAGGTTGGCTTTAGTTCAAAGATGTTGATGGACCACTTTCAACCCAAATTCAAGGATTTCCCGTCTCCGAACACCCACCATAAGGTTGACAGCCTACACAGTTTGCGCCAAATCAAAAAAAATTTGGTTGCGTGATATAACTACAGTACCTACCCCAAAAATTTCGAGCCCCAAAGTTATGGACATTATTTCCTACTTACCTGTTAAAAAGTGTTAAAAAAACGCTTGGTCTCAATACAAATCGTCATTGGTACTAGACACATCTATCTGTATCTATATCTGTTTTACTTACTTTATAAAGAGGTGTACATACTGTACATAATATTTATCAACTAGCTAATGTTTTGCTTGAGTAGATATCAAGCAACCTAATTTGTGATGGTATCTAAATTGATTCAGGAAATAAAACATTTTGTAATTTGTCTGTCTTATCTATTTCCGCCCCAAAATAGTTTTACCTAATATTTAAAGAATGAGACAAACGGTACAACTCCATAATGACATTACATCTCTCCTATTTTTCGCAATGAAAAAAGTTATACGAGATAATACAATGCAGCATCTAGTTCCTTTCTGGTGACCTCACTCACTCGCAGGAGCACAACAACTCTCAAGGGAATTGTTATTTGGTTGCGGTATTCTGTGAGGTGGAGATACATTCCCCAGTCGGATGGTTTACAATTACGCTCCCTACCTCTCTTTTCGCCAGAGCTTCGTTTGTTAGCAGGGTGCACCGGGTGCAGGTGAAGTTGGCTTTGGTTCAAAGATGTTGATGAACCACTTACACCCCTGTTGATGAACCACTTACACCCCATCAAAATAAAGTGTACAATGTATATTCTCCTTTACCTGTACATTGTCGGGTTCTTTGAGTATCAAGTTATCATAATTATAATGAGAATTAATATTTTGAAATTGTTTTTCGAATTATGAAGTTATTGCTAACGCGTCAAAAATTTCTGCGGTAGTCAACTGTCGGCCTTTTAGAAGTATCATATTTAATTTAATTTGAACTGGATTATCGGTTAATTGTGGTATGGAAATTTAATTTTCGTATTTTATTTGAGTTGAGAAGACCTGGAAATTTGCAAAGAAACTTATTTAAGCCGGTGCAAAAGGTAGCTTAAGCATTTGCAATTCAAGTTTCCCAAAAGTACGAGAGGCCGTCCGTGGGTATCGATAGCCCTAGAAACTGCCTGCAACAACAAGACGCTGCACGTGGTTCTGCCCTTCTGTTGAGGCCAGCCAGCCCTACGTGCTCCAGCTCCTGTCCTTTTTCCAGTAACGAAGATCCAGTGCATTTCCATAATGTTCGTAAGTTTTGACTTTGACTTTCAGACAGTTTTTCTTTCAGACAGTCAGGCAGATTAGATAAATTTTTGTGGTCATAAAAGGCAAACAAGCATATACGTCACCTCATCGTTGACCATGATTATGTCCTATACTTAAAAGTTCTGCAATTATTATAACCTTCCAAAACTAGGTAAGAACATTTAAAATGTTAAAAATATAAACATATTGTGTAATTACTTTACAGGTCTGACAGCGAGTATTATAAACAGAAACATAAGTCTGCCGCCAAGCGGGTAGCCGACGAGCTCGCGTCGGACTACGAAGAGACCTCGATTTCATTACCGTATGTTCCTCTTTTTATTCATTTACATTTGAAAATGTCACTTTACATTATTTACTGACTAATGTCTAAAAACAAAGTCGCTGCCTCATATTTGATGAGCTCGTTGGCGTAGCGGTCAATGACGCGGCTTCGACACCAACGGACGTGAGTTCGATTCTCGCACAAGACAAACATTTTTGTGCATGAAGATGCCTGTTTGCCTTGGTCTGGGTGTTTTCCATGTATTATAAGTATGTATTTACAAAATGTATTTAAGTACATATATCAGTCTAGTAGCCATAACAAAAGCTTTGCGCTTAATTTGCGACTAGATGGCGCTGTGTGAATTGACCAGAAATATTTATTTATTTGCCTCCCCAACCCGTCTGGCCAGCGTGGGGAGTGTAGGCCAAATCCTCCTTCTGTCTAGGACGGACGAGAGGGTCGTGCTCCTGTAGTGGAGACTAAAATGACCTGATGATGATGATGATGATTTATCTATTTATTTTAATCACATTCAAAACTTAAAATTTAATAGTTCATTATTATAACACATTATGTTTCATTTGTGCATTAGCAGTGAATTGAACTACTTAGACGATTTATGAAATATAAGAACGGGAATTAACGCGATCATGCTATATGATAGCTATATGATAGCATGATCGCATTAATTCCCGTTCTTATATTTCATAAATCATGCAACGCGAAAGTTTAAAAGTTACTTAGACGATAGTGTAATACTTAATATTGCATAAGTACTTTATTTAATATCTTTTAGTTGGAGTCCGGTTTATTTTTGGGTTAAATTAATTAATATTTTTGTCTCCTTTGCAGGAAAAAGGATGTAAAGAAGAAGCGCGCAAAAGGTGCGAATAAAGTGCCGCGGTCAACCAAAAAAGCGGGTTGGCAGTGGGACAGCGACAGCGAGGGCGAGGGGGAGGCATATAGGGCGGCAGCAAAAGCCAAGCCTTTGCCTCTACAATCTGCGCTCACTCGCCGAGTCGCAGACGGCGTCTTACGCCGTACTGCCAACCTGTCAGGAGGCGTATACATAGATTTAAAAATTTATAATACGGAGGATATAAAATCCGTTAAGCCCCAGGATCGCTGGGAGCACGCTGTGATTTCTCTGAAATTGCTGAGCGAGGCGGACTCCCCTGAGATTAATTCTCTAAAAAATTTTGTCGGTCAGTGTAAGAAGCACTTCACCGACGAAGGACATTTTTTTCCAAAAAAATAATTTTTGATAAATAATGTTTAATTTTGATTTTTATATCCTCCGTATATAGGTAGATACATTGTTTATTTAATTTTAAGCTTCACTGAGGAAGGATTTTTTATTATTTTCTATTACTTAGACAAAATTAATCTTTGTTTTATGTCCTCCTTGGTTTTGATGTGTTATGTTAAGATAGACTGGTTAATTAATTCAATAATAATATTACTTAAATATTTCAATTAGGTACATAGTTTATTTGTGTAATAATTTTCTTCAACCAGCAGGTATTTTTCACAAACTTTTTAAAAACGTACATTTGTTCAGTAGTTACTCGTAGGTACTTATTTATTTTTTATAAATAAATTGAACACAAATATGTCAAAACGTACAGTATATTGTACTGTTTGCAATTTATCTATTAAAAGTAGCGCATTTTCGGCACATTTGCGTAGTAATATACATAAAAATAATAGCACTGTTGAAAGAGATGATGCCATAGAAATAATTTCTAGCGCTTTTCGTAATCGAATTGCGTCATACAGAGTGCGGCCGGCGGCGGGTGGTGCGCGGGTGACAGGTGATAGGAGCGATAACAGAGGAACTGACGCGTGCCCGCCAGCTCAATTTTTAAGACAGCTTCGGTCTCGAGTTCAGAAATTAATATCTGCGAGGCGAGCTACTTACCACTCTATTAAAGTAAATTTTGAACTTTTCGCTGAATTTAATTTACCGCAAAACAGCGCTACTGACGTAAAATCATTTGCTACTGAAAATGTAGTATTTCATAATGATCATGAGTTCAATGATATCTTTTTAAAAATAACTAACACCATTATCTCGAAGATTGATGAATTTCAGGAGAGAGATAGTGGTTGGGCTTTTATACGTAATTTGTATTTAGAAGTTAATATTAACAAATACAACCCTTTGAGGGCAGGCCGCTTTATTGAATTACCTAAATGCTTGCAATCTAGGCATGCTTGCATAAATATACGAAACTCTGACTCGTTTTGTTTCTTATACTGTATTATGGCAGCGTTGTTTCCTGCTAAAAGAAACACTAATCGAATATCTTCTTATCCCAGTTATGAAAACTTTCTCAATACTCGAGATATGACATTTCCTGTAGGTTTTTTGGACATCAAAATATTTGAGAAAAATAATCCTCATTTTAGTATTAACGTCTATGGTATTGGAAGTAAATCAAAAATAGTTGGCCCGCTATATAAGACTCAATATAAAAAAAAACATCATGTTAATCTATTACTGTTAGAAAACGGCGACATTAAACATTACTGTTTAATAAAAAATTTGAATAAATTACTTCGAGCGCAGCTCACAAAACATCGCGAATCAATTTTTTTTTGTGAGGACTGTATGATATTTTTTGATAATGATACAAAATTAAACTCTCATATTTGTAGTGGTGTCCGTACAACACTACCTGAATCGGGCACCGTTATCCAATTTAAACATTTCGAAAGAATGCAAGATATGCCGTTCGTTATCTATGCGGATTTTGAATCTTTATTAGAAACAACATCTAAACGGGAGAAGCAGCATTCGCAAAATACAGAAAAATTACAAAGACATGTACCAGCTGCATTTGCTTATTACATTGTTTGTTCATATAACAGCTCTCTGAATAAATACGTAACTTATCGCGGGTCCGATTGTGTTGAAAAATTTATTGAGCACCTCACTAAAGACGCGACTAAAATAAATGCAATTTTAAAAAAAACTGTTCCAATGTTACCGTTAACAGACGAGGAGTATAGAAATTTAGAGAGCGCAAAATATTGTTTTCTCTGCGATCAACTGCTATTAGACGACCGAGTAACTGATCACTGTCACTTGACAGGAAAAATACGAGGAAAATGTCATTCCTTTTGTAACCTTAAATTTTGTTTACCAAAATTTATTCCGGTATTTTTTCACAACCTAGCTGGATATGACAGTCATTTGTTCATACGACAATTAGGAGAAACACCTGGCGGAATAAGAGTAATAGCTAAAAATAAAGAAAACTATATATCATTCACCAAATTTTTTAGCATCGGAAACAGAAATTTTATACCCGTTCGATTTGTAGATTCATTTAAATTTTTAGGCACAAGCTTAGAAAAATTGGTAGATACCTTAAATAACAAGAACTTTGTACATTTGTTAAATTTTTTTCCGAATAAAATCCACTTTGACCTTTTAACACGCAAGGGTGTTTATCCCTATGAATACATATCCACTTGGAATTCCTACGATGAACACAGTTTACCACCGAGAGAGTGTTTCTATAATACTTTAAACGATGAAACGATTTCTGAATCCGATTATATCTACGCCAACTTAGTATGGAAAACTTTTAATATCAAAAATTTAGGTGAATATACCGATTTATATCTCAAAACAGACGTTATTTTACTGGCAGATGTTTTTGAAAAATTTCGTCAAACTTGCAAAAAAAATTATAGACTAGACCCTGCATTCTACATGACAGCCCCTGGACTAAGTTTTGATGCAATGTTACTTAAAACAAAAGTAAAATTGCAGCTTATAGATAATCATGAAATCTTACGAATGATTCAAAAAGGAATCCGCGGTGGAGTATGCTTATGCTCTACAAGGTATTCCAAGGCGAATAACAAATACCTAGCAGATTATAACCCGTCAGAGGCTGATAATTTCTTACTTTATATTGATTGCAATAATTTGTATGGTTATGCGATGTGTTCTCATTTGCCCTATTCTGATTTCGAGATGATCGATAGAACAGAAATTGACAAACTAGATATTCTCCACGTACCGGATGATTCCGAATATGGATATATTCTAGAAGTCGACTTGGAATACCCAGAGTACATGCATGATTTGCATAATGACTTGCCATTCTGTCCTCAACAATTTACACCACCCGGATCTAAGTGTTCAAAATTAATTCCTAATTTATACGACAAATTTAATTATGTCATTCATTATATACACTTAAAAACATGCATGCGGCACGGACTAAGGTTAAAAAATATTCATAGGGTCATAAAGTTCAAACAACGTCCATTTTTGAAGCAGTATATAGATTTGAACACAGAATTGCGTCAGAAGGCTAAATCAAGATTTGAACAAGATTTCTTTAAATTATTAAATAACAGCATTTTTGGGAAGACTCTAGAAGATAACGAAAAAAGGCTTAACGTTCATCTAGTTAATCGGTGGAATGATACTAGAAACCAAACAAAAAAAATTAAAACAGCGGAACAATTAATATCGAGACCTAATTACAAAAGTTCTACAATTTTTACAGAAAATTTTGTAGCTATTCAAATGAAGCCAGAAGAAGTTGTTCTAGATAAACCTATTTATATTGGCTTTACTGTTTTAGAAATATCTAAAAATCATATGTACGATTTTCATTATTCCATTATGAAACCTTTCTATGATACTAGTTTGAAACTGTGTTATACCGATACAGATTCACTTTTGTATTCAGTAGAGACTCTTGATATATACAAAGATATAAAACATAATTTTCAAACATATTTTGATACAAGCAATTACAAGGAAAATAATAAATTTAATATTATTCCACAAAATAATAAAATTCCGGGCTTATTTAAAGATGAGATGGCAGGAAAACTTATTACAGAATTTGTCGGTCTTAGAGCAAAACTATATTGTGTAAAAACTGAGGAAATGGAATTTAAAAAAGCGAAAGGCATTAGAAAACCTGTAGTAAAAAAATTGAGTTTTAATGATTACAATGAAGTGTTAGTGCGCAATAAATTAATTAAAAAAAAGAACATAGTATTTAAATCGTTAAAACACGAAATTTTTACTCAGGCGGTAAATAAAGTCGCGTTATCATCAAATGACGACAAACGGATCATACTCAAGGATAAAATATCAACTATAGCTTGGGGTCATAAGTCTAGTTTATTTTAAAACTGTTTGTAAAATATACACTGGTTGAAGAGATTACTATAATTATGCATACAACAAGATATGTGAATACCTAGAAAGGTATACTAATAATATGCCTTTATGCAGGCATAAAAGTGTAATGATTTTATAAGTACTTTATTATTAAGCAAGTTAAATTTTGAAACTTGCTGTAACTGAGATACCACTTTTGCGCTTAGTACAGCAGTTGTATTGTATGTTATAATAGGTTTAAACATAATTATATATAATTAAACTTATTGTCTCTAGAAGTGCATTGAAATTACCTACACTTGATTTGTATGTATAGACACGGTACCTACCTACATATAAAGAAATAAATATATCAACTTGAAAATTAGATACTTCGTTTGTTTTTTACCAACATACCTACTTTCATTAAAATTTTTGTAAGTCATGTTCCGCATGTAATACGATGCTAAACAAATAATTTTCTTTTTAATTATGCTGAACATACTTATTTAGGAATTCAAATTACAAAAGTTTCCGCACATGTACTGTCCACGTGCAAACAAGTCCATACTTGTTGAACTATATTATTTATTTGTCATTATGTAATTGAATCTCTGCTATTAAAAACGATCATTTCGACAGAGCATTTTGCAGCAGTCGCACATTGGAGTTGACTATTTTTTTTAAAATCGTAAGTACCTAGTTAATAACTATAAGTACATATTTATTGATTTTACTATTATTTTTATATATTGACTAATAAAATATTATATTTGGTTACAGAAAATGAACGAGTCTCAAGAAATAATATTTTCTCAGTACGGTCAAGATCCTGAAGAAGGACTTGACGAGTTTATTCAAGAGCTAAGGACGAAAGGCAGAGCGACTGCAGCTGAAGAAAAAAAAGCGAAGCAGAGAAGAGACGCTGCAAAGAAACGGAGGGAGCTGCTGTCGAAATCATACATTATTAGTAAGGAGCAACGAAAACCGAAAAAAGTAATTCAAATTTGTGTTTTGGACGTAGAGAATGATCCTGCTGTCGGCGAATTGAATGGAGATTTAATTGATGCAGAGTGCACAACTAGTGATAATGTGGTGATGAGAACACAATATGTGGTAAAAGACCCTTTTGACGAAATATTGGACCTCACAGAAATGATAGTTGGCAAAATTTCAAAAAAAATTGTATGTGATAACTTTTAATAATGACAGTATGAAGTAAATGTAGTTAGTAAAGTTAAGATATGTCAAAAAATAAAGAAAATAATAATAATAAAATATGTAAAAAATATGAAATAAAAAAATAAATATAAAAAAAATTAGGCACATAAGTAGAAGGATTATTTTTATTCTTTATGGTGTTGTATGACGTAGTAATTAAGAATATTTACTTAGTTTAAGATTGTTAATTTACATTGAAAGTAAATAATAGGAAAACTGTAACTCGATTTAATTTTAATGATGAAAACAGTTGTAAGATAAGATAATTCTTTATTGTTTCACTATGTACAGTGGATGTTAAATATATAAGAAATATAATAACAATATTTTAATTGATTAATAAAAAATAAAAAGTTGAATAGTTAAAATATACTGTATATTAGGGTTTTGGAGTTTGAATAAAATTACGAATTACGTCACAAATTAACTTTTATTTTTACTTAAATAACCAATACAACTTTTGTCATAGAGCCATTTCTTTATACAATTCACGTTTTTTAACGCACACATCTTTTTATGATTTATACAGTTTAATTCTTGCCCTTTACAATATATATTAGACAGTTCTGAAATACTAGGACATCCCCTAACTTCTAAATCAATCACTACACAAGTGGAGCATAGTTCTTGTATCCATTTAGTTTTTTCCCTTCCTTTAGTAAAAATTTTCATATTGTTCAAGTATGGAAAAATAATTTTTTTGAATTCACGGTAGGCAATGTGTCCCTCACTCCAATAGATACCCCGATTAGATTCTAACCATTTTACTTGTTTTCTTTCTTCTTTTGACAGTGTATTGAAAGCGCAGGGCGGCTTTATAAGAAACATTAAAGTGTATTCTCCGGTAGAAATCGCCATTTCTTTTATCAAAAATTCATTGTTAGCATCTTTAAAGCCTTGGACGTCGACTATTATAGTGCTCGAGTTCATCTTTTCTTTACTACGTTACTTAATGGTCTATACTCAACAATGCAGTCGTTAAGAATAAGACAATAAGCAGCTGTTTGATCCGGTAAAGTTGCTTCGCTTTCAATTTCCACTCTTACGTCTACTACACCTCCCGTTTTCAAATTATCGTCTTGTCTAGAACAGTCTATGATAAACAGTGGCGCTTTATTTTTGAATTCTTCTACGGAAAGCAACGGTTGTTCTGAGTGACATCCGTAAAACGACTGTTTGAATTTTGCATATTGTTCATATATTAAAGCATACGCATTCTTAGAAAAGCTTGCGTCAAAATTTTCATATGGATAATAAGTTGAATTTAAGTATACTTTAACGTTGCGTACATTGCAGTGATCAAAATATGACATATCAGACGTTTTATTGTCCTTTCGATGGGTCTGTAACCCTATGATTACGTATCGGGGTTTCTCAATTTGAGAAGATGTTTTAATAGCCCAAGTATGTTTCGAGGTTTGAGGTAACAAGGGATACTCATAAAGGTCCCAGTTCCTAAATGTTAGTTGAAGAGCGCGATCTTTCTCCAAAAGTCTAAGTAGTTGTATTTTTTCTCTATCAGATACTTTGACATGAGGCACCCGCCATATTAATTTATGTATATCTATACTTTCAACGAATTCACCCTCATTCAATAGCAGAGCATTCAAATTGGTATTGCTTCTCAAAAGTACGAGTTCATGTTTGCAATTAATAATAACTTTTTTATAATCTTCAGCAAAACCGAGAATTTTACTGAGTGGAATAGAAGCTGAAAAATATCCACTTTGTTTGTTTGGCGTTCCATCAATATCCCATCCCCAAGCTTTAGATATTCGCGATTCACTTTTGCTCATAGAAATTAACGACTTCATTGTTGTTGTAATACCAGCATTTTTTATTCGGTCAATTTCAACTCCATTTAACTCGTATCGAATATCTTGGAAAAGATATAACAGTGGATTATTGGTAAAATGTACAATTTTTACTTTTTCTCTCGGTTTGTCTCCTGATGGCCCTTTATACACGTTAACAGCTCCTTCCAAATATAATGTACTTGCTGATGGTAGCACATACAAATCTTGCTGATTGATGGGTATGCGAATTTCGTCATTTCTGCCAAAACTCGTAACGTACGGTTTGTATGAATGATATTCGATGCTGTCGATGGTATTGTCGTAACTAGGAGTCGATAATATATCCAAGATACTCATTTTAATAATCCTATTGTTTTTAGGAATAACTTATTTTCCTGCGTTAATTTCTTCTTTTTTTCTTTTTTGAATGATTTTTTGGTGGCTGCCGCTTTATGGACTGCTCGTTCAGGACTGTTGATTTGGCAGCGTGTGATGCAGTATTTATTGTAGTCAATCATTTTTTCCTCAAATGTAAGTACAACTGTACTTCTTCACCACGTAAATTTATTAAGTTATTGTTTATATCTAATAATCGTATTTGTATACAGTTAATACTTGTTTGACTTACTGGAAAGTAAATAACGTTCTTAGGGATTTCTATGATCCTGTAACCAGGAGGAACCGATGGTGCAAATTCGTAAATAATATGACTGGGCTTTCCGTTAATATACGAGCCTGTGACTATGTCACATTCAACCCGCACCACGGACGTCGATAAAATGTTGATTGGATACTGCGACTCGTATAATATATTTGCTTGTAAAATCTGCCCACTAAAACCTAATAGTTTCCCCAAAGAATTAGTTTTTTCGAAATCTACATTTTTCGAACAGATTAAAGATGTTTTCAGCGTGTTATTGTTGCAATGGAGTTTTAAAGTTGCATTTTTAATTTTGCTCACTAAATAATCATTAATGTCTTCGAGTTCATAAGCACCTTCTGGTATTTCAATAACTTCATTGTCACTATAATAAAATCTATTATTATTGTTGTCAATATTGGGCACCGAGTTGAAAGTAGATAAATATAACAATGCACACTCATATTCACCATCAAGTTGTAATGGTGGTGAATGTGTTGTAGACAAATTTGATGAATTGCCAGTAATAGACAGTGTGAATGACATTGTGTAAATGACGTAAATTAAACAAAAGTAGACATTTTATACGTTTTTATTCCAAAAATCTAATAAGTAAGATAAACATAAGTGACCACAATTAACGCTGTTAAAATTTTGAAATCTTGTGTAATTGTATAAAATATTATAATTTTTAAAATATTTCACTAACTCCTTTGGAGGTTTTAAGTCGCCGAAGCTGTCAAAATATTCACAATGGTTTTTGATTTTCACGTAAGCTACCCAATGTGTACCTTCATTCGTAGAATTGTCTAAATTAACGATACCACATTCAATACGTTTAGGTTTTTTTGGTAACTGATCTTTCATAAAAACTCCACGAAAATATGGTATATTTTCAGAGAATTTCATGATGTCTATATTAGTAAGCGGTCGATCGGGTAGCTTTGTCTCTAGTTTTTTGAATTGTTTACAAACAACCCATTGCCTTTTTTATATGGTTTAATATACAAGCCTTTACCTAAGGCAATAGATTCCATTGTTTGATTATGACGCTTCAACTCTTGTAAATTTTTTTGAGCTGTTTTGTACTCATTCACTGTTTTGGCAATACCTGCTGCACCTCCAGCCAGTGCGCCTAATGCAGACAGTCCAGCAAATATTGGTATCAATGGCAAAAATCCTCCACATTTTGGTAGTGGTATAACACGTGGTAGACGAATCTTACAATTTTTGGGGAACATTTTCTTTGCTGCTAAGTAAGCATGCTTAATAATCGCTTTGCTGTCCTTATTTCGTTTCAGTTTTTTAATTCGGGAACGAATTCCTGATACTAAAGTTCTGAATGTGTTTACACCTGATCCTGTTTTTAATTTCGCTTTCATAACTTTGCTTACTAACCATGAGGCTAGTTTTTCACCCTTGCCGGCATCTTTAGATCGAGCACGTCGATTTGCCATGTCAAGTAGTATTGTATCAGCTTTATGTCGATTCGCTAAATCTGTGTGATTAGTGTAAGCGATATCGTGATGCATACAAGCTTCGTCTAATTTGTTTATTCCTCTATCACCGCGTAAAAGTCGTTCGCGGAGCCTTGTTCCGGGACCACAATACTGATACCCTGGTAAATGGGCTTCGAATGGTAGGTTATTTATTATAGAGTTAACCAGTCCTCCTCCCCGCATTACTAATAATGAAATGATAAAAAATAATATTATACTGTCTTATATATTTTATTTTACAAGAGCATTTGTATTAATCCAACTATTTTCATTTTCACTGAGACCTAACCATTTCACGTACAATTTATTTCCTTTTTTCTTTATCACTTTTTCAATTAAGTACACATAAGGATGGTGAGTTTTTTGAAGCTCTTCCTTGTAAAAGGCACCTAAAACCTGTTGTTTTCGTTGGTCCTCAATATAATATGTTTCTGGGTTAGTTTGACTTACTTTTATTATTTTAAAAACTTCACTAGTCCAATTAGGCGTGTAACCCTTTTCGAAGGGAGTTTTATATTTACTTATACGAACAAAGTCACCCAATTCAAATTTTGCCTTAATAGTTTTAGTAGTCCTAATATGAGAGTTTAAAATGTTTTTCATAACAATTGATTCATTCGAAATATTTACATCTGAAGGCCTGAATTTTATTGTTCTATGATTCGAGTTATTATATGAATTCACAACGTTATCTAATGATTTCCCTATCCATTTATAACTACCATTGAAACTGAATATTTTAAACAACTTATTTTTCAAAGTTTTTATCAGTCTTTCTACTATTGAAGCTTTTTTAGTTGAAAATGTAGAATAATGATTTATTTTGAAAACACCCATCAACTTTTTAAAAATGTCATTGTAAAATTCTTTTCCCAAGTCAGTCTGTAAATTGTTAGGATAACGTTTACTCTTTTCCAATATAAATTTAAAGGCATTCGTTACTTCAACCTTTGATTTGGTTTTCAATGGTATGGCCCATGCGAATTTTGAGAAGCAATCAATCACTACTAAGATAAATTGATAACCATTATTGTGTGATTTTAGATTTCTAAAATCAATGAGGTCAGCTTGCCACAAATCATCAATTTTTCTTAAAATAACTGAACGCCGTGAAAAATTTCTTCTAGCTGCTTTATGCAATTCATTAACGAGTTCTTCCTTAACAGTACTCATTACTTTTGTTTGATTTCGTCCGAGTTGCGGTTCTTCAGATACTGATGCACAATACTCCTTACTTCTACTTTTAAATCGTTTATTATGACGTCAACGCCTGTTTTAATTTCTAGTTTTAAATCTTTTATCACGGCGTCAACGTCTGTTTTAATTCTACGCATATGCTTTTTGATTATTTCATCTAAATCTTTCTTGGTATATACATTCTCTGCGATTTTATCAACGTATTCTTTATTTACAACTTCATCTGCCTCTATAGGATACTTCACACCACGTAATGTGCTCATCTTCAAATTGAAATCACCGTATTCTGACTTTACTAAAACATTTTCAGAAAAGTCGAATATATTTGAAAAACGCATCCTTTTATGAATATGGTGTCCAAATTTATCTACATTCATTTTGAAGGTGTGGTATATTGTCAAGCTGGGTTTTAAATGAAACATTTCAACTTAAAATATTGTATTTATTTACTTAGAAGCCCACTTTCATGCAACTCTTCTATAATTGAAATGATCTCATTATCTAATCCAGTGTTACCTGCTTCCTTCGATGCAATTAACAATTTTAATCTTTCGACCAATTCATTTGGATCATCCCAATATACAAAGTCACAATTTTTTCGCCATTTCTTCATCACCGGAAGGCCTTCACCTTTTGAAACACTACCATCTGTCAACTCGGAGTCAGTACGACAGTTTTTAAACATGGGCTTTATAACGTGTAAATATTTTTGACCTTTATTGCTTTTGATCTGCTTTTTTTTATCATAATCTCGTCTATGAGCGTTAGTGTATATCAACAAAGATTTATAATTATGAAGATCATTTTCAGTGACTTTTGTTAAGTTGGGAGTTTTGCGACACAATAATTCTTTTAGTCCAGGTGTAGTAACATGTTTCTGTACACCTACTGTGATGAAATCATCATTAAATGTAACGCGAGCAGAGCCTAACATCAATTTACCCCGTTCACGTCTAATTCCGAATGGAACATTTTTGTGCATTTCGCTGCTTAACGACCAAGACGAGGTATCTGGATCTGAAATCTTACTAACATCATTTGTATTTATAGAATGAAAACTTTCGTCATTACTATAATCATCACTATCATTCTCATCATCATCATCCTCTTGAGTAGCATAATCATTTGCTTCAAAATCTTCATTATTACGGTCTTCAATCTTAGGTTTTTGCAAAAATTCAGAATCATCAGTTATATCTGATATACGTTTTGTTAGAGTTTTATTAATCGGTGAATCGTAGTCACCTTTATTAATATCTGTTTCTTCCTTGTATTTTTTCTTTTTTGTATTAATCATTTCGGTAAGAGGGCCAGTGACCGGCTTAAATACTGTCTCCAGAACATTGTTATTTTCTATTTCTGTGTCACGTATTTTTTTCACCTTTCTTTTTACTGCTTGCGCAGCTTTAACAATTTGTTTTTTCAATGTTAGTTCCATTTCGAATACAACATTTGACCACCCAATAGCTTCAGTGTTTAACGAAGGAATAATTTTTAATTGAAAGAGCATAAGTATTTATAAGATCATTAATCAATGACTACAAAAGTATCAAATTTATTCCTGTAACAGCCTTCATTTCTTTTACAATCCTTGTTTATAACTAAGTAACTGTAAGGCTCTCGCCAAATTCTTGTACACATTTCACGGAATTGATTCCACGTCATATCTGTATTTACATGCTCATCATACACGTGTCGCATATTTATTTCGTCTTGCTTAAAAAGTATTATCAAATTGGCATTATCTCTGATCAGTTGTTTCGGTATCTTAGTATAAGTTTGATTTAGGTAAAAGCAGTCTATGTTTTTGTGTCTGCCCATCGCAAAGTAGTCACGCATGCTATTTTGATTCTCGCATGCTACGTCATCAAATATTATTATTGAATCACTTTGTGCATCTTGAGGATTAATTACTTCTTCTTTGTCATTATATTTCGAAAATGAGATACCTGATACCGATTTCAAAACTTTTTCTAAGAATATGTACTTCGCTTGATGAAGTGTTTTTGAGTAAATATAGACATTCCTAAAGCTTAAACCATTCTCATGCAAAAGCAATCCTATAATCAAATTTGTTTTACCACAGTTAGATGGGCCACATATGATACATCTCACACTATTAGGTAGTAGTTTTCCATGACGACGTATTTTATTTTTTGGTTCCAAACACACGTTTTCGAAACGAAGTGATTGAGGTTGTTTAATAAATTTCATGTTAACCTATCTCTTTATGTCCAATGCAAAACTGGTTGTTACGTGTGCAATTCGCATCTATATATATCGATTGATTTCATTGAGTTGTTATGAAAAATATGAACATGTCAAATGCGAATGAACTGGCAACACAATTCGGTAAGTTATAACATTTAAGCTGTGGCTGTAGATTCGCAGCGTTCTACAATATTTATTGAGGTTTCTAGCTTACATTTCGCGACAGGTTATTTATTGGGGATTCTGGCTTACATTTCGCGATGAGCGAGCGGAGCGAGCGATACGAGCGAAGCGAGTCAAGCGAAATGTGAGCCAGAATCCCCAATAAATAAACTACTCACAGGGCATAGCATATTTTTAAGAAAACAGAACAGACACAGGGCATAGCATATTTTTTAAGAAAACAGTACAGACACAGGGCATAGCATATTTTTTAAGAAACAGAACAGACACAGGGCATAGCATATTTTTTAAGAAACAGAACAGACACAGGGCATAGCATATTTTTTAAGAAACAGAACAGACACAGGGCATAGCCTATTTTTTAAGAAACAGAACAGACACAGGGCATAGCATATTTTTTAAGAAACAGAACAGACACAGGGCATAGCATATTTTATAAGAAAACAGAACAGACACAGGGCATAGCATATTTTTTAAGCTGCCCGACCGGGGAAGAAAAGTGTCTCGTCTGCGGAGGCCTTTGGAGAGTTTTTGAAAGATGACTTTTTGTTTTTTTTTTTATTTGGTTTCAGGTTTTGGGGTGTAGTTCATCAACATCTTTGAACTATAGCCAATCTCACCTGCACGGAGCATCTCACAGACTGGCAAACGAGGCTCTGGCGAAAAGAGAGATAGGGCATAGCATATTTTTAAGCCCGACTGGGGAAGTGTCTCCACCGCAGCCAAATAACAATTCTCTTGTGGGTTGTGTTCATGCCAGTGAGTACGGTCACCAGAAAGTAAGAAAAAAAGGAGCATAGGCTGGCAACGGATCGGCCACCGCTTAGTGGTGTTGATCTCCATGGACGGTGGTGATTGATTTCTATCAGGTGACCCACATGCTCGTTTGCCCTCCTATCATATAAAAAAAATATCCAGAATTGACCTAAAACAACAAAGAGATCGATAGACGTATTCGACTGGGTTAGGCAGCTTTTGGAAAGCTTCGGTACATCTTCGCCGCACAGATACACCAATGCTTGAAGACTAAAGTCTTCAACCAGTGCGTCCTCCCTGCAATGACATATGGTGCAGAGTCTTGGACAGTTTGGACACTGACCATCGGACTGGTCCACAAACTAAAGGTCGCGCAGCGAGCGATGGAGAGGGCTATGCTCGAGGTTTCTCTGCGGGATCGAATCCGGAACGAAGAAATTCGACGGAGAACTAAAGTTGTTGACATAGCTTTCAGAGTTTGCAAGCTGAAGTGGCAATGGGCGGGTCACATCTGCCGAGTAAGTGATGGCAGATGGGGGAGGAAGGTATTAGAGTGGACGCCGCGCGTAGGTCGACGAAGTGTTGGCTAGATGGTCCGATGACTTAAAGAGAGCGGCTGGGAGCGGCTGGATGCGGAAGGCGGAGGATGGTATCTGGTGGAAAGCATTGGGGAAGGCTTACATCCAGCAGTGGGTAGATACAGGCTGATGATGATAATGATGATGACCTAAATCGATTGTCTAGTTCTGTAACTTTATCGACATCGTTTAGAGCCGTTATGCGAAATTCACGTGGTGTTTATATTGCCTAGCATCATTTTATGCAAAAAATATAGATTAAAGAATTTATTTATTAACAGTAAGCACCTATATAAAAAAACAATAACGAAAGTACACGACCGGGTTAGTATTAAACAGTGTTGCAGTCGTTTGCGCCAGTCTCCGAGGTTACAAAATTCAGATAGTTCTAGAAAAAGTTACAATTTGCAACATTATAAATATACTACTTCATTTTAACAATTCTCTTGTACTTTATACTCCACTCATGTCAGACTCCTTTGCCTTGCAAGCATCGCATCTCTGAAACACGTTACCTGAGGCCATCACAGAATCTTCCAGTAACTTCATTTTCAAAAAGAATGTTAAACTTATTTACTTGAGAATTTGTCTAAGCAATAATCATCGTTGTCCTATTGTTTTTCTTTTGCGTTGCCGTGTATAATTATTATTATGTATATATGTATGATTTTTGGGGTGTAAGTGGTTCATCAACATCTTTGAACCAAAGCCAACTGCACGCGGTACACCCTGCTGACTGACAAACGAAGCTCTGGCGAAAAGAGAGGTAGGGAGCGTAATTATAAGCTACCCGACTGGGGATGGGGAATGTACCTCCACCTCACAGAATAACGCAGCCAAATAACAATTCCCTTGAGAATTGTTGTGTTCCTGAGCATGAGTGAGGTCACCAGAAAGGAAGGAGATGCTGCGTTGGCAACAGAGGTGGCGGCGCGCGAACGATATTTTATGTTGCGAGCGTTAATACGGCTACGGTAACCGCTTTACATCAGGCGGGCCGTATGCTTGTCTGCCACCGGACGTAGTATAAAAAAAAAGATTATATATTTATGTATGATTATATATATGTGTGCAAATAGTATATTTCTATGTAGGTATGTATGTAATTTTATGTTTTCATAAATAATATATATAATAATAATAAATATTGTCAGACAAATTACACAGCGCCATCTAGCCCCAAAGTAAGCGAAGCTTGTGTTATGGGTACTACACAACTGATAAACATACGTAAATACATTATTTTTTGTAAATACATACTTATGATATATAGAAAACACCCAGACCAAGACAAACAGACATCTTCATGCACACAAATGTTTGTACTGTGTGGGAATCGAACCCACGAGCGTTGTTGTCGAAGCGGCGTCATTGACCGCTACGCCACCGAGCTCGTCAGTGTTTTCATAAATATTTATTGTGTTAATGTACATTACTGTTATTTTAAGACCCGCATTCGAGTGTTAGCTGCTTTTCCCAAAGGTTGACTGGTAGAGAACGCTCTTAGCATTAAGTCCGCCTTTTGTACCATTATTTTACGGCCAGTAGTATATCATATATAATAACTGTAAAGAAATAAATAAAATACTAGAGCATATGGGTTATAATTTGTCATTCACTTTGAGCATTCGACGAGCTTGGTGGTCGAATGGTTAGCAATGGCCACTCTGACTCCGAGGTCGCAGGTTCGATTCCCGCACAAGACAAACATTTGTGTGCATGAGCATGTCTGTTTGTCTTGGTCTGGGTGTTTTCTATGTATTATAAGTATGTATTTAAAAAAAATATGTATTTAAGTACATTTATCAGTTATCTAGTACCCATAAAACACAAGCTTTGCGCTTAATCTGGGACGCTTTTTTTTTTTATTAGCTCAGCATATTGGCTCCACTTCGCCTGATAGTAAGCGGAAAGAAGAGCCCCAATCGCAACGGCAACGGACAAGAGACCTAGATGTCTTGTCAGTTGACGCTGCCATACTGGCCTACAAGCTGTGTAAATTGTCCAGAAATATTTATTTATTTACTTTCCCATTATTTTATTTACTTTCCCATTCACTAATTTACAGCCAAAATGTCCTAGTTATGTGACTTACTACTACTTATACAGTCTTACATTGACATTGGAGTCGGTATTTTGTAGGTATTGTACACCGGTAAATGAGAGGTCGTCGGTTCAAATCAGACCTAGGCGGGGAAAGTGATTTTTCTTTTTTTTAAATACATAAAATGTAAACTTAAAATCCGTGGTGCTCGGCAGTTGCGCTTCACTTGACTAGCCAACTCTTTAGGCGTTTAATGCCTTATTTGCCATATTGCTGTCTCTCACATTGCTAAGAGGGGAAGTGAAATTCCAAAAGCTTCCTACTCCTACTAATTTCTTCTGATTAAATTCGTTGTGAGTTCAAAGGCAGCCGTAGTTTTACCCCCGGGACTGCAAAGGACTTCATTGCCTTTTTGGCGGTCGCCGATCCTGGCTACACCGACACAGTGGTGAGAATGTGTGGTGGGCCCAAAAAAAAAAAAGAAAAAATACTTTAATGTATCAAATAAAAAAAAAAACAAAATACTTTATTTGCAAGAGTACAGTTATATAGATGTTACATATTAATAATATTGGGTCGTGTATCCAATCTGCGTGTAGACATGCAAAATTTACTACAAAATTAAATAGTGATGGTTTTAATTACAATACAAGTAAATACATAATGCGAATAACTATAGTAGTAACTACTAATATTTTATTTTTTATTTAATATTTTTCAATTACATTTAATTACATAAGAAATATACATATAACACTAAACTACTTATGGTAAATAAAAATAATCTAATCATAAAACTACTTAAAAATAAAACTAATAAAAAGAAAAACAAAATAATAATACTATACTATTCCTCGAAAATATCGGTCCCATGCGGCAGGGAGGCAAGAACACTGGCTGCGTTTCCTCGCTGAATTGCAATGCTCACTTTTTGAGCGAAGAAAGAGCCAGCCCTCCTGTCTCCAGAGACGGCAACCAGTTTTGATGAAATTACTGAAAGAAAATTTTTCGCAGTCGACAATAACTAATGTCGACCTATAGTAGTTTACGTGATTTGTTATAGTCCAAATAATCCTTAATACTGTAAAAGCAATGGTCCAAGTGCCACTTCGTCAAATTAGTTTTAAATTTAGCTCCGTTTAAGCTCTTGAGTTTTTCTGGTAAATTATTATATAGTAGTAGTAGGTATACTATACTTATATTGTAGACATTTTTTGAATCTAATCTTATGAATCTCATAATCGTATGTGTATGTTTTACTTACCTTTAAATAAAATAAATAAATATTTCTGGACAATTTACACAGCGCCATCTAGTCCCAAATTAAGCGAATAGCTTGTGTGATGGGTACTAGACAACTGATAAATGTACTTAAATACATTTTTTTTAAATACATACTTATAATACATAGAAAACACCCAGACCAAGACAAACACACGTGTTCATGCACACAAATGTTTGTCTTGTGCGGGAATCGAACCCGCGACCTCGGAGCCAAAGTGTACATTGCTAACCATTCGACCATCGAGCTCGTCGAATCTTTTTATTGCCTGACGTTTCGACGAGGTTGCACTGGCCGTGATCACAGGCTGACTGTCTCAGTCGTTGTCACTCTGTCTCCGTTGTCTAGGTCGATGAATGTTCATCTACCTCCGTGTTGTTGAATATCCATGTACCGCGATACACCACACTAACGACGTCCCTATTCTGCGAAACTATCGACGGGTCCTTATTCTGCAAATTACCCGACTGCAAACCAAAACGATGTAGAGTGCTATATAATTTAGTCACTGGATTCCATGCTGTTGTTAATTTGTAACCTTCCTCTCGGTTGAAATTGGTGTACTTCTTCGTTTCAATCGCTTCACGCACAACTCTTGAGAAGAAATGGCAATCCGTAGAGAGAACTTGCGTGCGATGGAATTCAATCCAGTGATTAGTGCCTGACTTTTTTTTTTTTTTTTTTTTTATATTGTCAGACAATTTACACAGCGCCATCTAGCCCCAAAGTAAGCGAAGCTTGTGTTATGGGTACTAGACAACTGATAAACATACGTAAATATTTTTTTTTTTATAAATACATACTTATGATACATAGAAAACACCCAGAGTAAGACAAACAGACATGTTCATGCACACAAATGTTTGTCCTATGTGGGAATCGAACCCACGAGCGTTGGTGTCGAAGCCGCGTCATTGACCACTACGCCACCGAGCTCGTCTGTGTGTGCAAAAAAGTATGTGTACTGCAATCGCTGCTTTGCTAGTCTTAGGGTTCTTTACAGCGGCGATATGTTCTTTGACCCGTTCAGCAATGGTTCGCTTCGTTTGGCCTATGTATGAACTACCGTAACTACAATCTATTTTGTAGACACCTGGGGCCCTACCGCTGTAGCCCATTCCCATCAAAATTTTTGACTCTTTTGGAGTAAGAGAGACATCCTAGAGGATGTCTATCCACTAAGCTAAACACAATTACTAAAACTCAAAACTGAAATTTGATTTTCGCAATCAAAAAATCAACCGGAAATAGGCTTGAGCTCGGCGGTAAGGCCCCTGGACTGGTTAAAGTAATTTAAATCGTGCAACGTGAAAGTTTAAAAAGGTGTAAAAGGCTCTAGGTGTCAAAGTAGCTTTTGCAGTTAGCCATCTGCCCACTCGTCAATATAAACTGTATGTTCGTAAAACGCTGACTCAAGCGTGTCTTTTCATCACAATAATCCATTTTTATTCCGCATCCCTCATTACACCGAGTGTCCTAAAAACTGCCATTTTCGTCTGATCGAAAAGAACCGTCAGATGTATAGAGAAATGAGAAAATTTGACATCAGATTAAGGTCTCGTACAGACGACGCTCTTTTAATGCGTGCGAAGACGCCGCTGTTTTATTTTATTTTATTTTACTTTATATAGTCGTATATGAGAGGCGGGCAAACGAGCATGAGGGTCACCTGGTGGAAAGTAATCACTACCGCCCATGGAGATCAGCAACACCAAGGGGTCGCCGATCCGTTGTTAGCCTTTAAATTCCTATTTTTCCCAACTTTCGTGGAATACGACTATATTCACTTTTCTTTACTTTAATGCTCAAGGTTTAATAAGAAACAGTTGCAAGATTTGCATGCCTCAAAAGATTCAGTTTACCTACGTGCCGAATATTGATGTCACATTGAAGCTTCAACTGACATATACGAGTATATCTTAACAATCAATCATATGACTTTCTTTGACTTCCATCTGACTTTATGTAACAATACCCTGTAGGTCTACAACAAATTTTATATCGATTATATTTTTGACGAGCTCGGTGGTCGAATGGTTAGCAATGGCCACTTTGACTACGACGTCGCGGGTTCGATCCCCGCACATGACAAACATTTGTGTGCATGAACATGTCTGTTTGTCTTGGTCTGGGCGTTTTCTATGTATTATATTATTTTTTTATATATATATTCACAAAAAAAAAATGTATTTAAGTGTTATACCAGTTATCTAGTACCCATAGTATTAGCTTTTCGCTTAATTTGGGACTAGATGGCGCTGTGTATATTGTTCAGGTATATTTATTTATTTATATTTACGTTAGATTAAAAAAAAGATATCAGAGCGGGGAGCTTAACAGACTACCTTTTTGGAAATTTTATCAAATGATTTGAGATTAGTTTTAGTTCTAATGATTATATCGAATCGCTTACTTATTGCTAATATATTTATAGAAAATGCTCTTTTTGTATTGTACCTACCTACATGGTTACGGTATGTTACATTGTATCCTTAAGATGCTACCATTTATATTTTATTACCGTAGAATACTTAAAATAGTATTATGGAAGTACAAGTACTTTTGCGTTAATTTTGAGGTATAAGCGGTTCATCATCATCTTTGAACCAAAGCCAACCTCACTTGCACGTGGTTCACGCTGCTGACTGACAAACAAGGCTCTGACGAAAAGAGAGGTAGGGAATAGCTTATTTTTTGGGCTAGCCGACTGGGGAAGTACCTCTACCTGGCAGTATAGGCTGAAAACGAATAGACGACCCCTTGGTGTTGCTGAACTCAATGGGCGGTGGTGATTGTTTCCAGCAGGTGAGGTTTTGGGGTGTAAGTGGTTCATCAACATCTTTGAACCAAAGCCAACTTCACCTGCACGCGGTGCACCCTGCTAACTGACAAACGAAGCTCTGGCGAAAAGAGAGGTAGGGCATAGCGTATTTTCTAAGCTGCCCGACAGGGGAAGTACCTCCAGCTCATAGAATACCGCAGCCAAATAACGGGTTTGAGAGTTGTCTTGAGGGTTGTTGTGTTGTTGCAGGAGCAAGTGAGTGAGATCACCAGAAAGTAGGAAAGGAAGGAGAATTAGGCTGGCAACGGATCGGCGACCTCTTGGTGTTGCTGAACTCCATGGGCGGTGGTGATTGCTTTCCATCAGGTGACCCACATGCTCGTTTCCCACCCTCTTATATAAAAAAAAAACCTATGTGGTATGTATCTATTTTGGGGTTCGGAAGCTGTTTTATTTTATAGCATTAAGATATAGCATAGCCTTTATTGATATTTATTGTAATTGCTATTGCTTCATTCATTTTATCTACGCTACAAATTTAGTTATGTTATTTTTAGGACTAGAATTAAGAATACAGAAGGCTAAATAAAAGCCTTGTCCTATGACAGGGGTGTGCGTCATTTACGAAGTAAGCCGATCTGCCCCCTTACCACCATCTCTTATTGCGATTCAATAACTGAATAGATTGCTTATTCATACCAATGAATAAGCGACTCTATTTCAAATGGAATAGAGTCTGTTATTCATTGGTATGTGTAAGCAATCTATTCAATTGTTGAATCGCAATAAGAGATGGTGGTAAGGGTGTAATATACACGTTATTTGTAGTTGTACGGTAACATAATAATTAAATGTTTCACTACAACATGAAACTGCAACGTCTGCAGATTGGAAGGAGTTTCGTCACCGCTACTTACTTTGTACTTAATTTTAATATCGATGGATTATTCTACTTGTGATGGCTATAGAATAAACATCATTTTGGGAGCCTATTCTTTTATTCAATTTCAACATATTTCATGGCGACCCTGCCTTTGAACCGATATTGTGAAGAATGAATATAATGAAGAAAAGAAATTTAATTGGCGTTTGAAGAAAGAAGATTATCATGAAGGAAATTTATCAAGAAAGAAGACTAACAAAAAAGAAGATTATCAAGAGAGAAGACTAGTAATGGAATATCGAAGATTAATAATTGCTATATCGAAGCTAACTATATTTTTTGGTATAGTTTTTCTATACGTGATTGTCTTACGACAAGAAATAAACAGAGGGAACCTTACCAATTCCTCTTTTGAACTTTCGCAACCCCAAGCAAACGTATGAAGAAAGAATAAATTGGATGGCGCTAAGCAGTTGGAGACCGGTGTCCAGGGTATTCCCGGCCCAATCCAGGATTGTCGTTGCATCATCGCACAGCGAAAATATCTTCGTGAGCAGCACGAAAAAAGTGGTACCCGAGCCTACGTAATAAAACCGTCATCGAGCTGCGACTCGACACGTGTACCTACTCGAATGGCGTGACCCAATTAACATTATGATAGTAAGTGTTTAATTTTTACTTTATTTTCAAAGTAATAAAAATAGAAATAGTTTTACTTAATTTCAATTTAATTTTTGACATGTTTTTTTTTCTCTTTTCATTTTCAAATAGACCTAGTATAAATATTTTGATAGTACATTGCAAACTATACTTTTATGTTTTCTTTTTCTGCAACTGCATATGAGATGTCTAAGGAATTAAATGAGTTGCTTAAAAAGTTAGTATATTTAAAGGAATACTTAATTAAATTAGGACCAGAGCGTCGCGCTTCGAATTTAGCGTATAATAAATTAATTGAAGCACAATCATATTACGGAAGGTAGCAGGATATTTTGTCTCGGGTTAAGGAACAAATTGACGATTCTGAGATAGCCACCTCCGATTTAGTATTAGTAGATAAAATTGTAGGCGATATTAATTTAGTATTTAACAGTATTAAGGAGTTAGTTCCTTCAGAAAAGCAGCTTACTGACTCTGATTCGAGCTCAGAGTATCAAGAGTTTATTTCGGAATCTACGATGACTTCAACGTTTGATATAAAGACAGCGATAGCCTTGCTACCTGTTATGACGGGGCAAGAGCAAATAACATTACAACTTATCGATGCAATTATGTTGTATAGTAAAATGATTAGCGACTCTTTGAAGCCTTCACTTATTGAGTTTGTTCTAAAGACTAGGTTGTCACCCAGCGCCAAACTTCGCCTTCAGTCCTCTTATGACTCAGTTGAGAACTTAATTCGCGACATGAAGTCATTGCTTATACAAAAAAAATCTGCTGTCTCGCTGCAGACACAACTTCTTCGTTTTAAACAAGGTAGCAGGTCAATAGAAAACTTCGGTACGGGATTGGAAGAGTTGTTTGTAAATTTAACTTTAGCCCAGGCGGATGGAGACGATAACAAATACAAAGTTCTTCATCCCATAAACGAAAAACTGGCCATTAAACGTTTTGCGGACGGTCTATCAAACGAGCGCTTAAGTACTATCATTGCGTCTAGACATTTTGAAACGCTACCCACGGCAATCAGAGCTGCCACCGATGAGCAGGCTCTTGCCACCCCAGAACATGATGTGATGAAGTTTAATCATCGTGGGCAATGGCATTCCTATCGGGGTCGAAATGACTATGCAAATCGTAGTCGTGGTGATGGGCGATTTCGTTCTAATAATAATTTTAATAATTTTCAAAGAAATTATGGAAATAACGAATTTCAAAAGAGAAACACAATAGTGTCCGGTATAAGTAGGTCGTGGCGCGGTCATCAAAGTTACCGTAACCATACACGTGGGGCGCGTGCCGCTTACAGTGGCAGCGCTCAAGTTTCGCACGTTCAACAGGCGGACGCGCCACAAGCAGAACACGCCGCCGCCGATTTAGAACAAAATTACGATTCAGCTATTACTAATACACCTAATGACACTCAGTTTTTTCGCGACTAATAAAGATAGTAATTTTATTTTTAGTTGTAATACATGTAATAATGTAACATTTAGTTTAGGAGATGGTAATTATTTACATTTATTAGTTGATAGCGGCGCAAGTTTATGTGTAATTAAGTATGAATGGTTAAATAAATATTGCAAAAAATTATTAGATAAAATTATTTATGATAAGCTGTTAATAAACGGTGTCAGTGGAAAACTTGCGTCGGAAGGATATATTTTATTGAATTTGCACTATGCGGGCGTAACCTTTACTGAAAAGTTTTATGTTTTCAAGGGTATGTCGTGTACTTCTAACGGCATAATAGGAGAGAATTTTCTTACGAAATATAATGCTGTGATTAATTACAAGTCCAACACTTTAGAGTTAACTCATGATTGTTCAACAGTCTGTATACCCATAAATCATAGTACAAATATTTACAAACACGTGATCCCCGCTCGTTGTAGAGTAATTAAATATATATCTCATAAAGGTGTCGAAGATTGTGTAACGTTAGCGACGGAGTTGCAAAAAGGAGTTTTTCTTGCGGGATCAGTGGCTAGTCCCAACGACGGACTTATCCCAATTAAAGTACTGAACACTACTGAAAACGATGTAGAAATTGATTTTTCGAATTTAAAAATTGTTGACTTAAATCATTTTAACATCTGTAGTTTTAGTAAAGAACAGATATCAGCGAACAGGGTGAAAAGTTTATTCACCTTGTTAGAATTAAATTATTTAAATAATGATGAACGTCTAAATATTGAGCAAATTTGTGCCAAATATGCTGATGTTTTTCATTTACCAGGGGATCGGCTATCGGTTACTAATTTGATGGAACATTCTATTACATTAAAAGATAGTAGCCCTGTTTACTCAAAGCCATATAGAATACCTCACGCGTTGAAAGCGGAAGTTCAAAAACAAGTTAAAGAAATGTTAGATAATGACATAATAGAAGAAACAATCTCAGAATGGTCCAGTCCAGTGTTACTTGTACCAAAAAAAATGGATAAATCTAATTTAAAAAAATGGCGTCTTGTTATAGATTACCGCCAATTAAATAATAAACTTGTCGATGACAAGTTCCCACTACCCAACATAACTGAGATATTAGATTCGTTGTCCGGTAATATTTATTTTTCCAAATTAGACTTATCACAGAGTTATTACCAACTCAATTTACATGAAAATTCAAGAAAATATACAGCGTTTAAATTGGACAAGATGTATCAACTTTCTTTAAATAAAGATTCGAGAAAATGCACTGCTTTCACCACGGACAAAACGTATCAAATGAAACGATGTCCGATGGGGTTAAAAACTTCACCGAGTGTTTTTTCTAGATTAATGACTATTGCAATGTCAGGCATCAACTACCAAGAAGCCATAGTATATTTAGACGATATTATCGTTTTAGGAAAATCAGTAAACGATCATGCTAAAAATCTTATAACAGTTTTAGAACGTTTACGACAAGTAAATTTAAAAATTAATCCACTAAAATGCGAATTCCTAAGAACCGAAATCACTTACTTGGGGCATAAGATAACGCCAGAAGGCATTTTACCCGATCCCAGCAAAATTTTGACATTACAAAATTACCCTGTGCCAAAAAACGCAGACGACGTTAAACGATTTGTAGCCTTTGCGAACTATTATAGGCGTTTTATCAGAGATTTTGCAAAAATGTCCTATCCTCTTAATAAGTTATGTAAAAAACAGGTAAAATTCGAATGGACGACAGACTGTGATAACGCCTTCCATAAGTTAAAAAATGCACTTATAGAGCCGCCGGCGTTAGTTTTTCCAGACTTTTCAGATAATAATACATTTTTGTTACACACAGACTCGTCACGCGTCGGATTAGGCGCGGTCTTATCTAATAGTAATGGGCAGGCGATAGCTTATGCCAGCAGGACTTTAAACCCAGCTGAAAGCCGTTATCCTATAATAGATCTTGAATTATTAGCTATAGTATGGGCAATAAGACACTTTAGGCCATACCTGTATGGTAGAAAATTCAAGGTCCATACGGATCATAGGCCACTTGTCTATCTTTTTGGGCTTAAAGATCCATCAAGTCGATTGACTAAATTCAGATTGTATTTAGAGGAGTACGACTTTGAGATAGAGTATGTACCCGGCAAAACAAATGTAGTTGCAGATGCGTTAAGCCGTATAGTGACTATTGACTCTAATGAACTAAAAAACATGCAAGAGCAAGTCGTGGCAGTTATGACTCGTGCGCAGTCGCGGAAAACCAAACATAACCTGTCACCGGACAGCCCTATCGACCTGGCTGACCTACCTAGTCCCAGTGTTGCAGAGGTATTGAAAAAGCCAATGGATATTGTTGAATTAAAATTTGACTCTTTTAATAAATGGATTAATATGACTGGGGCTATTATATCAACCGAGAAACAATGTGCGTACATACCCCAGGAGTCAGCGATTTTTCTAGCGTCTCGATCATTATCTACCCCAGAGGTGTTAGTGAGAGATCTAGAATCCTTGTGTAGTAAATTAAACATCGCTGAGTTGCTAATAATTAAAAATAAGCAAATTGAAAAATATATAGAAAAACTTGCAAGTTTTGTAAAGAAATTAAACATTAATGTGCCGCGGTTATTGATAACGAAAGAGTTAATTAGAGTTTCTGATAATGACGAAAAGAAAGTAATCTTAAATGACTTTCATCTGCTACCCACTAGTGGTCATGCAGGAATTAACAGGATGCTGAATAATATTAGGAAACATTATTTTTGGCCAGGCCTATCTAATGACGTTGTCAAATACGTACGAAAGTGTAAACAATGTCAAATACAAAAACACACAAATAGGTATGTAAAAGAACCTATGGTTATCACGTCAACACCCTCATGTGCTCTTGAATGTATCACCCTCGATATTATGGGTCCGTTAATGCCAGACAATAATAACAACAAGTATATTCTTACACTACAATGCAATTTGTCCAAGTTTGTCGAAGCCTACGCACTCCAAACCAAAGACACGGAAACTGTAGCTAGAACTTTGGTATATAACTTTATACTGAGATACGGTATACCCAAAAGAATTATTACAGATAAGGGCACAGAATTTATGTCCTCCGTCATGTACGAAATTTGTAAGTTACTTAGCATCCAAAAATTAAGCTCTACTTCGTATCATCACGAAACTGTTGGTGGGCTTGAAAATACACATAAAAACCTAGGTGCTTATCTCAGAATCCAATGTGAACAAAATAAAACTAGTTGGAGTAGCTGGTTACCATATTGGTGTTTTTGTTTTAATACTACTGTGCATACGGAGACAAAATATTCGCCCTACGAATTAGTGTTTGGTAAGCACTGTTTATTACCAAATAATTTGCAAACTGCAGTAGATCCTTTATATAACTTTGACAGCTATCCTCTGGAACTTAAATTTAGACTACAAAGGGCGCAAATAGACGCAAAAGAAAATTTACTGCAGAGTAAGCAATTAAGAAAATATCGTTATGATAAAACATGTAATCCTATTGTGTATAAGGCAGGAGATTTTGTATTAATAAGAAATCAAATAGGCGATAAGTTAGATAATATATTCACTGGTCCATTTAAGGTACTAGAAGATATTAGTCCTAATGTAAAAATATTGAAAAATAATAGAGAATATTTAATTCATAAAAATAACACTAAACCCTTTGTAAGCAGTTAATGCAAATATATTATTTTTAAAAAACAAATTGTTATCTTAGAACTAGCATATTTTACTTAGCTTAAAATCTTAATTGTAAGACGAAATTCCTTTCATACAGTTTTTTTTTGTTTTTTTATAAAAAGCGGGGGTGAACCGATACTTTTTGGGGGAGTTGTAATATACACGTTATTTGTAGTTGTACGGTAACATAATAATTAAATGTTTCACTACAACATGAAACTGCAACGTCTGCAGATTGGAAGGAGTTTCGTCACCGCTACTTACTTTGTACTTAATTTTAATATCGATGGATTATTCTACTTGTGATGGCTATAGAATAAACATCATTTTGGGAGCCTATTCTTTTATTCAATTTCAACATATTTCAAGGGGGCTGTGCACACTCAGCGGCATTAAAAGATGTAGCATAATTAAACATATTACTATTGTAAGGTTGTCTGGAAGAGATCGTTTAGCGATAACACCGATCTTTGTACTTTTATTACCTAATTACCCCTGTATAATCTTTTATTTGGTGCAATAAAGAATATTGTATTGTATTGTAAAACTTTATTACGGTTTGGCATAAATAAAGATTATTATTATTCTAATGTGCCCTGCCCAAGCTAAGGCACATAGCACGGAGGACGGATGACCGATGGGGTCGAAAGGTTCTCGAGTGGAGACCACGTACCGGCAAGCGCAGCGTAGGACGTGCACCCACAAGGTGGACAGACGACCTCATTAAGACCGTAGGATCGCGCTGGATGCAAGCCGCTTCCAACCGGTCTTATTGGAGATCTAGAGGGGAGGCCTATGTCCAGCAGTGGACTTTCAATGGCTGAGATGATGATGATGATGATTATTCTAATTAAAGCAGTTATCGCAGCTTATACTCGTACACGACTACACAGTGACAACATTACACGTACGTTGCCGAACGGCGTGTTGCGTTCCGTTATTTGCGAGACATATCTTACAAACGCAGTAACGAAACGTCATTTGACATGCGATCAGTAACCTTTTTTTTTTTTTTTTTTTTAATAGCAGAGGGTGGCAAGCGAGCATGTGGGTCACCTGAAGGAAAGCAATCACCACCGCCCATAGAAATCAGCAACACCAAGGGGTCGCCGATCCGTTGCCAGCCTTTTAAGGGAAATATTGACTCTGTTCTTGAAGGCCCCCATGTCGTACTTATTTGGGAATACCGCTGAGGGAAGTTGATTCCACAACTTTACAGTACGTGGTAGAAAATGCCTTAAAAAGCGTACTGTAGTAGATCGCCAAATATCGATCGAAACGGCACGAAAAGAATGTTGTCTGTTCGAGGTCTTAAAGTTTTTCGTGTAATCTCGTCTACCATTGTGCTCATTAGGTGAACCCTCCGACACTGCCTAACGAGGAAAATGATTTTTGCTCGGAAAGAATATTTTTTAATCAAGGTTTTCATAATTTACCTCAAATGTCGTAAAATTGCATGAGTAGGATCATTTGATCCTTTTATACCACAAAGGCCTTTTTTATATAATCATAATCATAATCTTGTTTTGTAAACATGTGTACCTACAATAAATTCAGGATTTAAGTGTTAATAAACAGATCTGTTGTCCAATATTGACGAGCTCGGTGGCGTAGCGGTCAATGACGCGGATTCGACACCAACGCTCGTGGGTTCGATTCCCACATAGGACAAACATTTGTGTGCATGAACATGTCTGTTTGTCTTAGTCTGGGTGTTTTCTATGTATCATAAGTATGTATTTACAAAAAAAAATGTATTTACGTATGTTTATCAGTTGTCTAGTACCCATAACACAACCTTGCTTACTTTGGGGCTAGATGGCGCTGTGTAATTTCTCTGACAATATTTATTTATTTATTAATTTCATAACAACGACCGGGATTGACGGCTTACCGTGCCCTCCGAAGCACGGAGGAGCTCGAGATAAATTGGCAGGCTATGGTCGACGTTGCTTAACTTGCGTGATCGAGTAGACTGGCCCGCACAACGACGCTATCGTACTCCTCATAATCCGCCTCAGGGCGGCTTGTAAACACTGGCCGCCGCCAATCCGCAGTTGAGCAGCGAGTATGCTCTAAACCGCTTCGATTGAGGGGAGACCCAACAGTGGGATAATTATGGGTTGATGCCGAAACAGATCTAAATATAAAACTCCTTTACTAGTGAGATGAATTTCATGATTAATCTTAACTTCTGAAGAATTTTGCTATTTTTAAAACTAAACATTTCATCTAGCAACATAATACTGACTTGCCTTAAACTATTATCTAATGATCAGATAAATGAAAAATATCCAAGCACGGAGGGGCTCGAAATAAATTGGAAAAAAAATGGACTTTCCCGCCAAATTTTGATCGACCCTAAAATAAGTCGGACGGAAGATATTAGAATGAAAGTTTGCAGATCTTTATAGTTTTGTGTATTTTACGATATTGTTAAATAAAAAATTGTACAATTGTCATATTATATTTCGTACAAAAAATAAAGGCCTTTGCTAAAAATTGTATACTTGATTTCAATAATTAATGTCAATTCTTATTCGTAGCAGAATACTATTTAGTTTGTTTAATTTATTCCCAATCAAACAAATAATCGAGATTGCGTAACGATAAGGCCGCCTGTTGTACTTTAATATGCTACTGTCCTATGTAATATCTATATTGTATTGTATTGTATTGTATTGTGTTGTGTTGTGTTGTGTTGTCTTGTATTGTATTGTATTGTATTGTATAATCATAAATTACTTAAAGCAAACTGCTCATTTTCAGTGCGGGAGGCAAACTGCCTGCACACGTTCCGCCTGTCATATTAAATGGAGATATACTGAGAACAGTCCAAAGCTTCAAATATCTCGGCCATGTGGTTACAGCAGACCTAAAAGACGATGAGGACATGGAGAGGGAAAGGAGAGCGTTGGCAGTGCGATGCAATATGTTGGCCCGAAGCTTTGTGCGGTGCAGTACAGAGGTAAAAATAACCCTTTTTAAGGCGTACTGCCAATCCTTGTATACATGCAATCTTTGAGTTAATTATACGCAGAGGGCTTTCAACGCTCTCCGAGTACAATATAATAATGCTTACAGGGTGATGTTGGGCCTTCCTCGATATTGTAGCGCATCGACTATGTTCGCAGCGCTGTAGCTGCAGCGCACACAAATGATTTTTTTATGCGGTGTTACGTGGAAGGATCGCGTCTCTGATATGCAGGGTTCGAGCGAGTACCAACAGCATCCTAGAAGTCGCTAGAGATAAACCCGACTGCCGCATCTGGAGGCACTGGGTGCATACTCATGTATGTACATATTTTTATAGACACAGTACAACTCCTTACAAAACACACCTATACAGTCCATCTATAGTACATTATATACTACAATACATGTCCAATGAAACGTCAGAAATAAAAAAATCTGATTCGCGAAAAACATTAATACAACATAAAATCCTTTAAAATTTCCATCAACATGTGCGATTCGTTGGCGATATTTTTTTTATCGAAATGTCAGCACAAACTTCGGACATCCTTTGTGTTGTTCGATGTAACAAATAGGTCGAATTCCTCGATACACCCTGGCTGATGGAAAATCACCAGGTACGTGAATTATTTTTTCGATATGGTTGACTGTATTTTAAATAATTAATATTCGCATGGCTGTGTGGTTTCCGGCAAACTAGAATAGAATCACTCCGTTTCTTCCCGTGGATGTCGTACTAACATTATCAAATATCGATCAGGCCTCCTCAACCCGTTTGGCCAGCGTGGGGAGTGTAGGCCAAATCCTCCTTCCGTTTAGGACGGACGAGAGAGGGTCGTGCTCCTGTAGTGGAAACTAAAATGGACCTGGTGATGATGATGATGATGAAAATTAGCTTCAATAATAAAAATATCAAAATAAATTCCGAAATTATAACTCTTCTAGCTTTTTCAATTTCAAATGTCAATTCTTATTCCAAGCAGAATACAGTTCTTAGTTTGTTTAATTTCATCTCTCATTTAAACAAACAAATATCAAATTAATTAAATTAAGGAGTTTCATATTGTGAAATGAGAATGCAGAATATTTATACATATATGACATCGAGACTGGATCGGAACTGAATGTTAACATATAAAAGCAAAACCAGCAATATAACACAGCTAACTTAAAAAAAACCTTTGAAAAAAAATGATATTGCTGATTTTGTTTTTATATGATTCAAATATCTTACCCTGTATGTACTCATATGTAATTTAATCCTATTGTTTTGTTGTAACGTAAATGCTAAAATTTTAACACAACTTTTTTAAACAAAATTTTAACATAATATTTTAAAACAGATCAACTTTCAGATGTCAACTGCTATGTTAAATTGCTATATTAAAATTGATATTTTTTTTCATGTTTTTTTGTTAGTTACTATATTTTGATTGTCACCAGCAGGCATCGGCGCAGATTTTTCAGATAACTTTCTGTACTCACTCCGTAATGTAATAAATACAATCCGTTACAGCACAAAGAGAAACTTATTACTGAAAATTTAAGTGAAAATTTATAGTTTAAATTTGTTTTCAAAAGGTAAATTTATTTACTGAACTCACAATTCTTCTTTTCTTTTTCAGCATAATTGCGTCTATTGCTGAATATTATACTGCATGAATACTAATTATTATGAAAATAGTGAAAATACGTAGCCGAATAACAATTCCCATGAGGGTTGTTGTGTTCCAGCGAGTGAGTGAGACCCGCTTCTCATCAGGCGTATCGTTTTTTGCCACCAGAGGTTGTATAATTGGTTGCCTGTAAAGTCGGAAGATGATACGTCATAAGAAAACATCGGCCGATGGAGTGGAAGAGAGATAGATGCGTCACAAGCTGATCCGCCGATCGTGCCTCTCTATCGCTTGTTCCGCGCTCTCGCTTGCACGCTCGGCTCAGCAGGTCATGTTTTTTTGTGCGTGCAGCCGGCGTTCACGGATTTATAAGATGTTATCATAAGATGTCAAAAATAATATTACAGTTATAAATAAATTAAAATTAAGACTTCTTAAGCTAAAGGGCTTGCTATTTTACTTTTGTTTGCCACCGCAAGCCATAAAAAAACGAATCAAAAGAAGACTATTCACCACTGCATAAAATTATAAAATATTTTCCAATATTTTCTTTTAAAATTTTTCACCTCGTTACCTTGTTAATGAGATTTCCTGGTGTTTTATAAAAAAAACCTCATTTCAGCGTCAAAGTGATTGCCACGCCGTACACTGCAGTTTGCTTTGAATTAGTTTTCCTATTGATATTTATTGTGGGGTTCAAGAATACTGTAACAGTACGGAATAAGAAACAGTAAATTTTTTTATATACTACGTCGGGTGGAGGTCTACCTATTTTTTCGCCAGAGCTTCGTGTGTCAGTCAGCAGAGTGCATCTTTGAACCAAAGACAACTTCACCTGCACGCGGCAGGTGAAGTTGGCTTCGGTTCAAAGATGTTGATGAACCCCTTAGACCTCACTTATACTTGTAGATTTTTGCACAATAATAAATAAATATTCCTTGACAAATTACACACGGCCATCTAGTCCCAAACTAAGCAAAGCTTGTACTATGGGTACTAGATAACTGATATAATATTTAAATACATTTTTTTTTTGTAAATACATACATAGAAAACGCCTAGACCAAGACAAATACACATGTTCATGCACACAAATGTTTGTCTTGTGTGGGGATCGAACCCGCGACCTCGGAATCAAACCATCTACATGTTCATAATATCCTTTTCAGAACGATAAAATAATAAACGTACTCGGTGGTTGAATGGCCACATTGACTCCGAGGTCGCGAGTTCGATTCCCGCATAAAACATATATTTGTGTGCATCACCATGTCTGTTTGTATTCGTCTGGCTGTTCTCTATGTATTACATATACAGGTGTAGGTAATAAGAAAAAAAAAATTAGGTATAATATCAGTTATCTACAGGCTGATGATGATGATCAGTTACTTAGTAGCCATAGTACAAGCTTTGCTTAGTTTGGGATAAGTCGGCAGTGTGTAATTTGTCCAGGTATATTTATTTATTTTCTTTAAAAAATATATGAGCATAATATCTAGAAAAAAAAAAAGCCGGCCAAGTGCGAGTCGGATTCGCGCACGAAGGGTTCCGTAAAATTATCTATAAAAATGGCAAAACTATCACGATTGTTGTATGTTAGCCCCCCTTAAATATTTGTTTTATTTTTATTTAATTATTTATTTTTAAAGTGAATATAAGGTAACTAAATATTATGTGAGTATTTCAAGCGTCTACCTATTGCCGTTATCAATTGTGAGCAAAAACGAGCAAAAAAAATCACGTTTGTTGTATGGGAGCCCCCATAAATATTTATTTAATTCTGTTTTTTAGTATTTGTTCTTGTAGCGGCAACAGGTATATCTGTTCATCATCTGCGAAAATTTCAACTGTCTAACTATCACGGTTCATGAGATACAGCCTGGTGACAGACGGACGGACGGACGGACGGACGAACGGACAGCGGAGCCTTAGTAAATAGGGTTCCTTTTTATCCTTTGGGTACGGAACCCTAAAAATGTCGCCAGTTTTTGAAACTTGCTGGAGAGGCTCCAAGCTCCCGCACGTAAATGCGTAAAACAAAATTCCACGATCGCTAGAATTTTTTAAACAATAACTTACAATTAACACCGTCCGTTCTGAAAGGTATGTAATATCATCCTGTAACCCTAGTTCAGATTTCAAAGTATAAACGCCAGGTTGAGTTATGATATGTTTTGCTTTCAGTTCGGTTTCTCGCAAACTTAGTTCTCTTGGGAAAGAAAGTTTTGTTTAAGCGCTCTTTGCGAAGTTATTTTTGTGTTCTATGTTATTGAATATTCCGTAGTGGTATAGTGTGGCTTTAAATATATTTTTGTATGAAATCGAATAAGAAACAAGCATATGATTCACCTAATATGAAGATAATATACGCGTACTGTCAAGCTGTGGAATGAACTGCCTGTCGAGGTTTTCTTCATAAAAAGGGCGTGAAGTAGTTTTTACAGGGTCAGCAACGCGCATGTGGTGCCCTGGTGTTACAGGCGTTCATAGGTTATGGTAACGAATTATTCCCAGTCGCCCCCGCGGGGATTACCTCCGGAGGCAAATGGGAATAAAATTTTCCAGTAGCCGCCGGCGGCGACTTGGAAGTCCTTGCCCCCACTTCAGTTTCGCTGTAGGTACATTGCTTGCTCCATCGTAAAGAATAACAGGATAAGGCAAGTTTCTCGAATCTTTAAGACATTAGCAAATTTTAAGAATAACTGCTTTCCATCAGACGGACTATAATGCTTGTTTCCCACTTTAGTGGTATAAAAAAATACGTTTGTGACACAAGAAGTATTTCTCGCACGCTGAGTAATTTCTCCACTCTCAAGAATACAACCATTCTCAAGCGTTAGTTATGCGGTCATCTGTGTGATATGTTTGACAAGAACTTTGGCTCTAAAGAAAAGTCACTTACACCACAAAATTATTATATATATTGACGAGCTCGGTGGCGTAGCGGTCAATGATGCGGCTTCGACACCAACGCTCGTGGGTTCGATTCCCACACAGGACAAATATTTGTGTGCATGAACATGTCTATTTGTCTTGGTCTGGGTGTTTTCTATGTATCATAAGTATTTATTTACAAAAAAAAATGTATTTACGTATGTTTATCAGTTGTCTAGTACCCATAACACAAGCTTCGCTTACTTTGGGGCTAGATGCCGCTGTGTAATTTGTCTGACAATATTTAATTTAATTTATTTATTTATATTTATATATAAAATACTCGTAGGTTAGCAATCAGTTACTACGATATAATTATTTTTTAATCCCATACCACTCCCTCTTTATATATTTGTGAACCGTGTCATACATATATCCAGTCTTGTTTACTTTTAATTCCAAGAAAATTTAAACTCGTTCATTTAGAATTTTCTTTAAACAAATTTCAAATGCATGACTTTGCTGGCTCATCTTAATATTAGGTGAAAAACAACCTAGGTACCTAATTTGAAAGTTAGGCTATTGCCAAATAGAGGTTAGAGGCAAAGGAGAGGTGATGATTTGGGCCCCTACCGCCGAAGCGGAAGCCAATTACCATCGGGTTTTTTGATTCCAAAAATTGGTTTTAGGTTAAAGTTATTGACAATCTTCAGCTTGGTCGGTAGAACTCTAGGGTTTCTATCAGCTGAGCCAAACATATGCGCCGTGTGATTTCCGGCAGACTATAATAGAAGCACTCCGTTTCTTCCCGTGGATGTCGTACAAGGCAACTAAGGGAAATACATTATAAAACATCGATTAGGCCTCCCCAACCCGTCTGGCCAGCGTGCGGAGTGTAGGCCAAATCCTCCTTCTGTCTGGGACGGACGAGAGAGGGTCGTTCTCCTGTAGTGGAGACTAAAATGACCTGATGATGATGATGAAACATAATTAATTACCAACAATGTAAGCAGTTGTTCCATTTTCGCATTCAAAAAATCCGATGGCAGTTGCTGAAGCCAACTGCCATCGGATTTTCCCTTCGGCGGTAGGGCTGCTTTATATTATGTTATTGATATTGATGATGATAAATTATTTTCCATTGAGTTACAAGAAGCATTATATAACAAATTAATCATAGGGTAGTGCAAGTTGAGGCCATTGGAAGTGCACTTATGTCAGCCGCATCCCAATTAGGGAACTTACATACAGTTTTCTGATTTACTAATACAGCAATGGATACGGCATTGAATTTGTAACTAAATGAACGTATGAGCTGCGAGATAAACTTATACCACACCCCGGCCACTCCATACAAAAGTCGTGCTCGTTTGCTACTACATAAACAATGGCGTCTGTGCAGAGCCTGTGTGCGTGTGTCGCCATACAAACTGTTCCAATATCGTGCTGTTCCAAGACCTGCTACTGTTCCGCTTGCATGCTCGGTTAGTTTACCGAGCGCAAAGGCAGAGCAGGGGCCTTACCACAAGCTCTAAACTCAGGAATGGAACCATCATGGTTGCGAATTTATGAATGAAATTCATTGATAAATACGCAACCATCATAGTTCCATTCCTGCGTTTAGAGCTTGTGGTAAGGCCCCAGGTAAAGGTTCTCTCGTCTGGTTGGTTTACTGGACGAGAGACTCGCAACCCCGTGATATAACCGGAAGGTTGGCACACGGGGCGCACTAGCTGTTAGGTATAGGGTACGTTGTTCCAATATCGTCTCAGAGGGGAAGTGATGTCGACACGAGAGAGCAGCAGGGACTGACCATATACGTAGTACTATCTTATACTGTGTTGATACATGCCATAGAAAATGATTATATAAATACTTTATAGATGCTTTATTTACTTTATCAACATAAATCGTGCATTTTCGTAATGCAGAAGGCTGCATTTTTACAATTGTACCTATTTCGATCATCTATCGATCGAACTAATTGCGTGCCGTATACTTGTTTGCCACCCAACGTGGAAGAAAAAAAAAACAGGTGAGACGATTGGCTCACTTTTCGGGTGACATATAGTATTTCTAACATTGTTGGAATTATTAATTGCAGGGAAATGAGGATTTTAGGGATTTCGTGAAATTCCTAGGCATACTACGAAATCATGGTAGATGTCGAATATTCACATTGACGAGCCCGGTGGTCGAATTATTCGCACACGTCACTTTGACACCGAGATCCGCAGGTTCGATCCTCGCACAAGACCAATATTTGTGTACATTAATGTCTGTTTATATTGGTATTTTCTATGTATTATATTTACAAAAAATATAATATCGTAATCAGATCATTTTTTTTTAGTCTCCACTACAGGAGCACGACCCTCTCTCGTCCGTCACAGACAGGAGGGTTTGGCCTACACTCCCCACGCTGGCCAGACGGGTTGTGGAGGCCTGATCGATGTTTTATAATGTATTTCCCTTAGTCGGCTTGTACGACATCCACGGGAAGAGACAGAGTGATTCTATTCTAGTCTGCCGGAAACCACACGGCCATTGGCATTCGTCCAGGAATATATATTTACTTATATATTTTAAATAATTTTATTATTTTAAAATGGACTTACCCACCAAACATCCATCGATAATAAAATAAATTGAAAATATGTTATTAAAATTAAAGATTGCATACCGTTCTAATTTTGTGTATTTTACGATGTATTTTATGATATATTATATTAATTTATATTATTCTAGAACAGTGTCATTACGCATATTACTCGTACCCACTTTCTTCTTGGCAAAAGGAACGCATCTACATGTAAAATATCTATGCTACCAACCTAATTTGTTTTCTTTGTTACACTTAAGGCAAAAGTATTACTTTGTAAATTGCATTTTTAAACTCTAGGTTTGCATGTAAAAAAGTATATTGAACAATTCATGGAAATACCCCTCTTGGAATATTTTATGAAATATGCAAAGCTCGGGGTATCTCTGCGCAAATTGCTTCACTCATTTCTTTACACTGCAATTTTTATGATTTTACAACAAGCTTCCGACAATTTAATAAAAAAACCGGCCAAGTGCGAGTTGGACTCGCGCACGAAGGGTTCCGTGCCATTATCTGTAAAAACGGCAAAATAATCACGTTTGTTGTAATCACGTTTGTTGTATGGGACAAACAACTATTTAAGGGGGGCCCTTAAATATTTGTTTTATTTTTATTTAATTATTTATTTTTAAAGTGAATTTATAACTAAATATTATGTGAGCATTTCAAGCGTCTACCTGTTACCGTTATCAATTGTGAGCAAAAACGAGCAAAAAAAATCACGTTTGTTGTATGGGAGCCCCCTTAAATATTTATTTTATTCTGTTTTTTAGTATTTGTTGTCATAGCGGCAACAGAAATACATAATCTTTTAAAGTTTCAAATGTCTAACTATCACGGTTCATGAGATACAGCCTGGTGACAGACGGACGGACGGATGGACGGACGGACGCACGGACAGCGGAGCCTAAAAATGAGTAGGTATAGAGAACGAGTGGCTCTTTTTTATGTTACATCAGGTATCCTGATGTGAAGCGGTTACCGTAGGCATATACGCTCGCAACATAAAATATCGATCGCAGTCACCCCCGCTACCAACGCAGCAACTCATTCCTTTCTGGTGACCTCACTCACTCGCAGGAACACAATAACAAAACAGAATATGAAATTAAGCACGCGTGCCGACATCCCCGCTGCCAACGCAACATCTTCTTCAATCCTGGTGACCTCACTGACTCGCAGTAATACAATAACAAATTGTTATTTAGCTGCGGTTTTCTGTAAGGTGGAGGTACTTCCCCAGTCGAGCAGCTTACAATTACGCTCGCCCTTCCTCTCTTTCGCAAGAGTGACGTTGGCTTTGGTTTAATTAAATTGATAGGCAATTTGATCTGCTACAATAGGCTTGTATCCCTTTTTTTTTTCGATTTGTTATTTAAAGACGTCACAATAATATAAATATATGTGAAATAATTACTTCGATTGCATAGAAACTTCTCGAGATATGATAACTTGAAGATCATCATTTTGGACTATCCCGAAAACGCTCCATACAAAAGGCCACTACGTCATGACGTCACACCATGCTATTTTATATGCATTAAATCAGAAATTTGTACGACAGGTATGTTAAATACTGCGTTTATGTAGCCAGTACCGTAACAAAAGTTATAGTATTTGTTATTGTTTCTACAATGGTAATATTTATTTTCTATAATTTCATACCTTTAAAATGGACTTTCCCACCAAAGTTTGATCGAACATAAAACACGTCGGACATAAGTTATTAAAATTTTAAGAACGCAGATCGTTCTAGTTTTAGTTATTTTACGTTACTGATAGAAAGTTTTTATAATTTTGTAACATTGGCAACTAACCTATTCAACTATGAAGATATTTTGTAGGTTGGTGCTCTAACCATCGACATCTACAGATCGCATGAGGATGCCTCGCGTAGAGGCGAAACACGTGTCGCAGGGACGACCATGGCAGTCGGGGTTGCGGCAGTCGCACGTTTCTTCTGTTTCAGATGTTGGAGATTCGCCGAGGCGACCGCAGCAGCTGGAGCGGAGACGACCAAAGCAGTCACAGCAGTTGCATGCATCTACTAACGGTTGTGGGTGGGTGCCTGCCGGTAGGAGTTTGTATAAACTAATTGGTGGCTGAAGCATGTAAAGTAGTGTAGTAGAAATTGCCTGTAAATTTGACTTTCGCAAAATAACACCTGAATCAATTAACTATCAATTGTATTGAGTAACTTACACCCTACTACTGCCCCCTTACCAAATTCTGTTATTATGATTCAATAACTGAATAGAATGCTTACTCATACCAATGAATAAGCGACTCTATTTCAAATGGAATAGAGTCGCTTTTACATTGGTATGATAAGCAATCTGTATCATTTAATTATTGAATCGAAATAAGAGATGGGGCTGTGGGATTCCAGAGAAATTTTCTTCCGCGTACTGTCACACTGTGGAATGAACTGTCTGGCGAGGTTTTTACAGGCTCGGAAACGCGCGTGTGATGGTATTACAGGCAAGTTCATAGGCTATGGTAACTGCTTTACATCAGGCCGCCCGTATGCTTGTTTGCCACTTTAGTGGTTTAAAAAAAACTTCTTGAACGTGAAATACCATATCAATTTAGTGTTTCGTACATCCATCAATGTAGTTCGATTTGCTAACGATAAATTGGATGCGGTTTCGGATTGCAGCATCCATTTAACTGCATCCAAACTATAATTAAAACTGAGCTAACTGTGCACGGACTTGGTATTTGAGAATATTCTATTACACAACTTAGGTGTACCAGCAACTTCGTTCTTGTAAATATACTCTTTAACAAATGGAAAAAAATCACCTCCCAAGCCTAGTGGGATTTGAACCCACGACCGATCGCTCGTGGAGATCAACACAGTAAGGGGTCGCCGATCCGTTGCCAGCCTATACACCTTCCTTTCTTTCTGGTGACTTCACTCACTTGCAGGAACACAACAATCCTCCAGAAAATTCTTATTTGGCTGCGGTATTCTGCGAGGTGGAGGTACTTCCCCAGTCGGGCAGCTTAAGAAATATGCTATGCCTTAACTATCTTTTCGTTAGAGCCTCGTTTGTTAGTCAGCAGGTGCAGGTAAGGTTGGCAAAGGCGTTGATGAATACTTACACCCCAAACTCGTTCGCGTGGTTAGTTAGCTACTAGATATAATTTCCTTTTTGAATAATTGATAGCACCAATGTCAGGGGGCAAACTCTCCTTAGATCTAGAGGTTCAACAGAACTCGTCTCTGAATCCAATCAAGCTGGTATTCCAGTGCTTCAGCCTATAGATGAGAATAGTCTTCTTAATATATAAAAAATTCGTGTCACGTTGTTTTTCCACGATGGAATCTTAAACTACTAAACCGATTTTAATCAAATTTTGTACAATGTGTGCCGTTTGATCCAACTTGAGAGATAGGATAGTTTATAACTGAATTTATAGCCGCATTATTTTCTTAATGCAATTTATTTGTTTAAAGTGTTATTATTATTTAAATAGTTGTCTTGGCCAACTTGCCAGATAAATATTTTTTGAAAAATGGAAAAATTCACCTGCCCCTTAGTTTGCCCACGTAAGTTTTAGTAATCCCACCTAGCGGGGGCAGGTGAACTTTTCCATTTTTCAAAAAATGTTTAAAGTGTTATAATTATCTGTGAATTCCATACGATTCTAATAGGTGGCGGTGTAAGATAATTTGATTTGTTGGATTTGTTTCCGTCCCGAATAGCAGAATAACTATTAAAACATCGGAAAAATTAACATAAACATATTTAACACGTTAGCAGCCCGCCATAAGTTCTCGTTTTCTTTTGTAACTTAGCAAAACTATCATAAAATATTTTTAGTTAATTTATTTTTTTCAAATTTCACGAGTTCGTGTTACCGGAGCTCATAGTTACATTTGATTTTTGTACCTCATATGGCACACGTACTCGACTGTACTGCTAACGTGTTAAAGGCGATGAATTTCGCCGGGCCAGCTAGTAGTACATAAGTTCCAAATGCGACCTCATGTGGAGTGGGTCGCATTTGGAACTTGTATAGTAAAGTCTTTGCGATGAACTAATAAATAGGTAATTTAGATGTCGACGTCGTCAACCCATACTCATCCCACTGCTGGGATACGGGTCCTCCCTCAATTGAAGGAGTATACTTCACCATGCTGCTCAACTGCGGGTTGGCGAAGGCCAATGTTTTCAAGCCGCCTAAAAGGCACTGACTTAACGACTGTTATCTAACGAAAACAGCCGGGACCGACAGCTTAAAGTGCACTCCGAAGCACGGAGGAACTCGAGATAACATAAACCCATCCGTGGATAGGCTACGGTCGACGTTGCCTAACTTACGTGTTCGATTAGACTTTCATGCACAAGTACTTACGCCATATTTAATTTGGATGCAATTATTGGTAATTTATTGTAATTTCCCGGAATTTTGCCCATCTTTTTTCGGAAGACATTCTTCATTACACATCAATTTTATGTAAATGTAAATATGTGTAAATGAAAATGTAAATATGTAAATGCAAAAAATTCGACCAGCTAAGCCATACCCACCAGAGATAAGCTAAGCGCGGCTACGTAAGTGAAGTGATTCTATTGGTGCTCGCTACGCATCCTCGCACTTGAAAACGCAGTCTGAAAAGCTATGTACTTACACCATTCCATCCGCTTCTGCGATGGGGAAGCAGCCTCTTGCGGTGGGTACTCTCCAGGACAGTCCAGAGCTGTTTTTCAGCGCTGGAATCCCCGCGGTCTGGGGCCCGCTGGGCCGTATCCTTCTGGTTGAGTGCACTCGGCATTCGCCCTCCTTATCATCGTTAGGTTATTTTTCTCTTTCAAAGCCTCCGGGATAAAAGTATGTCATTATTTATCTCATACATCATATAAAAAAATGTTGCGTATTTTTATTAAAATTTGTTTGACATAAGTATAAAAAGCTATAATACTTCTGTCAAACAAATATTAATAAAAATACGCAGCGTTGTTTTTTCTCTGTTCTAGTCAGTTAAGATATTGTTTTTTTTTTATCGCACACAATCGTTTTATAACATGCAGGCAATAACATCGACATAATTTGAAAGTCACTGAAAAGTTGAATACCTGCCACCTGTTTCGTATTTCCATTTATTCGTAGATTGGATACACACAGTCCATGGCAATTAATTCTGCACTTCAAATATTAAGTACAATCATCATTATCATCTTGTATCTACCCACTGCTAGATATAGGCCTTTCCCAATGCTTTCCACCATATGCGATCCTCCGCTTTCCGCATCCAACCGCTACCAGCCACTTTTTTAAGGCCGTCCATCTAGAGAGGGGGCGCCCCACGCTTCGTCGGCTTCCACTCTAGGAATTTCCTCCCCCACCTGCCATCGCTGACTCGGCAGATGTGGTCAGCGCACTGCGACTTCAACTTGCGGACTCTGAGAGCTATGTCAATAACTTTGGTTCTCCATCGAATTTCATCGTGCCAGATTCGATCCCTTAGAGAAACTCCAAGCATTGCTCTCTCCATCGCTCACTGCGCGACTTTTAGTCTGTGAACCAACCGTTCCAAGTCTCTGCACTGTAGCTGTAATTCACTGAATAAATAATTCATTGCACACACTCTCGCTCTCGCTGAGGAGCTCGATGACGCCGTTGCGCGTGTTAGTCTAATCGATCACGAAAGTCAAGCAACGTCGATGCGAAGCCTGTCGATGGATGGGTTTTATTTACATCAAGCTTCTCCGTGCTTCGGAGGGCACGTAGGCTGTTGTCGTTAGATGACAGTCGTTAATCCAAGCCTTATGGCGTCTGGAAAACACTGGCCTCCGCCAACCTGCAGTTGAATAGCGTGGTGGAGTATACTCTAAAGCCCTTCGATTGAAGGGAGATCCATATCCTTGCAGTGGAATGAACAAGGGCTGACGAAGAAACAGAAGAAATAATAAATATATATATATTCCACGTACTATCAAGCTGTGGAATGAACTGCCTGTTGAGGTTTTCCCAGGAGACTACAGCATGGGGTTCTTCAAAAAGGGCGTAAAGAGGTTTTTACAGGGTCAGCAACGCGCATGTGATGCTTCTGGTGTTACAGGCGTCCATAGGCTACGGTAACTGCTTTCCATCAGGCGGGCCGTATGCTTGTTTGTCACCTTCGTTGTATAAAAAAAAAAAAAAAATTGTCAGACAATTTACACAGCGCCGTCTAGCCCCAAAGTAAGCGAAGCTTGTGTTATGGGTACTAGACAACTGATAAACATACGTAAATACATTTTTTTTTAAATACATACTTATGATACATAGAAAACACCCAGAGCAATACAAACAGACATGTTCATGCACAAAAATGTTTGTCCTATGTGGGAATCGAACCCACGAGCGTTGGTGTCGAAGCCGCGTCATTTACCGCTACGCCACCGAGCTCGTCAGAAGAAGTACAAGCTTTGCTTAGTATGGGCACAATATAAGTAATAATTTAGTTTGGGATTAAATGGCAGTGTGTAATTTGTCCAGTTTAATAAATAATAAATAATAAGAAATAATAAATTCAATGGCTCAATAATAATAATCTTAAAATAAATTTAAATAAAACAAATATAATTCATTTCAATCAAAGACCTCAGACATCCTCTCGCATTATATTAGCCTATCAGGACAATATTATCAACGAAGTTGATACTGCCAGATTTCTTGGATTAATAATAGACAAAAGACTAAATTGGAAAAGCCACATAGATGGACTTACAAAAAAAATTAGTAGCTTGGCATATGCGCTATATAGACTCTCGTCTACGGTGAATGCAGATGCTTTACTCTCAGCATATTACGGTCTGGTTGAATCTGCGCTAAGATATGGCATTATCTTTTGGGGTAATGCAACCAATAAAGAAATGCTATTTAAAATGCAAAAGCGTTGCTTGCGTGCCATGTTTGGCCTTCAAACTACTGATAGTTGTAAACCACTATTTGTAAAGCATAAAATTCTTACACTTCCGTCGTTATATATAATGGAGGTAGCAATATTTGTGAGAAATAATTCTCATTTATTCCCACGTATGTGCGATAAAATAATTCGAAATCGAAGAAACCAAAATAGACTTTGTTTGCAGCCTGCTAGAACAACTCTGCTGCAAAAGAGTATACTGTGGATGGCTCCAAAAATTTATAATAAAATTCCAGCAACCTATAAAGACTTAAATACAAATTTATTTAAGTCAAAGCTTAAAAAATTACTTATTGATAAATGTTATTATAATTTGAATGATTTTTTTAATGATAAGCTGTGACATTTTAAGTTATTTATATAATTAATTAATATCTTCGACTTCTATTATTGTGTGTGTATAATTAAATAAAATATCTGACATTATATTATTAAATTAAAATTTATGACATGTAATAAATCATCTAATTTAATGTAACAAATCATATTTGCATGCTGTTATACAATACAGCAAAACATGTTGACCATTAATAAATGAATTCCACCAGACATACACACTTGCAATTTATGTAAGTACGTGTACAATGTAAAACAACACATGTTCTTAGCAAATAAATGTATCTTTATCTTTATCTTTATCTTTATCTTTATCTTTATCTCTTTATTTATAATAGTAGATGAGATAACTTATTTGTCTAGTAAATAATGAAAGCTTTTGAAAGTCAACACCTGTTGGGTATCAAAACAACGCAGATATCTTTAGAACCGCCCAGGCAGCTCCTACGGTTTCTGAAACTTTTCAAATTATGATTTTATATTACAAAATGTTGTCTACGGAATGTTGTACTGGTGAAAGCAATGTTCCTGAACATTAAACTTAAGTAGGGTGATGTATAGGTTAAGTTAGTAAGGCAACAAGCCCCAGTTTAAAATAAGTGTAATACAGCTAACAAATTATAGTATATGACACAATGAATTTGCAAACGACTGGACTATAGATAAACTAGCGACCCGCCCCGGCTTCGCACGGGTGCAATGCTGATACTAAATGTACTACAGAAGGTCTTTGCGCTTTGTCCTATCCGGTCCTTCCCCAGTTATAGGCACACGCCGCCGGCTCCGCGGCCGGTACCGCCACAGCCGTTATGTCCCTGCATTTTAAATGTGTAATATCTTCTAAACTATTCATTTAAATTACATGCTGGGAAGGGCCATATTGATCTATATTAAATGCGCAATGTATTTAAGGTACTTAATTGGATAAGGATTAATTCTGTATTGCTTAAAATCGCTTCGTAAATAAGGCATTATTTCTTGTAAAAAGCAAAGAATAAAATAACGGTTATTGTGTGTTACCACTAAGAGATAGACATATACCATCGCGAACTTTTTTGTAGACCATTTTAAGGTGAACAATACTGTACTACATTATTTTGATCTATCTCGTTGGGTTCAGCCAGCGTTTGCAATGAAAGAGCAAAAAAATGTGTTTATTTACGACATCACATTAGAAACCTCTAAATTATCAGTGTTTTTCTACTATGTTATGCATATATTATACATATAAACTTTCCAGTTGAATCACTCTATCTATTAAAAAAAACCGCATCATAATCCGTTGCGTAGTTTCAAAGATTTAAGCATACAAAGGGACATAGGGACAGAGAAAGCGACTTTGTTTTATACTATGTAGTGATAAATAAATATTTCTGGACAATTTACACTGCGCCATCTAGTCCCAAATTAAGGAAATAAATTTTGGGGCGTAAGAGTGGTTCGTCAACATCTTTGAAACAAAGCCAACTTCACCTGCACGTGGACAACACCCCGCTGACTGACAAACGAAGCTCTGGCGAAAAGAGAGGTAGGGAGCGTAATTGTAAGCTACCCGACTGGGGAATGTACCTCCACCTCACAGAATACCGTAGCCAAATAACAATTCCCTTGCGGATTGTTGTGTTCCTGCGAGTGAGTGGCCACCAGAAAGGAAGGAGATGCTGCTTTGGCAGCGAGGGTGGCGGCGCGCGAACGATAATTATGTTGCGTGTGTTAATATGGCTACGGTAACCGCTTCAAATCAGGCGGACCGTATGCTTATCTGCAACCTGACGTAGTATAAAACAAGTTATAATTTAATTTAAAAAATCAAAAACCCTACTGCACCTACAACAGATTTATTTTAATCACGTGTAACAATAATATAATTCCATACGAGCAATGCCGCATGCAAAAACTAATATATCAAATATATATTTGAAATCAGGTCATCGAGACCTTTATTTTGATACCCATATCAATATATTTAGAAGAAAAAAAAATTACTGCAACGACAATTTTGCGGCTCACAGCCGCCATATTGATTTTTTTTATATTTGATGTAGCCTATGTCATTCTCACAGCAAATACGAATCTAAAGACACCTCTCAAGCTAAAACCCATCCAGCCGTTCAGGCTGCAGAGCGTGCCAAACAATTAAACATACATACATACATACATACACTCTCGAAAAACATTACCCTCCTTCTGTCGCAGGCGGGTAAAAAAGCTTGTACTATGGGCACTAGATAACTTTACTGATAAATATACTTAAATACATTTTTTTTTAAATAACTACTTATAATACTTAGCATACACTCAGACCAAGATAAACAGAAGATGTTCATGTACACAAACGTCTGTTTTGTGCGGGATCGAACCCGCGACCTCGGGACTCAAAGTAGGCATCGTTAGCCATTCCAGTACCGAACTCGTCAGGAGTATATCACAACGAGGATGATGGTAAATCCCTCAAAGAAACAGGTTTTCGCGCTTACAGCTAAAATGTCGTAGCTCCTAGATTGGAAGGTGCTCCCTTAGTGTTACTCCTATCACTTGCATTGTAGGTGTCGACATATCGAGTGAGAATTGAAATTGCAAGGCCAAACTGAAAAGCAGGGCTGAGATCACTCTGTGAACTCAGCAATGATCACTGAGGGTGGGCCAAAATTTCAACGTCACTTCTTATATTATGTCTTGTTGTATTTGTGTACCATTGTATGTGTGAAGTTGGAATAAAAATATTTCTATTTCTATATTTCTAAACTGACTTCTGGGGAGATTGGTGTCATCAATAAAGCTTTATTTTGCACCCTGACAGCGCCTTCAACTACATAAAGCCCAGGTTCGACCTCACATGGAATACTGTTCGCATATCTGGGCCGGTTCCACTAACGTACAACTCGTCGCATCCATCTATATCATCTTAACAATTGGCAATCTATCACAGTACGTTTCCTACGATGTTTTATACCAAAAACGGTAAAACTGTGGTACTTGTACCTAAGTCTGTGAGTGTGAGGTACACATATCAAATAAGTACATTATAATATCAACATATATTTCATACACGCGATTAGGGGATTTTCTCTGCCCTTCATGCCACAAAGAAATATAATAAATGGTTGTTACGGTATTCCTTTCATCCACCATTTTTGTACGGATCAAGATACACAGCTACTGGATGTGTCATTTTATTGAGAGCGTAGTATTAAACACCGCTGAGGGAAGTTGTTTTCGATATTCAGCGAAATTTATTGAGCTTATAAAATCATCCGGTCGTTCTGTCTGTCCGTTGCTATGAAACTCAAAATTTCGAAATTCTGACTTCGGATTCGTGTAGGTAGAGCATCAAAAAGTAGTAATGTAAAGTGACCTTGGTTTTCCGATATCAATTCGGGAAAGTGGCCGAAATAATTAAATAAATAAAATAAATAAATTTCGCTATGGTGGCGCATGCTGCGCGTCCGATGTTTTTTTTTTATGTGACAGCGGAGCAAACGAGCATGTGGGTCACCTGATGAAAAGCAATCACCACCGCTCATGGGGATCAGCAACACCAAGGGGTCGCCGATCCGTTGCTAGTCTATACTCCTTCCATTCTTTCTGGTGACTTCACTCACTCGCAGGAACACAACAACCGTCAAGGGAATAATTTTTTGGCTGCGGTATTCTGTGAGGAGGTGGTATTCTCCAGTCGGGCAGCTTAAAAAATACGCTATGGCCTACCTCTCTCTTCGCCAGAGCCTCGTTTGTCTGTCAGCAGGGTGCACCACGTGCAGGCAAGGTGGGCTTTGGTTCAAAGATATTGATGGATCACATACACCCCAAATTACTTAGTTATTATTAGCCATAGTACAAGCTTGCTTAGGATATAGAACCAACGCGTAGAGGCCCCTTTGAGTAGTTTGATGTAATGTATCTCTTTTTAATCACGGGTCAAGCTCGGTCATTTGATATATATATATACTATTGCGAAGTGTGATGGAAAATAAATGGGTTATGGAGATGAGATCTGGGTGAACTAAATTCCGGGCTATTACAGAAGAGGGACGGACGCCTGCCATAACTGCTTTTATTGCTAGTTATTTGCGACAGGCGGTGGCTTGCCACTCACTAGATGGTCCCCCAAAATGCCAGGAAAACGGCCGGGGGCAACATCGGTATGAGTGACTCAGGGATGTCGAGAGGTGTGCTGCACTTTCTCCGATGTTGATGTAATGTTATTATTATTAAACAATGCTGAGGGATGTTGATTTCACAGTTTATTTTCCATATACCTCTTAATCTCTTCCAGTATAGTAAATTCCTTTGACTCACATTTTTATATGCCTTATATGCGATTGGAACAAAGAAATTCTGTTACAATGCGCATATCCTCGCACCCAGACGGATTAGTCAAATTTACCCTCATACATATTATAAACATCTATATATATAAAAGAAAGTCGTGTTTGTTACAACACTTATAACTCGAGAACGGCTGGACCGATTGCCATGGTTTTTGATTTGTTGGATTTGTCTCCGTCCAGAATAGCAGAATAACTATTAAAAACATTGGAAAATTTACGAAAAAAATAAAATAAAAGAAAAATCATTTTTCCATACAAAATGTTCGTGGATGTCGGACCTGTCAAACGTGACGTTAACGTGCGTACGTCAAATGTATGCGTGCGTTCAGAAATGTGGGTATAGGATAATAAGTATTAAAACATTGACAAAATTGTCGAAAAATTAAATTTGAAAACGGATTGGGATATTTATTGATTTTCAATTAAAATCAAATCGATTGGTCTAACTTTTACGTCGCGAAAGTTGTCCGTTGTTGTTTTGAAAATTGTTTATGAATGAATGCTTGAAAATGAATATTAATTGGTTGTCAAGTGTCATGGTACTTTATTTTGTGACATAGTAAAATACTGAACTTAATATTTACCCACTGCTGGGTAATATTTACCCACTGCTGGGTAATATTAAATACGGGTCTTCCTTCAACTGAATATGTTTCGAGCATACTCCACCACGCTGCTCAACTGCGAGTTGGCGGACGCCAGTAATTTCAAGCCGCCTAAAGGCCACTTGGCTTAACGACTGCCATCTAATGATAACAACCAGGACCGATGGCTTAACATGCCTTCCGAAGCACGGAGGAGCTCGAGATAATCTAATGATAACAACCGGGAACGACGGCTTACGTGCCTTCCGAAGCACAGAGGAGCTCGAGATAATCTAATGATAACAACCGGGACCGACGTCTTACGTGCCTTCCGAAGCACGGAGGAGCTCGAGATAATCTAATGATAACAACCGGGACCGACGGATTAACGTGCCCTCCGAAGCACGGAGGACCTCGAGTTCATCTAATGATTACAACCGGGACCGACGGATTAACGTACCTTCCGAAGCACGGAGGAGCTCGAGATAATATAAACTCATCCATGGACAGGCTACGGTTGACGTTGCTTAACTTGCGTGTACAATTAGACTGACACGCGCAATGACGCCATCGTGCTTCTCTATTATTTTCTATTATTCATTATATTAATTTCAAGACATCATAAATTTTGTTCAACTAATATGTATACCACGACATTCATTGACAATTAGGCGGTACGAAGTTCGCCGGGCCAGCTAGTTTTAAATAAAAATTCACAGTTTATCATTGACATTAATTTCTTATTAATTTTTTTGGCAGTCAAGTGGAAAAATATATACAGTGACTATACAGACGTTTATTTTTTAATGCTCTCGCGGGAGTCATACAAAAACATTACGTGGATGATGGATCTTTTTTTATATGAGGGGGCAAACGAGCATGTGGGTCACCTGATGGAAAGTAAACACAACCTCCCATAGAAATCAGCAACACGATCCTTTGCCAATCTTTTAAGGGAAATATTGACTCTGTTCTTGAAAGCTCCCATGTCGTATTTATTTGGGAATACTGCTGAGGGAAGTTGATTCCACAACTTCACAGTTCGTGGTAGAAAATGTTGTTTTACAGAAACCACTTGAACTTTGTTTTATACAAAACAATACCGGGACTACGTTGGTGGCACGTAGTGACATCTATTGTCCATTTACTGATAGATAATGGTAGCAGGCCAAGATAAGTTCGTTGCTGCCCAGGATGCACTAGGCTCAGGCTGTTTGTTGATAACACGTCGTTCTCACCGGACAATCGAGCAAACAACAGTTCCGAGCACACGAGAAGGTTTTCCGGCATTAGCACCCCACGTACACGTACACGCAGTGTACCCTATGGGGTGTAAGGGGTTCATCAACATCTTTGAATCAAAGCCAACTTTACCTGTACGCGGTGCACCTTGCTGACAAATGAAGCACTGGCGAAAAGAGAGGTAGGAGCGTAATTGTAAGTTACCCGACTGGGGAATGTACCTCAACCTCACAGAATACCGCAGCCAAATAACGGTTCCCTTGAGGACTGTTGTGTTCCTGCGAGTGAGCGAGGTCACCAGAAAGGAAGGAGATGCTGCGATGGCAGCGGGGCTGCGATATTTAATGTTGCGAGCGTTAATATGGCTACGGTAACCGCTTCACATCAGGCGGGCCGTATGCTTGTCTGCCACCCGACGCAGTATAAAAAAAAACCTACACTGATTCACTGACGAGGCTCTGATGCAAACAGAGGTTGGGCAGCGTTATTATAAGCTGACTGGGGTAAACGCTCCACCTCACAGAATACCGCAACCAAATAACAATTCCCTTGAGGATGGAGTTGCTGTTATAGGATTTCACGTTACGAGTGTTGATATGGCTATAGTAACCGCTTCACATATTCTTCTAGTATTAATCGATAGACAGATTGTACAATGGACTGTGTTCAGAGCAGTTGTTTGACATGATGCCTACGGTCTCCTTCTACAGTCGCACCGCTCGCCATTGTCGCGTAATGCCCCCTTACCACCAACTCTTATTGCGATACAATAACTGAATAGACTGCTTATTTATACCAATGAATAAGCGACTCTATTCTACCAATGAATAAGCGACTCTATTCAAGTTGAAATAGAGTCGCTCATTCATTGGTATGAATAAGCATTGTATTCAGTTATTGAATCGCAATAAGAGTTGGTGGTAAGGGGGGTGTGCAGTTCCAGAGAAGTTTTCTCCCGCGTAGGTACTGTCAAGTTGTGGAATGAACTGCCTATCGAGGTTTTCTCAGGAGACTTCAGCTTGGGGTTCTTCAAGAAGGGCGTGAAACGGTTTTTACAGTACGCGGGTCAGCAACGCGCGTGTGATGCCCCTGGTGTGGCAGCCGTTCATAGGCTACGGTAACTGCTTTCCATCAGGCTGGCTGTATGCTTGATTGCCACTTTAGTGGAAAAAAATAAAAAAGTCATGTCGACGTTAATAATATCGACTTAACTAGAGTTTTCTCTTTTCTTGACGGCGAAGCGATTAATATTTCGAATGAGTAAAAGCTAACTACCTACACTTCTATATATCACTACTACCTTCTATATATCATCTCTAATAAACCAAATGTCACAAACGTGCGTTACCGCCAAGTAAACAGCTAGATAGTAAATTAGCCTTGGGGTTAAATTCAAATTAATGACATATCAAAACTTGCGTGATTAGTCTCATACACTGGAACCGACATAGAGGTAGGAAAGATGAAGAAACATTATATATTATCTCTCATCTAATTATAAAGCTGGTTTTATATTTACGCGTTTCGGCAGCACCGTTGGAGGGCTCGCGCTCGGAGATGTCCATACATCTCCGAGCGGGCGCCCTCCAACGGTCCCATCGACACTAATCAACAGCGCGCAACTACTAATCCCCATGGATTAGTAGTTGCGCGCTGTTCGCCGGCGCTGCGGAAACGTGCATATCTACGGCCAGTATGCATTTTACGTTCATAATGTACACGACTGTCTCATAGCAGCGGAATGCGCGGTACTAATCTCATTTCACAGTACAACGCTATTAAAGCGCGCGCCGTTGAACAGCGCGCTGCCCAACGGCGCGTCTAGCGGAGTGACTATAAAAACAGCTTATATGGTTGTTTGGAAGAAATCACATCATGAGAAAGCCTTTGTAATTTAATTCTGCACAAGTAGAAACTTTTTTTTGTTAATTTTTGAATTGGTGCTGTTATAACTGCGAGGTCGCGGGTTAGATCCCCGCACAAAATAAATATCTGTGTTCATAAGCATGTGTTTTCATCTGGATATTTCCTATGTATGTATTTACAAAAAAATGTATTTGAGTAAAATACCAGTTATTTAGTACCCATAGTACAAGTTTTGCTTAGTTTGGTACTAGATGGCAAATATACCTATTAATAAAAAAACAAAAATCTTTCTTGCTGCTTTATAGGAGTGCGACCACAAACACCATGACGCCAGATGTTTATATAAAATTTTAGAAAATATTCATATACCTCATTCGCGATTTGCAGGATTTTGCTAATCAGTATATTAAGATTCGTTCTCTGTAATTTTCTTACATCTACGACACTTCTGATATCTAACAGTCTATCTCAGAAACTAAACTTACTAAGTTACTGCTTACGTTACATAAACTTAAGGTGTTTACTAATAACTTGTATACATTTAATTTATGTTGTATATATTATGTGATGATAATTTACTTAACAGTAAAATAATTTCCAAGAATAAATTTCTTGTTACTACGTTGTTAAATAATACTGTAAAAAATTCGAAGAAGACATTCTTAATTATTTTTATGATCGGAATTTTTCATTAAAGATAAAATAAATAAATCGTTGCTGCAATATTTCAATTAAATAAGTATACATTCATCATCATCATCAGCCTGTATCTACCCACTGCTGGATATAATCTTCCTTCCCCAATACTTTCCACCAAATACGATCCTACGCCTTCGGCGCAAGCCAGACTGGAGCGGCGCGCCCATGGCGCGCCAACTTCAGCTCTCTAACTTTAACTTTACCTCTTCTATCTCTCTAACTTTACCTCTTCTATCTGTTTTGCACCATGTCGCTTTCCTTTTGTATGAAAAATACCCACTTTTGTATGAAAAATGTGCCACTGGCGCATACGATGCGCGCCGGTAGCGTGCCAGTGGCGCGCCCGATGGGCGCCGCGCCTCTTCTGTCTGGCTTGCACCTTCCGCATCCAGCGGGTTTCTTTAGTATAGTGTAGCTCAATCCATGAACTCAAAAATGCGCCGTCGAGTGTTTTTTTTTTTTTCTATACGAGTTACATTAATAGATATTTTTTACACTATGTCGGGTTGCACACAAGTATACGGCCTGTCTGATGTGAAGCGGGAACCGTAGCAATATTAATTCTCGCAACATAAAATATAGCTCACGCGATGCCACCCCCGCTGCCAACACATACATATCATCTTGCTAATTAGCGATCTACTACAGTACGTTTCCTAAGACATTTTACACCACGAACGGTGAAACTAGAATCAACTTCCCTCAGCGGTATCAAGAACAAAGTCTATATTTCGCTTAAAAGGCTGGCAACGGGTCGATGACCCCTTGGTCACCAGATCACCCACATACTCGTTTGCTCCCCTCTGATATAAAAAAATAACAACATGAACATCTAATATATAAAATTCTTGTGTCACAGTTTTCGTTGCCATACTCCTCCGAAACGGCTTGACCGATTTTGATGAAATTTTGTGTGCATATCGGGTAGGTCTGAGAATCGGCCAACATCTATTTTTTATACCCCTAAACGATTAATGTATATGGCAAAACAACGTTTGCCGGGTCAGCTAGTAGACTATAATAATATACATAGAGTACCTTTGGAACCGAACAACTAATATTCAAGTAGACGAAGCCGCGAGCACAGCTAGTATAAAATAAATTTCATTAACAAACTAGCTTTCGCCCGCGGCTTCGCTCGCGTGACATTCGGCGCAAACACGTGTTTACTCATTAATCAATAGAAGTACTCTTGTAAAATTTAAGATAAAATAGTCCAACTAATCTCGTTTTCCCATACAAACCAACTAATCTCGTTTTCCCATAAAAACTTTGGACCTCCGTTTCACCAGAGGGTGAAACGTAAAAAGTAAAGGTAAAATTTGAAAAATATTTTGTAAGTAATTCGTGTCCACTACGTTATATTTTCAAATCCATGCCATTGTCGTAATTAATGTCCCAGAAAACCATAGAATCAATACCCATATTGATATTATGACATTTCAACCCCATTGCACCCCTACAGAATTGTCACGTCGGCTATGTTGGATTATTAAATAGTTGTTTTTTTCGTAATCAACTACCCGATATACCATAAACACAATATATATGACGATTATCAGACTTTTTCACCACATTTTAGACATTTCAACGCTATCGCACCCAATGTTGGTCACGTTACCGCCCTACGGGTACAATAAATAACAATAATAGGTAATTTCTGGGATAAAGTTTTTATCTTAGGTATGTCCTTTCCCAGGACCCAAGGTATCTCTCAACCAAATTTCATCTAAATCGGTCCAGCGATTTAAGCGTGAAGAGGTAACAGATATTCTGTCACATTTATAATATTATAGGGATTGGCGTTCCGAAAACCCGTAAAAACGACACATATTTTGATATATAGACATTTCAACCTCATCGCACCTCAATAGATGATGGTGGTCACCTTAGCCACGTGGAATTTTAAAATCGTTGCTGTTTTCGTAATCAGCGACCCGATAAATCATAAAAACCATACCCATGACGATTTTCAGACTTTTTCACTTACGGCTTTAGGGGTTGAATTTTGAAAAATCCTGAAACACGTGTTTACTCATTTCTCTATAGAAGTACTCATGTAAAGTTTCGGATAAAATAGTCCAACTAATCTTGTTTCCCCATACAAACTTTAGACCCCCGTTTCACCCCCCTTAGGGGATGAATTTTGAAAAATCCTTTATTAGTGCACCCCTAGACACCATAAGGTATCTACGTGGTAAATTTAGAATCTCTAGACCCAGCGGTTTGGGCTGTGCATTGATATATATATGAGTCAGTCAGTCAGTTTCTTCTTTTATATATTTAGATCTGAATAAATTTATTATTCAAAACAAATAATAATCCCTTACATACAATACCATTAAACGCTATTACGCTGTAAAACTAAGCTGCGTACACAATAACACCGCAGTAATAATCAACGCGTATACACGATTATCGCAGTTCGTGTAAATGACGCTTTATGTTGGTTGAGGAGCGTTTGGGTTACTTGCTAATTGACGAGCAAGTTGGATGTTTTACGCTAGTTAAATTAAAGGGACAGTTGATACTAGTGATTGTTGGTACTTTGTGGAACTTTGTAGATATTTTTTTATTAATATCATCTCGTACCTAATGAAGTTTCTTTAAACGGTGTAATTTTATGGCGATTTTAGCTTGATTTTCCGTCAATATCCTATAATAACATGGAAGGGGGACAAGGAAATATATATAGTCAGTATATATATTTCCTTGTCCCCCTTCCATGTTATTGTTAAATGTTATCTGTAAAGTTTAATGTTTATATATCTACCAATGTGTATGTGTGTATGTTTTACGTCTTTCATTGTGTCTTTACTTTGTTAACTGCGCCACCTACCTCTTATATGTATTCTTTTTTCCTATACCCAAAGGTTGCCTGGAAGAGATTGCTTATAGCGATAAGGCCGCCCGTTGTACTTTAGAATCATTGTTACTACTTTGTTATCATGTATTTGGTGCAATAAAGAGTAATGTATTGTATTGTATTGTATATATCAATCACTTTTACGAGTCAAGTTGTCAAAATTAAGCAAATCAAATGCACAGATAATGACGTATTTAGTTAATCAAAATTTTCAAGACTATAGCATTGGGTGTCAGATACCTGTAATATTCATGTAAATATATCTAAATAAATGAAATGAAAAAGATCGTAGAGTATGTACACCCTAAACCCCTGAGGGGTCACCTATTTTCCAGCAGTGAAATGGAATCATTTGGGTTCAAAATGATGGGATACAATAGATCCACTAGTGCACGTGCCCGTGTGGATTTTCTTCTACCATACTGAGGTATGGTCAACACACAAATCTTTTAGTTACTTTTTACATCACTAAGGCAGAAAAAAAGCAAACGGCCGTTGCTGCTGATAGGTGATAAACCGGTAGCATCATTTGTCCTTTACAGACTCTACAAAAATTACTTCACGCATTTTTTACTCATCCCTACCCACAAAAAAACATCCTTAATTTGTGTCAGCACCTAAAGTGATGGCCAAATTAACATAAAGACTAACTACATTGTGTTTGAAATGTTTGTTTGTTTGTTTGTTTGTAATATCTTTATTGTACATAAAATAAAATTTACAATATAGTAAATTAAAGGAAAAGTACAAAGGCGGACTTATCCCTCACAGGGATCTCTTCCAGCCAACCTTAGAGTATCTGATAGGATTTCATGAATAGGCAAGTGGATCGTACCAAACATTTGTGGGATATAACTACTACGTTAATTATAAATACATATATACATACATATAATAAATAATACAATATTATAGGATAAGAATATTATAATAAACATTGCGCAAATTAATAAAATTATATCGTCCTAGGGTTCAAATCAGGATTCGGCAAAGAACCTTCTCAGCGCTGATTTAAAACAATTTAAAGATGAAGCTCTCCTGATCTCAACAGGCAATGAGTTCCATAACTTTGCCGCTTTTACCATGAATGAATTTGAGAGCGTGCACGAATTTTGGTTTTGTATAACCAGTAGCAAAGTACCATAGGAACGTAGCCGGCTGTCAATGTCACGGAGCTGGAACACCTCACGGAGGTACAAGGGTGCTGATGGATTGAATATAGCATTATATAAAAGCGTTAGTATATGGATATTCCTGCGATACCTGATAGGAAGCCAGCCGAGTTGCTTGCGAAACTGTGACACATGATCGTATTTGCGTAAGCTATAAACGAACCTAATACACTGATTTTGGAGGCGATCTAGTTTATCAAGCAACTCTTCCGCTGGGTCTAGGTAGGCCACATCGGCGTAATCGAGAATGGGAAGCAGAAGTGAACGGGCAAGCATGGCTTTGGTTTTAAAAGGCAGAAAATGTTATTTGTTATTGTGAATTCTTTTAATTATTGTCTCATATTGTGATATTAATAAACATAATATTTTCTTTATTTCTTTCTTCAATGTGAAGATTAGTATTCGTGGACGGATATTTAAAACCTATCATGCAAGTAGATTTCCATAACTACTACGCGTGTAAACGTAGCACCGCCTGATTAACACCGAGTCATAACCACGTTATAGGCCCATTATAGATTATTCTTGCGATTAGTGCATTACGCGTAATACATAACTGCAGTAGTTATGTATCTAATTATCTGTTAGGCGCTACAACAGGCATATCTCAGATTTTTATTAACGCTTTAGTAATTGGACAAAGATTTTGATGTGACAGCGTCTTATAAATCAATGAACGCAGGCTGCACGCACGAAAAAGCATTACTCATTGTCACGTTCCGCCTGAGCCGAGCGTGCAAGCGAGAGCGCAGCTTGTGAGTTGTGACGCATCTATCTCTCTTCCACTCCATCGGCGGATGTTTTCTTCTAATGTTATCACGTAAAATTATAGTCCGTAAACCGACTTTACAGACAACCATTGTTTTTTCTCTATAACAAAGTATCATATGGATAGGATCACACAGTAAGCAAATACGATTTACTTAACGACGACGTCGGTGACGAACTCGGTGGTCGAATGACCACCTTCCTACGAGTGAGTGAGGTCACCAGAAAGAAAGAAAGGAAGGAGTATAATTGTGCTGGCAACGGATCGGCGATCCCGTAGTGTTGCTGGTCTCTGTATTCGGTGGTGATTGCTTTCCATCAGGTGACCCACTAGCTCGTTTGCCCCTCTGTCACATAAAAAAAAGATAACCAACTAGCATACGATGCTGTTGTAAACGAGGCATATTTCATATCGCGTGCGTTAATATGACTACATAACCGGTTTACATCAGGTGGGCCTTTGCCTGCCACCCGACGTAGTATAAAAAAAACGGGATACACAACGTTAATGTTCAAACTTGAACATTAATGTTTTGCATTTTTGAATATTTTGGAATGGTTAGGGAATAATTTCGCACGAATTGCTTTATTTATCGTTATCAGTATAAAAGTACTATCATTTATGTGGTAAAATCTAGTAAAATACAATATTCATTTATCGTACACAAACATGACAATTTATATTACATTAAAAATAAACAGCAGGAGCAGGCATAAATTTTCGCCGCGCGGTAGAAAGAGAGGGGAATATTAGTTCCTCTCCTATGCCGCGCCGGCGCGGCGGCACCGGCTTTGTTTTACGAATTTTCGATCTGGCCACATATCCTGACGCGAATCTAACATTTTTTACCCATCCCAAAAAGTGCACAACGTCGCTAAAGAAGTTTTCACTTCAAAAAAAAGTACAACTATTATTACTTGAAATAACTCACATTTTGGGGTGTAAGTGGTTTATCAACATCTTTGAACCAAAGCCAACTTCACCTGCACGTGACAAACGAAGCTCTGGCGAAAAGAGAGGTAGGGAGCGTAATTTATTGTAAGCTACCCGACTGGGGAATGTACCTCCACCTCACAGACTACCGCAGCCAAATAACAATTTCCTTGAGGGTTGTTGTGTTCCTGCGAGTAAGTGAGGTCACCAGAAAAGAAGGATGCTGCGTTGGCAAAGGGGGTGGCGGCGCGCAAGTGATATATTATGTCGCGAGCGTTAATACGGTTACGGTAACCGCTTCACATCAGGCGGGCCGTATGCTTGTCTTCCACTCGACGAAGTATTAAAAAAAAAAACATATAAACATACTTACAAACATACACCTGCCTTAATGTCCTCCATATCTTACATCAAGAAATCCAATTTACTCCTTAAAAAAAAAATGATTAGAGCCCTTTCAGATTAAGGACCCAATTTCGTCAAGTGAGCTCGAGTACCCTTAAGCCACAGCAAGCCTTATGGGCGCATTTCGGTTTATTTCGGCCTTAAAGCACCTGCAGGCTTTTATCTAAAAAGCCTATTTGCTGTAAGAATGTTTTGGTAATTGTCTTCGTATTAGTTTTGTTTGGAATGACTTTTGACATTGACTTTGTTTGTACAAAGAAGCAAAAAAGGAGGAGCTCGATTGCGTCGTCAGTCTAATCGAATACGCAAGTTAAGCAATGTCGGTCATAGCCTGTCCATGGATGGGTTTATTTATAATTAAATAAATATTGTCAGACAAATTACACAGCGCCATCTAGCCCCAAAGTAAGCGAAGCTTGTGTTATGGGTACTAGACAACTGATAAACATACTTAAAATACTTTTTTTTTTGTAAATACATACTTATGATACATAGAAAACACCCATACTAAGGCAAACAGACATGTTCATGCACACAAATGTTTGTCCTATGTGGGAATCGAACCCACGAGCGTTGGTGTCGAAGCTGCGTCATTGACCGCTACGCCACCGAGCCCGTTATCTCAAGTTATTATCTCGAGTTTCTCCGAGCTTCGGAGGGCACGTCGATCCCGGCTTTTGTGATTACATGATAGTCGTTAAGTCAGTGGCTTTTTGACGGCTGCGTCCATGGAAAGACTGCGATTGGCGTTGCTTGACTTGCTTGATCGATTAGATTGCCACGCGCAACGATGCCGTCGAGATCCTGAATGAGATGAGATGAGAATGGTAAAACGTTTCTATAGTTAAAAACCAGTTGCTTATAGTACTTTCTTGTCATTATGGTGACCAACAAGCATACAATTTGCCTAATTGTAGGTTGCGATGAGCCTATAGCCGCTTGCGATACCAGAAGTATCACTTCCATTGTAACATTACTTGCATTGTAGTATAGTTTTTTTATATATGAGAGGGCGGCAAACGAACATGGGAGTCACCTGATGGAAAGCAATCACCACTGTCCTTGGAGATCAGCAACACCAAGAAGTCGCCGATCTGTTGCCAGCATATCCCTTTCAGACCTGATTTTTTGTTTTTTGGAATTTGTAAGAACCGATTTTATTCATGTTATATTAGGTACTATTGAGTATAGAAAAATTGAAAAAACTAATATGGTTTCATTATTTTCCGAGAAAATTGATGTTTTTTTTATGTCCTCAAAAGTGAACATTCGGCCTAAGTGATCATAAAATATATACAGCAACCAGGCAACTACTGGTGGGCCGCGGTCCCGAGCATACTAACACGCCCGAGAAAGATCTTCCCTTTTCCTCCACATGATTATAACAACTAATATAGGGGCTATATGTAATAATAAGTGATCATTTTATAATGTTTTTATTAGAAAAAATATGAAAAAGTTTTACAAAATTAAATTCAACTTCTTCAAAACAAAAAATAAATCTTCTAAAACAATGAAAAACGTAATAAATCTTCTAATAAAAATAAATAATAAACTGTAGGAACTTTAGGTATGGAAACTTAGGAAACAATTTTTGTCTTTGGTTAGACACAAGTGCACTTTGCATTTTATGCACTTGATGCGGGATTTTCCTTTGCATCCCGGTAATTTGCAGCGCGTTCCTGACCCGACGTCATGAGCTGGAAAGTGACCAACACCATCTCGAGCTATTTCAGTTGACGGACGCAGTTCTCCCGGTCTTCTTGGAACAATTACCGGTAAAGGACTGCTGCCACTACTTGGTCGACCCCTTTTTGGAGCTGAAATCTTATTTCGGAGAACTAAACTTTGAGCTAGGTGTTGGCGAAAGTGAAGAAGTGTAAGCCGTTTTGCTTTAGGTATTCCGAGCAAATCGTTATCTGTATCATATTCACGATAGGCTTGAACGATTGCCAGATCGGAAGCATGAAAAATCATCCGCAAAGGCCACTTCTTCGACTTTATGAAAGTTCTATAATAGCTCATTAGTTGATCTAGTAGATCAACACCTCCCATTGCGTGATTGTACTTTTTGACTATTTCAGGCCTCTCAACGTCTATGAATCTTTTTTCTGTCTTTGACCATCTTTTCACCATATCCTTTTCTCCTATACCAATAAAGTTAGATGCTAAATTGGCTGGCTTGTTATCTAGCCATTTGACGATAGTAACATCCCCATCGGTACTAGTAATCTGTTCTGCAAAACCTCTAGGTTTCTTTTTTATATCTTTATCACTGACCAATGGTGGTCTTGCAAATCTATTGACACGAGCTGTGCAAGTAGCCATAATACCTTTGTGTTTTAAAATTTGGAGCATATAATAGGACGAGAAGTAATTATCACAGTATAACTCATGGCCACTATTCTCACCGACTCTTTTTATTAGATGCAATACTACCGATGCGCCAAAACCAACTTTTTTTGTCAATGTCTTGTCTAATTCTGGAATAGAGTTTTGATATATTATAAAATCATAGGCTCGGCCATTCTTGCCGCACAGGAAGAACAGTTTGATTCCCCATGGACAAGGTTTACCTTTTATATATTGTTTAGCAGAATGCTTCCCTGTAAAAGGAACTATTTGTTCATCGACACACAGTTCTCTCTCTAACGGCAGTTCTAAGCAACGGCTTCGAATTCCATCGTAGATTGGTCGTACTTTATAAAATACATCTTGGCAATTTGGGGGTTTTTTCAAATTATCTACTAAATGTAGATTGTTACGGAGCTCAAAAAATCTATCTCTTGGCATATTGTTTATAAAAAGAGGAATACTTATGTTATTTTCCCAGTACATTTTCAAAACTGGATAATTGAATACTCCGGTTGCCATGTGTAAGCCAAATAATATCTCTATTTCATTGCTGGACGTAGGCTTATACCTGGCTTTTCCTGACTGCACAGCATATAAATTTGTCATTTCAGCCATCTGTATAAAAAGCTGTTTAGGAACATATTTATAATAATAATCAAGAGGGTCTTGCACAACTGGATCAAATGCTATTGGTGGCAGGAAATCCGTCGGTATAGTGTTATCTATTTGTCTGTGCCTCCACTTGATGTTCGGTTTTGGTGTAAGATAATCGAAATTCTCACCATTCAATGCAGCTATCTCTTGCTCGCCCTCTTCAATATCCAGCTCCTCTGACTCTTCGGTCTCAAGCTCAAAATCGAAAGCTGACATACCTTCGTCTTCATTTTCATCTTGATGTTCATCGAAGGGGTCAGGTGGGATGTACTCTCTTTGGTTCTGTGTTATCACATCAGCACCCAATCGAACATGTCTCGTACACGGGATATTACTATTATTTCCTACTTCCTCATCATCCGATGACAACTCTAAGTCCGACAGGTGTCCATGTTCCAAACGTTTCAAAGCGTCCTTCGAGAACATGATTTTTGATCATAAATAAGCCTGTAAACAACATTATACGATGCAAAATTTATTATATGAATGTAATACACGTTTATCAAATAATACGCTTTTTGAAAATAAATATAACTTTAGGTAGGTATTCACTAAATGTCTATGAATGTTTGGAAAAAAATATCCAAACAAAACCTATTGTCCTCGTTTGTAGACATAACGTATATTTGCAACTTATTATTACAAAACACTAAATAATTGTTTGTAACATACGATGTTCTTTGCCTTTGTAACATAACTTATCGATACATATTTATTTCAAGGCATACCTTACTAAATGACTTGAAAATTATAAAGGAAATAAATCACTTACCTACACACTTCAAACTTTCGCCGGCGACTGATCGAAACAGACGAATTATTTCACACACGTATTAATAGATGGCGTTAGGGGTATGTTTTTTAAAGATTTATAATGTTCGCAAACGATAACAACAGTTTTTAGTTAAGTAAAATTTTATTTTAATAAGATAGTTTTACAAAAATGTTATGTCCTCAATTGCGCACGGTAGGTCTGAAAGGGATATACTTCTCCCTTTCTTTCTTTCTGGTGAACTCACTCACTCGCAGGAACACAACAACCCTCAAGGGGATTGTTATTTGGCTGCGGTATTCTGTGAGGTGGAGACACTTTCCCAGTCGGGCAGCTTAAAAAATACGCTATTACATACCTCTCATTGCGCCAGAGCCTCGTTTGTCAGTCAGCAGGGTGCACGACGTGCAGGTGAGGTTGGCATTGGAACAAAGATGTTGATGACCCACTTACACCCCTGTACAGGTAACCACTTTCCATCATTTAATTATTCAAAACTCCTGCTAATATTCAATCCAACAAATACCTACATTCTCCTATATTTATAACACGTGCCTTTGATCAACCAATCTACATTTACCGTTGTGCTGTATTGTCAAACGCAATTCCGAATTCTGTTTAGAGCTTTGTTCGAGCGACAATACGCAAAAGTGACGTGTCCATTACACGTATTTAAAAATTTACAGGAACAATGTACACTGCTATCAACTCTACGTCTGAATTGGATATGCATAAAATAAAACCTATATCTTCAAGTACGCAAAACCTAAAAATAGTTTGTTCAGAATCATGAGTAGAATCAATTCCATAATTTTCATCCATTTTTAAAGTAACTGGTTTTGAAAAATATAGTTATTATTTTTAATTGCCGTGTCTATTATTAAATTGCGCTGGACAATCAAGCGAGAAAATGCGTAATACCGCCGCGTCCAAAAAGTCTTAACCGCCGTGCAGAGAGCGGCGCTTACGCGTCATTGACGCGATGCTCGTTCTTTAATATTAGTATTTGCCTATCGTAGCCTTCGATCAACAATAGATATTGTTGATCGAAGATCGTAGCCATCGGCGCGTCTTTTTGATAAGAAAGCGCCACAGAGCTCAGAAACTATTAGAATTATTAGGAAAACAAAAAGGTGTTCATAATATCTCCGAGATTTTTTTTTTTTTCGAAAATATTACTTAGTTATATCAATTTAGAATAATTAAACTCAGTTGGCGTGTTTGAGGTTTTGCGTAGTTAGAGTTACACGTTGTATATTACTTAGCTGACCTGGCAGACGTTGTCCTGTCTTGTTTAGAGATAAAATGTTTGCAGCTTGCATTCTGTCATTCGCGTAATCTGTCAAACGCCATAAAGTTACATTAGAAAAGTTTATACTGTCAAAAGCGCTAAGGTAACATTAGAAAACTTAATATGGTCGTTAAGTTTTCTTAATTTTTCATTTTTTTTTAAACTTTCATTTTTTTAGGGTTCCGTACCTCAAAAGGAAAAACGGAACCCTTATAAGATCACTTTGTTGTCCGTCTGTCTGTCTGTCTGTCTGTCTGTCAAGAATTTCTATGTCGAGAATGCGTGGAGGTATCAAGCTGAAATTTGAACTGTATACTCAGGTCTACGGTCCCATGAAGTTGTAAAAAAATCAAACTGCTTAGTTTACGTAGAAAAAAGTTACGGCCGTTTATTCAGCAAAAAACGCATATTTCGACACACTCAAGGGAATCAAAACCTATAGGGTACTTCCCGTTGACCTAGAACTATGAAATTTGGCAAGTAACCTCGTTATAGACTACAAGTACAGGAATAAATCTCAAAACTATACATTTGTAAATAGATCTTAAATAATAGGGGGTCTATATTTTTTATAAGGTGTCGAAATTTCAAATTGAAACTACTAGTTTCAATGGGGTATCATATGAAAGGGCTTGATGTACACATTGCAAAATATATTTTATTTATTTTTTTCGACGCATTATTTCTTATTTATAATGAAAAACATCAAATTTAATAATGATACTACGTACCTACGGAACCCTCGGTGGGCGAGTCCGACTCGCACTTGTCCGGTTTTTTCTTACATAGGCACCTTTTTTTCTTACATAACAAAGACAATATAAAAAAACCGGACAAGTGCGAGTCAGACTCGCCCACCGAGGGTTTCGTACGTAGGATCATTATAAATTTGATATTTTTCATTATAATTAAGAAATAACGCGTCGGAAAAAACCAATAAAATATATTTTGCAATGTGCACATTATTCTATGGTATTAAACCCCATTTGAACTAGTAATTTCAATTTGAAATTTCGATATAAAAATCTTCGAATATAAGAGTCTTCAGGCGTCCAACGCTTCTTCATCTCATCACATTTGTAGATTTTTCAAGGTTGAAAAAGAATCGACGATCGCTTGGTGTTGCTGATTTCTGTAGCAGTAGTGATTACTTTCCATCAGGTGACCCACATGTTCGTCTGCCTCCCCCCCCCCCCCCCCTCCCCTCATATACGTTTTTTTTTTATACTACGTCGGGTGGTATTCAAGCATACGGCCCGCTTGATGTGAAGCGGTTACCGTAACCGTATTAACGCTCGCAACCTAAAATATCACTTGCGCGCCGCCAGCATCTCCTCTTTTCTGGTGACCTCACTCACTCGCAGGAACACAACATCTAGGGAATTGTTATTTGGCTGCGGTATTCTGAGAGGTGGAGGTACATTCCCCAGTCGGGTAGCTTACAATTACGCTCCCTACCTCTCTTTTCGCCAGAGCTTCGTTTGTCAGTCAGCAGGGTGCACCACGTGCAAGTGAAGTTGGCTTTGGTTCAAAGATGTTGATAAACCACTTACACCCCAAATATATGTATAAATCCACAAACTTGATTATCAATTAAAATCATAACATACTAACTTTTTTTACAACAAAAAGGTTTCGCTTTCGGAGACTGTAATTAACGAAACTGAAGTATATTCCCGGCGGAGTATATAAAATATATTAATTCCATTAACATGTGAGTAGTTTATTTATTGGGGATTCTGGCTCACATTTCGCTTGACTCGCTTCGCTCGTATCAAGCGAAATGTGAGCCAGAATCCCCAATAAATAACCTGTCGCGAAATGTAAGCTAGAAACCTCAATAAATATTGTAGAACGCTGCGAATCTACAGCCACAGCTTAAATGTTATAACTTACCGAATTGTGTAGCCGGTTCAATCACATTTTAACTACACGGTTTTCACTTCACTCACTATTCGGTTGCCTTTCACCAAGTTTACTTCTGCTGGTATTCTGATCGGTCTCTGGCATGTTCACTATCAGGATAACCCGTCGGTAACAAATGCTAAGAATTTCTCAAAAGTTAGGCCGTTTGCTCACGTCGTTTGCCCAAATAGCTGTTGACGTCTGGGATTTGTGGTCAACCGTCAATCCAGGCCGATTGCTCATGTCAGCTGTTGACATCTGGATTTTGGGACCTCCCAGGCCGTTTGCTCACGTCGGTCACTAAGATGGGTATTGACGTCTAACCTTTATGATCCTTCTGTAACATAGGTACTTATGGGTTCCCCTGAAGCGTACAATGCTAAAAACTTCTCAAAAATCCAGCAGTAACAAGCCTTGGTTGTTGGCTCAAACTTTACTACCTCTGAACGTAATGAAGGAAGATACAGTAATGAGTCATAATCGTCAACTGGAATATGTTTATATTGTTCAACATAATGAAGCATATTTTCATAGAGCGGCTAATACCACTCGCTCGTGATATTTAGTATTCTAGTTTTAAAAAATGGTTTGAAAATGTCACTTTACATTAAATACTGCCTCATACAACTTTTTAAAAATTACGAAATGCTGTCTGTAATCGGTAATACATAATTGACGTCTGGAATTTATATATCACACAGAGAAACCATGTATTTAATGAAATAAATTATAAATAATTAAATATTTCTGGTCAATTTACACAGCGCCATCTAGTCACAAATTAAGCGCAAAGCTTGTGTTATGGGTACTAGACTGATATATGTACTTAAATACATTTTGTAAATACATACTTATAATATATAGAAAACACCCAGACCAAGCCAAACAGACATGTTCATGCACAAAAATGTTTGTCTTGTGCGGGAATCGAACCCGCGACCTCGGAGTCAAAGTGGTCATTGCTAACCATTCGACCACCGAGCTCGTCAAAATTAAACCCTATAAAATTCTGGTATTAACCACTCTAATGCAATACTGCGATGACGTAATATGGGAATGCAATATAAACCTGTTTACGTATGTATAACTTAAAAAAGATATTATATACTATGTCATAAGAACTAAATTGGAACTGACCGGAATAGAAGCACTTATTACATTGTTTAATATTATTCTACTACGTGCTTCAAACTGCTCGTAAGCAACTTTACCGAGGCGGATTCTGCGAATAAAGTACTTTAGGTGAATCATCGTATTACATACCACAGATATAGATTCGCTAGATACGGCATTATTATTTTTTTATATGAGAGGGTGACAAACGAGCATGTGGGTCACCTGATGTAATCACCACTGCCCATGGAGATCAGAAACACCTAGGGGTGCCGATCCGTTGTCACCCTATACTCATTCTTTTCCTTCTTTCTGGTGACCTCGCTCACTCGCAGAAATACAACAACCCTCAATGGAATTGATATTTGGCAGCTTAAAAAATACGCTGCGTCCTACCTCCCTTTTCGCCAGAGTCTCGTTTATCAGTCAGCAGGCTGCACCAAGTGCAGGCGAGGTTGGCTTTAGTTCAAAGATGTTGATGGACCACTTTCAACCCAAATTCAAGGATTTCCCGTCTCCGAACACCCACCATAAGGTTGACAGCCTACACAGTTTGCGCCAAATCAAAAAAAATTTGGTTGCGTGATATAACTACAGTACCTACCCCAAAAATTTCGAGCCCTAAAGTTATGGACATTATTTCCTACTTACCTGTTAAAAAGTGTTAAAAAAACGCTTGGTCTCAATACAAATCGTCATTGGTACTAGACACATCTATCTGTATCTATATCTGTTTTACTTACTTTATAAAGAGGTGTACATACTGTACATAATATTTATCAACTAGCTAATGTTTTGCTTGAGTAGATATCAAGCAACCTAATTTGTGATGGTATCTAAATTGATTCAGGAAATAAAACATTTTGTAATTTGTCTGTCTTATCTATTTCCGCCCCAAAATAGTTTTACCTAATATTTAAAGAATGAGACAAACGGTACAACTCCATAATGACATTACATCTCTCCTATTTTTCGCAATGAAAAAAGTTATACGAGATAATACAATGCAGCATCTAGTTCCTTTCTGGTGACCTCACTCACTCGCAGGAGCACAACAACTCTCAAGGGAATTGTTATTTGGTTGCGGTATTCTGTGAGGTGGAGATACATTCCCCAGTCGGATGGTTTACAATTACGCTCCCTACCTCTCTTTTCGCCAGAGCTTCGTTTGTTAGCAGGGTGCACCGGGTGCAGGTGAAGTTGGCTTTGGTTCAAAGATGTTGATGAACCACTTACACCCCTGTTGATGAACCACTTACACCCCATCAAAATAAAGTGTACAATGTATATTCTCCTTTACCTGTACATTGTCGGGTTCTTTGAGTATCAAGTTATCATAATTATAATGAGAATTAATATTTTGAAATTGTTTTTCGAATTATGAAGTTATTGCTAACGCGTCAAAAATTTCTGCGGTAGTCAACTGTCGGCCTTTTAGAAGTATCATATTTAATTTAATTTGAACTGGATTATCGGTTAATTGTGGTATGGAAATTTAATTTTCGTATTTTATTTGAGTTGAGAAGACCTGGAAATTTGCAAAGAAACTTATTTAAGCCGGTGCAAAAGGTAGCTTAAGCATTTGCAATTCAAGTTTCCCAAAAGTACGAGAGGCCGTCCGTGGGTATCGATAGCCCTAGAAACTGCCTGCAACAACAAGACGCTGCACGTGGTTCTGCCCTTCTGTTGAGGCCAGCCAGCCCTACGTGCTCCAGCTCCTGTCCTTTTTCCAGTAACGAAGATCCAGTGCATTTCCATAATGTTCGTAAGTTTTGACTTTGACTTTCAGCCAGTTTTTCTTTCAGACAGTCAGGCAGATTAGATAAATTTTTGTGGTCATAAAAGGCAAACAAGCATATACGTCACCTCATCGTTGACCATGATTATGTCCTATACTTAAAAGTTCTGCAATTATTATAACCTTCCAAAACTAGGTAAGAACATTTAAAATGTTAAAAATATAAACATATTGTGTAATTACTTTACAGGTCTGACAGCGAGTATTATAAACAGAAACATAAGTCTGCCGCCAAGCGGGTAGCCGACGAGCTCGCGTCGGACTACGAAGAGACCTCGATTTCATTACCGTATGTTCCTCTTTTTATTCATTTACATTTGAAAATGTCACTTTACATTATTTACTGACTAATGTCTAAAAACAAAGTCGCTGCCTCATATTTGATGAGCTCGTTGGCGTAGCGGTCAATGACGCGGCTTCGACACCAACGGACGTGAGTTCGATTCCCGCACAAGACAAACATTTTTGTGCATGAAGATGCCTGTTTGCCTTGGTCTGGGTGTTTTCCATGTATTATAAGTATGTATTTACAAAATGTATTTAAGTACATATATCAGTCTAGTAGCCATAACAAAAGCTTTGCGCTTAATTTGCGACTAGATGGCGCTGTGTGAATTGACCAGAAATATTTATTTATTTGCCTCCCCAACCCGTCTGGCCAGCGTGGGGAGTGTAGGCCAAATCCTCCTTCTGTCTAGGACGGACGAGAGGGTCGTGCTCCTGTAGTGGAGACTAAAATGACCTGATGATGATGATGATGATTTATCTATTTATTTTAATCACATTCAAAACTTAAAATTTAATAGTTCATTATTATAACACATTATGTTTCATTTGTGCATTAGCAGTGAATTGAACTACTTAGACGATTTATGAAATATAAGAACGGGAATTAACGCGATCATGCTATATGATAGCTATATGATAGCATGATCGCATTAATTCCCGTTCTTATATTTCATAAATCATGCAACGCGAAAGTTTAAAAGTTACTTAGACGATAGTGTAATACTTAATATTGCATAAGTACTTTATTTAATATCTTTTAGTTGGAGTCCGGTTTATTTTTGGGTTAAATTAATTTATATTTTTGTCTCCTTTGCAGGAAAAAGGATGTAAAGAAGAAGCGCGCAAAAGGTGCGAATAAAGTGCCGCGGTCAACCAAAAAAGCGGGTTGGCAGTGGGACAGCGACAGCGAGGGCGAGGGGGAGGCATATAGGGCGGCAGCAAAAGCCAAGCCTTTGCCTCTACAATCTGCGCTCACTCGCCGAGTCGCAGACGGCGTCTTACGCCGTACTGCCAACCTGTCAGGAGGCGTATACATAGATTTAAAAATTTATAATACGGAGGATATAAAATCCGTTAAGCCCCAGGATCGCTGGGAGCACGCTGTGATTTCTCTGAAATTGCTGAGCGAGGCAGACTCCCCTGAGATTAATTCTCTAAAAAATTTTGTCGGTCAGTGTAAGAAGCACTTCACCGACGAAGGACATTTTTTTCCAAAAAAATAATTTTTGATAAATAATGTTTAATTTTGATTTTTATATCCTCCGTATATAGGTAGATACATTGTTTATTTAATTTTAAGCTTCACTGAGGAAGGATTTTTTATTATTTTCTATTACTTAGACAAAATTAATCTTTGTTTTATGTCCTCCTTGGTTTTGATGTGTTATGTTAAGATAGACTGGTTAATTAATTCAATAATAATATTACTTAAATATTTCAATTAGGTACATAGTTTATTTGTGTAATAATTTTCTTCAACCAGCAGGTATTTTTCACAAACTTTTTAAAAACGTACATTTGTTCAGTAGTTACTCGTAGGTACTTATTTATTTTTTATAAATAAATTGAACACAAATATGTCAAAACGTACAGTATATTGTACTGTTTGCAATTTATCTATTAAAAGTAGCGCATTTTCGGCACATTTGCGTAGTAATATACATAAAAATAATAGCACTGTTGAAAGAGATGATGCCATAGAAATAATTTCTAGCGCTTTTCGTAATCGAATTGCGTCATACAGAGTGCGGCCGGCGGCGGGTGGTGCGCGGGTGACAGGTGATAGGAGCGATAACAGAGGAACTGACGCGTGCCCGCCAGCTCAATTTTTAAGACAGCTTCGGTCTCGAGTTCAGAAATTAATATCTGCGAGGCGAGCTACTTACCACTCTATTAAAGTAAATTTTGAACTTTTCGCTGAATTTAATTTACCGCAAAACAGCGCTACTGACGTAAAATCATTTGCTACTGAAAATGTAGTATTTCATAATGATCATGAGTTCAATGATATCTTTTTAAAAATAACTAACACCATTATCTCGAAGATTGATGAATTTCAGGAGAGAGATAGTGGTTGGGCTTTTATACGTAATTTGTATTTAGAAGTTAATATTAACAAATACAACCCTTTGAGGGCAGGCCGCTTTATTGAATTACCTAAATGCTTGCAATCTAGGCACGCTTGCATAAATATACGAAACTCTGACTCGTTTTGTTTCTTATACTGTATTATGGCAGCGTTGTTTCCTGCTAAAAGAAACACTAATCGAATATCTTCTTATCCCAGTTATGAAAACTTTCTCAATACTCGAGATATGACATTTCCTGTAGGTTTTTTGGACATCAAAATATTTGAGAAAAATAATCCTCATTTTAGTATTAACGTCTACGGTATTGGAAGTAAATCAAAAATAGTTGGCCCGCTATATAAGACTCAATATAAAAAAAAACATCATGTTAATCTATTACTGTTAGAAAACGGCGACATTAAACATTACTGTTTAATAAAAAATTTGAATAAATTACTTCGAGCGCAGCTCACAAAACATCGCGAATCAATTTTTTTTTGTGAGGACTGTATGATATTTTTTGATAATGATACAAAATTAAACTCTCATATTTGTAGTGGTGTCCGTACAACACTACCTGAATCGGGCACCGTTATCCAATTTAAACATTTCGAAAGAATGCAAGATATGCCGTTCGTTATCTATGCGGATTTTGAATCTTTATTAGAAACAACATCTAAACGGGAGAAGCAGCATTCGCAAAATACAGAAAAATTACAAAGACATGTACCAGCTGCATTTGCTTATTACATTGTTTGTTCATATAACAGCTCTCTGAATAAATACGTAACTTATCGCGGGTCCGATTGTGTTGAAAAATTTATTGAGCACCTCACTAAAGACGCGACTAAAATAAATGCAATTTTAAAAAAAACTGTTCCAATGTTACCGTTAACAGACGAGGAGTATAGAAATTTAGAGAGCGCAAAATATTGTTTTCTCTGCGATCAACTGCTATTAGACGACCGAGTAACTGATCACTGTCACTTGACAGGAAAAATACGAGGAAAATGTCATTCCTTTTGTAACCTTAAATTTTGTTTACCAAAATTTATTCCGGTATTTTTTCACAACCTAGCTGGATATGACAGTCATTTGTTCATACGACAATTAGGAGAAACACCTGGCGGAATAAGAGTAATAGCTAAAAATAAAGAAAACTATATATCATTCACCAAATTTTTTAGCATCGGAAACAGAAATTTTATACCCGTTCGATTTGTAGATTCATTTAAATTTTTAGGCACAAGCTTAGAAAAATTGGTAGATACCTTAAATAACAAGAACTTTGTACATTTGTTAAATTTTTTTCCGAATAAAATCCACTTTGACCTTTTAACACGCAAGGGTGTTTATCCCTATGAATACATATCCACTTGGAATTCCTACGATGAACACAGTTTACCACCGAGAGAGTGTTTCTATAATACTTTAAACGATGAAACGATTTCTGAATCCGATTATATCTACGCCAACTTAGTATGGAAAACTTTTAATATCAAAAATTTAGGTGAATATACCGATTTATATCTCAAAACAGACGTTATTTTACTGGCAGATGTTTTTGAAAAATTTCGTCAAACTTGCAAAAAAAATTATAGACTAGACCCTGCATTCTACATGACAGCCCCTGGACTAAGTTTTGATGCAATGTTACTTAAAACAAAAGTAAAATTGCAGCTTATAGATAATCATGAAATCTTACGAATGATTCAAAAAGGAATCCGCGGTGGAGTATGCTTATGCTCTACAAGGTATTCCAAGGCGAATAACAAATACCTAGCAGATTATAACCCGTCAGAGGCTGATAATTTCTTACTTTATATTGATTGCAATAATTTGTATGGTTATGCGATGTGTTCTCATTTGCCCTATTCTGATTTCGAGATGATCGATAGAACAGAAATTGACAAACTAGATATTCTCCACGTACCGGATGATTCCGAATATGGATATATTCTAGAAGTCGACTTGGAATACCCAGAGTACATGCATGATTTGCATAATGACTTGCCATTCTGTCCTCAACAATTTACACCACCCGGATCTAAGTGTTCTAAATTAATTCCTAATTTATACGACAAATTTAATTATGTCATTCATTATATACACTTAAAAACATGCATGCGGCACGGACTAAGGTTAAAAAATATTCATAGGGTCATAAAGTTCAAACAACGTCCATTTTTGAAGCAGTATATAGATTTGAACACAGAATTGCGTCAGAAGGCTAAATCAAGATTTGAACAAGATTTCTTTAAATTATTAAATAACAGCATTTTTGGGAAGACTCTAGAAGATAACGAAAAAAGGCTTAACGTTCATCTAGTTAATCGGTGGAATGATACTAGAAACCAAACAAAAAAAATTAAAACAGCGGAACAATTAATATCGAGACCTAATTACAAAAGTTCTACAATTTTTACAGAAAATTTTGTAGCTATTCAAATGAAGCCAGAAGAAGTTGTTCTAGATAAACCTATTTATATTGGCTTTACTGTTTTAGAAATATCTAAAAATCATATGTACGATTTTCATTATTCCATTATGAAACCTTTCTATGATACTAGTTTGAAACTGTGTTATACCGATACAGATTCACTTTTGTATTCAGTAGAGACTCTTGATATATACAAAGATATAAAACATAATTTTCAAACATATTTTGATACAAGCAATTACAAGGAAAATAATAAATTTAATATTATTCCACAAAATAATAAAATTCCGGGCTTATTTAAAGATGAGATGGCAGGAAAACTTATTACAGAATTTGTCGGTCTTAGAGCAAAACTATATTGTGTAAAAACTGAGGAAATGGAATTTAAAAAAGCGAAAGGCATTAGAAAACCTGTAGTAAAAAAATTGAGTTTTAATGATTACAATGAAGTATTAGTGCGCAATAAATTAATTAAAAAAAAGAACATAGTATTTAAATCGTTAAAACACGAAATTTTTACTCAGGCGGTAAATAAAGTCGCGTTATCATCAAATGACGACAAACGGATCATACTCAAGGATAAAATATCAACTATAGCTTGGGGTCATAAGTCTAGTTTATTTTAAAACTGTTTGTAAAATATACACTGGTTGAAGAGATTACTATAATTATGCATACAACAAGATATGTGAATACCTAGAAAGGTATACTAATAATATGCCTTTATGCAGGCATAAAAGTGTAATGATTTTATAAGTACTTTATTATTAAGCAAGTTAAATTTTGAAACTTGCTGTAACTGAGATACCACTTTTGCGCTTAGTACAGCAGTTGTATTGTATGTTATAATAGGTTTAAACATAATTATATATAATTAAACTTATTGTCTCTAGAAGTGCATTGAAATTACCTACACTTGATTTGTATGTATAGACACGGTACCTACCTACATATAAAGAAATAAATATATCAACTTGAAAATTAGATACTTCGTTTGTTTTTTACCAACATACCTACTTTCATTAAAATTTTTGTAAGTCATGTTCCGCATGTAATACGATGCTAAACAAATAATTTTCTTTTTAATTATGCTGAACATACTTATTTAGGAATTCAAATTACAAAAGTTTCCGCACATGTACTGTCCACGTGCAAACAAGTCCATACTTGTTGAACTATATTATTTATTTGTCATTATGTAATTGAATCTCTGCTATTAAAAACGATCATTTCGACAGAGCATTTTGCAGCAGTCGCACATTGGAGTTGACTATTTTTTTAAAATCGTAAGTACCTAGTTAATAACTATAAGTACATATTTATTGATTTTACTATTATTTTTATATATTGACTAATAAAATATTATATTTGGTTACAGAAAATGAACGAGTCTCAAGAAATAATATTTTCTCAGTACGGTCAAGATCCTGAAGAAGGACTTGACGAGTTTATTCAAGAGCTAAGGAC